>OX578137.1:117582445-118181860 GCA_951213105.1 Amaurobius ferox | reverse complement strand
ACAGCAATTAAAAATGGTATATTAACCTTTTTCTAAGTACTGCATTTGATAACGTTCATTTAAACATTTATTCTATGATTTGCTCATTACCAGAAGTATAAATCTTAATGGTTATTTATATGTCACAGACGTAAACTTTAATGACGAATCAAACAAAATACTAAAATAAACGAATATTGTACCTTGAATTTTACTAATTCTGTCTTAAATATGAAGATAAATAATTTTTAAAATCGGTTCCAATACTTTCCAGTCAAACTTGTAATCCTAAAATTGCTTATAAATATGATAAACCGCTAGGACGTTATATTTTCAACTATAATCAAATTGCCAAATTAGTAGATATTAATCAAAACTATGAATTGGATGAAAGAGTCATATTGCCACTGTCATTTAGAAAAATACAAAGACTTCGTAGATAAGCACCATGGGCATGTTATAACGGGAAATCTAAATATTATTAATTATGATGCACTAAGATCACTGATGTTACTGGGTACTAAGTACCGTCTTCCTACTAAATTTAAACATAAATTAATTTGTAAAGGTTTATTTCTTGACTTAAATAAATTTATCTATAAAATCAGTTATAAATATCAAATCCCTGTAGAAGCCTTTAAACCTTGGAGAGTCTTAATAGAGCAATACTTAAATCATTATATATATAATCAGAAAATTAATAATTCATATAAACTTAATTCAATTAAAAATGATATTAAAGAAATACAAAATGATTTTGTCATTACATATGTCGATAAAGCATGTGGAAACTACTCAATTATATGTAAATATTACTATAAAAAATACCCTTCAGTCACACTTACTTAATAATCAAATCTATAATTTACATAAAACTAACCTTAAAATCTTATACAATAGAATATCAGCCAAATATAAGCAAATCCATTTAAAAAATAGTTGTAATAACATTCCATATATTGTTTTAGTACCCAAGTTTCATAAATCCCCTGTTGCTTTTCGAACCATTACCAGTGGGCATAATTCTTACATTACTAATGCTGGAAAATTATTATTAAAGATATTACATGAAATATCCTTGACAGATGAAATCTCAAATAATTGTCATATTGTAAAAAACAGTTTTGAATTAGTTAAGAAATTGAAAACTCTTACAAATATTCGTAGTATTTATACCTTTGATTTCAAAGATTTGTTTAATAATATTAATATAGATGATCTGTATAAAGTTATATTAGGAATTTTTGAAAAATATAATATCAAACTAAAATATTCAAATTTTCTATTTAAAAAATTACTTAACTTCACTCTTTATGAGAATTATATTCAACATGGTGGTACTTTTTTTAAACAACAGGTTGGTATCCCACAAGGGGGGTGTGCCTCATCACTGTTAGCTAATCTGTATTTATTCTTCTATGAAAAAAACATTAATCCAAGCTTGCATATGCACATGTTTAGATATTTAGATGACATTTTATGTGTATCCCCAAATAATAATATCCCTATAGTATTAAACTTTTATCCAAAAAATTTACAATTAAATGCAAGTAATAATGACACAAATGTTGCAAACTTTTTAGATTTAAATTTAAATTTACAAAATTGTAATATGGTTATAAACTTGTATGATAAAAGACAGGATTTTAAATTTAATACATCAAAAATTCAACATTTTGACTCTTGTTTGCATATATCTGTATTTAGAAATATTATAATAAACCAGGCTCTTAGAATCAATAAAATTTGTGATGAAGATTATAAATTAGCGCACTTTATGGAATTATTGAGTACAGCGACTAATAATGCATATCCCCCCAAGTTTGTTATTAAAATTATCAACTCAGTGTATCAAATTTCACTCGATAACATCCTAGAAAACATTCCCAATTATAGTGACTAACATACAGTAGGGGAAAAAAAAAAAAAAAAAAAAAAAAAAAAATATGTATATGTATATGTATGTGTATGTGTATGTATATGTGTATATATGTATATATATATATGTATATATGTGTATGTGTATGTGTATATATATATATTATATATAATTATTAATTATATAAATAAAAATGAAAAATAATAAACTAAGTCAAAAACATTAGAAAAATCAAAAAATAGGAAAATAAGATGCATTAACATTAATGTTTTGAATTTTATTTTTGCAAAAAAATGTAACTTTTGTCAGTATTGAAACTACGTTTTGAGCGCCCTTATAATGGTGTATAGTGGCATTCTCGATTATCCATTTTTCATATGAATTACTTGTTTAGTAGGAATTTTCATCTTTGATTCATATTCATATTCATGTTTGCATATTTGGGAAGTTGTATTCTGAATTGCTTGTCCAGTCTCCAACTTAGACTTACTGGACGGGTTTGGGAGTAACTCCGTGAACGTTCGTACTGCCTCCCTGGTAGAATTTAGACTTGTTCATTCCGGTGCTTCTAGATTAAGCTGTTGAGGTTGATCGTGTATACACGTGGTAGAAGAATGGTTCATGCCGCATGGTAATACAATTTTCTTAATTTATCCTTTTTTCATTTTTTGTTGCCTGTAGTCTGAGTTTAAGGATTTATAGTAATGTACTATTGCTTAATCTGAAACAGGCATTTGTTTGGGTTAATTGGAATTAAATACTCAGACCTGACGATGAATTTAATTCTAATTAATCATCGAATTTGTGATGGTGCTGTTCTTTTCTCTTATCGGCATTATGGCTTTGAATTTGCTTCTATGGTGATGTTAATATTACTTGAATTGTATTTTTTTATTTTTACATAATTCTTATTATTACATTTCAAAAATTTATATATATATATATATATATATTTATATATATATATTTATATATATATATATATATATATATATATATATATATATATATATATATATATAATAAATAAGATAAAATTAAAAATAAAAGTAAAATAGTTATACTAATTTAAAACATGATCAGTGTCATACCCTGGTTCAAAAACAATACGGAGGAAAATTAATTAAATATGATATGATAGGAAATATCAGACAAAAGGAAAACAATGCTACCATTAAAGACAAAATGATCTTAATTTTAAATATGAATAATACACATGAATTTATCAACATTCAAGAGCGAAGCTTACTAATCAAGTTCAAACAACAAAGGATTATCAAAATCCTTTGTTGTTTGAACTTGATATATATATATATATATATATATATTTTATATTTTATATATATATATATATATATATATATATATATATATATATATATATATATATATATATATATATATTTATATATATATATATTTATATATATTTATATATATATATATATTTATATATTTATATATATTTATATATATATATATATTTATATATATTTATATATATATATATTTATATATTTATATATATTTATATATATATATATTTATATATATATATATATTTATATATATATATATTTATATATATATATATTTTTATATATATATATATTTATATATATATATATATATATATATATATATATATATATATTTATATATATATATATATTTATATATATATATATTTATATATTTATATATATTTATATATATATTTATATATATAATTTATATATATATATAATTTATATATATATATATATATATATATATATATATATATATATATATATATATATATATATATATATATATATATATATATATATATATATATTGGCAAATTCCCTACCATTGTCAGATTGTAATATAGATGGCGCTCCAAGCAACGAGAATATATCCACTAGGTTGTAGGCTACTTCTACAGCTCTTTTTGATGTTAGAGACTTGAGAATCACAAATTTTGTGAGATGATCTTGGTATACCATAATAAATTTGTATTCTCTATCTGGCTGAGACTGAAAGTCAATAAGATCTACCTGACAACGGGAATTAAATTCGGAAAATATCATAGGTTTCACAACAATGCCCTTTTTAATACCCTTCTGATTTTTCTGGCAAGGTTCACAAAGGAGGATGTACAGTTTAATATCATGACGTGTAACGTTTTTGTATTTGGCTGAAAGTTCATTCAACTTTCTATCACGACCTCCGTGTCCAATAGACAAATGACCTTCATGAAGTATGTGAAATAACTCAGAGTCCGTGACGTAATACTGTATAGTACTGACGCCTTCTTTAACAAGATAATTGAGTTTACTTTTGTTCACAATCATTACATCATAGAGATTCAGCAACCAATAGTCCCTAGATTCCTTCTTAGTAGTCATTTTGACTTTTTGTACATCATTTATTAACTTCTGGTAAGTAGTTTTGGTTAAGAAAGAACTGTTTTTTGCAGCATTAACTCGAATTTTGGACATTTCATCCTCGAATCCTTTTTTCATGTCTATAGACCATAACTCCTTCTCCAACACTACAGCTTGCTCCTCCATTTTAATGGAGCACAATAAAAAACTAATTTTTTGTTGAACAAATTTAAGTAAAATTGCGTTTTTTGGCACTCCGAGCAAACCGCAAAGTGCAACTGACAAATTCTGAGCCTGAGGCGCGCGTTAAAAGTCACGTGCCTTGCCACGTGTTATTTGAAACGAATCGGAGATGCATTTCATATTTTGCCGGTTTCTCATTTGGTATTTTATAGAATGCCTGGGAAATGTATGAAATATGAATCGTTTCATACATTGCCGGCTAGTTTTAGGGATTATATACAATGCCTAGGGATTCTATAGAATGCCGGATTTCAAACGTTTACCGGTAGCATATATATGTGTATATGTATATATATGTATATGTATATATATGTATATGTATATATATATGTATATTCATATATATGTGTGTGTGTGTATGTATAAAGAAAAACACAATGTTTTCGAGTCTGTAGAAATAAAATGTGCCGTCTCACATTATTACCTGTAATTTGGAAATCATTGGTTTTTCCTTAACCAACTTCTCTCTAAAAAATCATTACCAGTGTGGAGAGCAAACGTTTGCTCAGTTCTATATCCATTTAAGCCTTGACATTTAACCGGAAAATGATTTGTTTGCTGTCAAATCTTCGGTTCTGAAGGAGTTTGGTACACACTCGAACTTTTCCTTCTGTAATCTGCAGATAAGGTGGAATGCTTTGTATGTGGTTAATTACCGCTGCCCACATGCGGTGGCTCTTAACCCCCTGCGGCATCTGACTGTGAATCCTACAGCTTTCAAAAATAAATTTTCTCTTTAACCCTTTAACGTGTACCTTTCCTTCTCAAATGGGTTCAAAAATGACCTAACATTTCATAGTTGTTTTTAGATTTATTTAGATAAAGGTTACTCTCATAATAATTAACCATCTCTTATTTTCCCTGCAGTACATAGTAATGTATAGGAAAGTATTGGAATCATGCCAAAAATCGCAACTTGAGTTTTCGACGGATCTACACGTTTTGGGACCTCTAGAATACGAAAAATCTATTTTTAGCGTGACGTCTGTGTGTGTGTCTATCTGTGTGTCTCTCTGTGCAATATATGTATCCACTCTAACTCGAAAACTAATGCACCAAATTTCATAAAACTTAGAGTATGTATCTTTATTTTGGTAAGTCACTTGTGTGTGACCCTGGTGCTGATTAGTTTTTGGTACGATTCGGGATAAAATAACCCGCCTTTGTTTGCGAAATGACCCGCAAATGTTAACTTTATCCACTCTAGTTAAATTTGGTAGATAAGTCATTTGTGGGTTACCCTGGTGCTGATTAAATTTGGTACCATTCCAGAAAATTAATCTGCCTTTTTTACAATATGACCCGCAAAAATCGTCAAAATCTAAAATTAAAAACTACGTATGATCAAATATATCAATTAAATGCTTATTTTATTCGAAATTTATAACGATGAAAAGAATAAGACCAACCCCATTGCACTACCATGACTAGTCGTTCTCGATATATTTTAGTTTTTACGCATTTTCACGAAATTTTATATATATATATATATATATTAAAAAAAATAATATCATCTATCTAAGAGACAGTGAGAATTACACGCTACCAGTGTAATACGGCCCTATCTTCAAATTATTTCCTTCCCCTACCATTAAAAAGCCCCGATTCCGTGCTACTAAGCAAAACATAAAACAATTCAAATATTTTTAAGCGCATGCGCAGCCTCTAAAGAGAAAACGCGCCATCAAATATCTTACAGGTTCGCTCATTAAATCTGAGAAAATGAAATTATGGATGAAATAAAAAAAAAATGTTAGAATGTGAAGATATCCACGGTTTTTTGGGCAAAACTGACAAATTGTGCTAGTCTAACTTGTTTTGGATACGGCGAATTTAGATTACCTAAAAATATAAATTTCGATGCAAGAACATTTTACGTAGTTTCGATTTAGAAACATTTATACGTATTGCCCTGTATACGTATTGCCCTACGGATACGGTTCGAACATCGTTAGAAAGAAAATTCTACGATTGTTCCAATAATATCAAGATTGAAATTCTGTGATACATATTTCTGTACCATTAGGAACCGATGCTATAGGCCGGCTTCCGCATGCCGACTTGAAAACATGGGCATCGCTGGGATTACAATGAACGGGAGCTACCCACCTGATGTCGGTTTTTAGAAATCTCAGGTGCGTGCTTCGAAATTGTAAAGTACAATTACGAAGGAGCTCCCTGGAATTTTGGCACGAAATTTAGGCTGAGTTACGTACCGTTAATGTCGCCAGGAACGCTTTTGGAAATCGAAGGGCTTTATATCTGCATTTAACTCATGTGAAAGAGAACTTAAAAACCCCTTTGACAAGAAATGCAGGCGTGTAGTTCTGAATCAGGGAAAAGTCATAAAATGCCGCCCGGTCAGGTGTTGGGAAGAACCGACTGACCAAATCATGTAAGGGGCCCGGCCTCTGAGGTAAGAAGAAGACTGCGGGGCAAGAAATTGAAAAGAGTTTATTGTTGTCCGGCCGCGATGACTTGAAAGGCAAAGCGTATGCGTTAAATCCAAGGGACGAACAGGGAAATCCACCT
This sequence comes from Amaurobius ferox, assembly GCA_951213105.1. Lineage (NCBI taxonomy): Eukaryota > Metazoa > Arthropoda > Arachnida > Araneae > Amaurobiidae > Amaurobius > Amaurobius ferox. The sequence continues at coordinate 118,174,855 of OX578137.1, read as the reverse complement.
TTGATACCGTTAGGATCAGAGAAGATAGCTCCACGTGTTTCGCGTGCTTTTAAAGCTATTAGAGCCCGAAAAGGGGGGAATCATTATGACTTTAATTTTTGTGCCAGTGAGAGCTCCTAAAGAGTGATGACCGATTCAGATAGTGGTACAGGTAAAAATGTGTAGCGCTAGCGAGGTTTGAGCGAAGGAGAGGCCGAGAAGTAGCTAAGCGACCAAGATACTCCGAGACCAGCTGAACATCGGTAAGATGATTTATTTGCATTTTTCTCTCCCTCTTGTAAAGTTACGTAGTGCAAATGAGCACAAAACGAAGAGCCCACTTCCTCACTCTCTCTCTCTTTTTCATAGGAAGGTTAGAGGCCTTTAGCCGCCCGTGATTATAGATAATGAATGAACTTAAAAGACAGTTAATGCCTGTCCTTGTGACATAATGAATTTGTTTTGTTTAAGTACTGAATATTTTTATTTTGAAATGAGTAGTGTTATTTATTAATGTGTGATTATGTTACAAGTTTCGCTGACTCTAAGTCTGTCGAACGCCGAGCGGGGAACGATCACGATCAACGGCCATCCAAATCAAATTTATTAGGGAAAGTTTTTCCTGAGTAGACTCGGCTCGGTAACATCGATTATTTTGAAAGGACCGCACGGCATACAAACTGTTTCTCTGCGGAAGATTCTGTCACAAATGTTGCAATTGGTCAGCTAATTTAGTGGTATGGGAAGGTTGCAATGGCTTCTGCTAATCGTCTTCTCATAGGCTTATGATGCGGCTTTTAGCGAATTTTTTAAGAAACATATATTTTTCATGCGTATTAAACATCTCCGATTTTTATATTACGATATACAGAAATTAACTTGCCATTCATTGCTCCCTTTTTTCCGCATTTACCTAAATTATTCCAGATTGCTCTAGAAAAAAACATCAACCCATCAGTTAATTAATTATAATTTTTTAAAAGGAAGCATGGCTTTGGTTTTATCAAGCAAGAGGATTCCGTTATTACCGGGGGTTTTCTGTCAATTACAGTTCCTTCCCACGCAATTGGGGAATCGTGATATTTTGTCTTGATCTCTTACTATTACTACTCTACTTATACTACTCTAGCCAATCGCCGCTCACCGAAGACATTTCGTGCAGTTTTAACTTCACACTCCTTTTGTGCGGTTTTAACCTCACGCTTCTTTCATGCGGTTTTAACCGCACACTCCTTTCGTGCGGTTTTAACCACACACTCCTTTCGTGCGGTTTTAACCACACACTTCTTTCGTGCGGTTTTAGCCGCACACCCCTTTCGTGCAGTTTTAACCTCACACTCCTTTCGTGCGGTTTTAACCTCACACTCCTTTCGTGCGATTTTAACCTCACACTCCTTTCGTGCGATTTTAACCTCACACTCCTTTCGTGCGGTTTTAACCTCGCTCTTCTTTCGTGCGGTTTTAACCTCACATTCCTTTCGTGCGGTTAACCTCACAGTCCTTTCGTGCGGTTTTAACCGCACACTCCTTTCGTACGGTTTTAACCTCACACTGCGATTTTGTATCATGTACGTTGCTTTTACTTCGCAAATCATGAAAGGTCAAAACGGGTTTCGGTGTTCGTGTTATTTATTAGTCATCTCGTATTTAGTGCCCGGCCAATGCCAGGTAATATGTTCTAGTTACACATAATGGAATTTGATCTAAATGAATTCCTGTAATTTTACATGCCGGCAGTTTCCTTTGTTTCTAATAAAGATTTTTTTAAATTAAAGATTAATTCGTTTCTTTTCATAAGTCCATATGTACTGGGGTTTCTAGAGTCTGAGTATCCTTGCCGCCAAACAAAAAAATCTGACGTGTGCAGCACCTGACTTTCCTTGCATAATAAAGTTCATTTTCTCTTTATTTCATCCTTAATTCATTAAATTTAGTTTAATTGCTCTAAATAACACCCATAATTAATTCAAATTACAATGAATTTTTACACTTTTAATTCAGCTTTCATTTTCACTTGGCAACTTGACTTGATCTTAACCCGGTTTAGAAAAAAGGCGAAATAGCTAAAATAGCTCGAGATCGGCTGATCCTAGAGTAATGGAGTCGGTCCTATTATTTTTATCTTCAAAAATTATGTATAAAATAAGCATTTAATTGAAATAATTGAGCATATGTAGACTTCTATTTTTAGATTTAACGATTTTTGCTAGCCATTTCGCAAAATAAAGCAGGTTCTTTTTTTCAGAATCATACCAGAATCTAATCAGCACCAAGCTAACCTATAAGTGATTTATTTACTAATTTTTGTGAAATTTGGACTATTAGTTCTTAGCTAGAGTGGAAACTGGCAATTTTTGGGGGCCATTTTGCAAACAAAGGCAGGTTGTTTTTACTCTAATTATACCCAAAATCTAATCAGCATCAGGGTCTCCCCCAATTGACTTACCAACCGAATTTTATGAAATTCGGTCAATTAGTTTCTCAGTTAAATTGGATACAAAATCTGCCCAGACAGACAGACAGATACCCCCCCCCCCAAACGCCACGCTAAAATTAGATTTTTCGTGTTCTAGAGGTCTCGAAATGTGTAGATCCGTCGAAAATTCGAATTGCGATTTTCGGCACGATTCCAAAACTTTCCCTATACATTACCATGTATTATAGGAAAAGTAAAATGCCAAACGCTGAAATCGCCATTGATAAAAAAATCTAATGAGGATAACGAATGACTTTCCCTTAAATTCAAATATGCTTCGATTTATTGCTTCAATGGTCAAAATATATTCATTACCCTAACATTTATACATATGAGATGGAAATAGTATATAAAAATCTGATGTGGGCAGCACATGACTTTCCCTGCAGACTTAAATCCACGTTATCTTATTTTAATTAAATGTCATTCACTTTTTATTCAATTTTCGTTCTCATTTGGTAACTGGACTTATTTTCAAAGGTGGCATGGAGAAAATACGAAAAAACTAAAATATCTCGAGAACGGCTAGTCCTAGTGCAATAGGGTAGGTCTTATTCCTTTCATCGTTAAAAATTACGTATATAACAAGCATTTAATGGATATATTTGAGCATACGTAGTTTTTTATTTTAGTTTTTGAAGATTTTTGCGGGTCATTTTGCAAAAAAAGCAGATTATGTTTTTTCGAATCGTACCAAAATCTTATCAGCACCAGGTTAACCTACAAAAGACATATCTACCGAATTTTGTAAAATTCGGTCCATTCGTTTTTCAAATAGAGTGGTGACAGTCTTTTGCGGGCCATTTCGCATAAAAAAGCTGGTTCTTTTATCCCGAATCGTACCCAAAACTAATCAACACCAGCTTCACCTACAAGTGATTTACCTACCAACTGTTATGAAATTCGGTCAATTAGTTTTTTAGTTAGAGTGGATACAAAATCTGCTCAGACAACTAGACAGACACACACACAGACGTCACGGTAAAAATAGTTTTTTCATATTCTAGAGGTCTCGAAACGCTTAGATCCGTCGAAAACTCGAGTTGCGATTGTCGACATTATTCCAATACTTTCCCTATACATTACCATGTATTGCAGAGAAAGTAATAACTTGTGCTATGTTTATTCAATATGAAAGTTTAAATATTTGTTCTATTTCCAGACTATTATTATACGTATTTCACCAGAGAATTGAGCATTTATATGCATTACTGTTATTTATATACATTAATATGAGATTTATTAGATTAAACAAAATGTACTGATTCTATGGTCAAAATTTACGCATTACCCCGCCAGTTAGACGTATGAAATGGATATAGTATATCAACCATGCTATGTTTATTCAATACAAAAATTTAAATACTTCTTCTAGTTCCAGTCTATAATTAAATGTACTTCACCAGGAATTTGCATACATTATAGTTATTTATATCATGCTGTTCATTAGTTTCAATAAAATGCATTGTATAGATGATTAAAATATACGCGTTACTCTGCCAGTTAGACGTATGAAATGGATATATCATCAGTTGTACTATGTTTATCAAAACGAAAATTTAAATATGTGTCCTAGTTCTGGTCTACTATGAGACGTACTGCATCAGTGAATTGCATAAAATGCTGAAAAACAAATTATTTAAAAAACACTGAACTTACATCCAAGTCTTATACGATTCATTATATTCTATTACTGTAAGATAAACAAAAGTTTCTCCCTGCAAGGCAAACATTAGCATTACAATACTTTCTTAATTTCCCAGTTTAAATTACCACCTCAGTGATGCATTACATAATACTTCTCATCAGCATAATTTCCCTAAACTGAGCTGTTTGCCTAATAATCCAAACGAGATGAGTCTGCTAAATTATTTTCCTTTGCCTACCCATTTATCATGCTCGCTAAAAACCGGCATCACATTGTGCTAAAATATGTTGCACGCCTGTACTCTGCTTCCTACTCACCACCACAGGTACTTAAGTGCCAAACCCGATTTTAAAATGTCATTTAAGTACATATGAATGACATTATGCTGAACAAGGTATTTCCAGGAACTAATTGGTCATCCATTTATAGGTGGCAATGACTGATAGTGAGCAAATCATAGAATCGAAGCTTTCAGGCGTATGATATGAATACTTATATGCATATGTTTGAACACCACGAGTTCATTCGGGTGTTTAAAAACCGTACTTGGAACATACACTGAGTTCTGCACTCTTAATGGTGAGTTGCTACAAGTCTTGACCTCACTGATATGATGGATCTGAATGAGTTGATACCTAAACATGCTCAGTGATCCATCAAATGGTGATGGTTAGGTGCAAATTGGAGATAATTTGTATCGCAGGTTTGTTGTTTTCATTCATCGAATGAGGTAAGGCGAAGATAACAGGTTTTTATGGTTCAAGCCCAGATATAAGTAATACCCACACACTATTCTTTATTTCCCATCTAAAATCTGAGCATATATTGAGAAAGAGGGAATTATAAGATATACACGTAGTTAATTTGCATGCTGCCGTCTTTATCTTAACTATGGTTTAAGCACAAACCATAGAAACATGTCGACATGCTTCGTTGTTCCCAGTGAAAACAAAACATCATTAGCCAGAGAAAAACTTGAAAATTATATATACAAGCTTATTTAAACGAATGCTGCCTTTTACTAATTGTTGCATAGTCAATTTACAATACATTTGCTGGCAATTTATTGCCGGAATAGAAAATATTTATTACCCACACTGTAAAACATTTGCACAGACATGTTACTAAAAGTTCCAGAGGAATCATCTGCCCGTAATGGGGAGCAAGGTTCTTGATAGTTATATATATATATATATATATATATATATATTGAAGATTTTTATTTTAACTTGTAATATATATATATATACATATACCCGAGATTTACCATTAATAGAAAAATGCTGTATATAAAAAAAGAGAAATGAGAATGGACAGCTGTGGTAACTAAAAGACTGTACAAGAAGCTGTTGTACCTGAAAAACAATAAAAGTAATTATGATAATATCAAATATTATAATATTTAATTTATTTTTATTTTTTAATTTTTAAATATATTTTTTATTTTTTAAATTTTAGTGTGATATGATGATGAATTTACCATTATTTTTGAATTTACCATTATGAATTTTTAAGCTAACGTCTAGAAAATTGATCCAGTTGGATGTATATGCATTTTCAATTAGTTGTAGATTAGGTGGATAGAAATTAAAGTTCAATTCATTGGCCTCATTAATAATTCCAATAATAATTAGATCATCAATATATCTATACAATATATGACTGTTGAAAGGGCTCTGAATTTCATAAAAATGTAGATAAAGGTTGGCCAGTATGGTGGATGATATACCTCCTGTAATATTCCCTTATTTAATTTGTATATGCATTTTCCTTGAACAATATACTATTTAAACAAAATGAATTTTCATAAAGTTTCGAATTTTGGAAATGAGATGTTTTTGCTTGAGTGAATTGTTCATATAAATGTAGTATGACTTTATATAAATCATTAATGTCTATATTATTAAAAAGGTCTTTGAAATCAAAAGTTTTTAGATCATGTATGTAAGGAATGAATTTTATTTTATTAATTAGTTCTAGACTATTTTTGATTATATGTGTTTTTTGTGTAGTAAAATAATCATAAATTTGATTTAGTATGATTAGAAGTTCTTTGTCAGCAGCATTGGTATATGAATTAAATTATATAGTGACTGTTCTAAAAGAAATATGTGTTTTATGGAATTTAGGTATGAGTACCAGGTACAGAAAATTAGGATTGTATTTTAGTTTAAGGAGTTTGTAGTACTGTCCTACCGCCACGAGAAAGTCCCCAGACAGCAGACGGTTTAGTGGCGGTCGCTATGGAAACAGGTTATTCCACTGCATTTTAGGTGTGACGGAAAGCGCTTTTTTCGATTTGGCGCAGATAGAACCAACGAAAATCGCATTTCGCTTTGTACTGGGCTCAATGCTAAACGCTTGCATTCTGTGATTTTTAAAGCTGTGAAGTAACTTGTATTGTGTTGCACACTTTGTGGATTTTGTCTAGTTGAAAAATGACTACATTTAAAAGTGGAAAGATTTTGCATTCGCAAGCATGTGCAATAGTCCACAATGTTACGGCATTTTTTTGAAGAGGAAAAAAACCGCAAATTCTCTAAAAATACCAATTTCAAATGCAATGAAGAGAACTGCGGAAGCGACAGATTTCAGCGTCATCAGTTAAAACGATAAAATGTGAGGGGAAATAGCTTAATGAAACTGAGATAAGTATTTTATCTATTTGAACAATTTATAATTATTGCTTAAAGAAGCTATTTTAAAAGTAACACAAAATGAATGCAAAAAACACTGTGAACAAACACATTGCAAAAATAGAGAATATTTATTGGAAGAAAGATGGACTGATAGAAGATGTTGTGAAGAAATTAATGATAAATCTGTCGGATAGCGAGTCAGACTCTTCTTCAAGTAAAAACATTCCAAGTGATTCGGACATAGTAGATAATAGTTATTCTAATGAATGTGAATGAATATTTTATAATTGATTGAAAAATATGAAAAGAATGAATATTTTAAAGTCATAATTTTGCTTATTTATCATTTATTTTTTCCTTTTTGCTGGCTAATAATTGTGTAACTTGCTGATTGAAAACTGTAATAATTTTCATTTAATTCGAAATTTAGTTTTAAACAAAATGATATAAATTCTAGTTTTAAATTGTAAGCTTTTCTCTCCCAAAATCGCCCGAACCTAAAAGAAAATATCTAAAACTACTTTGTTTTAATAGATTGACGGCTTCCCGTAACCGCTGTCGCCTATAATAACAAATTATTTTCTGAGTTTAAATGACGAGAAATTTTTAAGTTAATTTATAATGTAATGTCATTTAATACGAAAATTTTGTTTAACTGTCGGATAAAAAACATCTACTATTTTCTTTTAGTACATCATGATAAACGGAACGGATTCTTCGCTTAATGAAGTGAGCTTGATTTGCCAAATGTTGCAGTCGATTTTAAACGTTTCTCTCTCCTTTCTTCGACTCGTCTACTTGCGGCAACCCTGTTCAGAGACTTTCTCGTGGCGGTAGGACAGTAAGCTATCATTTGTTTACTTATAACATTGATATTAGTGTATAAAGAAGTTAATGAAGGAGAGGTACTTAGTTGCAATTTAAGTTCGTCCAAATAAAATGTTTTGCAGATAAACGCATAATTACAGGATGCCTTATCAACATATGTGATTAAAAATCTGTCTTGTAATAACTTGACTCTTTAATTATGTGTATATATAATATATATATTAATATATATAATTAATTATATATATATAACACCTGCACTTTCGGCTATTTTGATAGTTTGCTGAAATTGTCAACAAAGTAGCTGAAAAAAAATGAGCAAAGGTTTCCAAAATGTTTTATAGTTCAGGTCATACGAAAGGGTGTATAACAATTACAATAGATAGCTGATAAAAATTCTGTGAAAGCATATGTCAGCATAATTGCTCAGAATTTGCTTTAAACTCTAGATACTGTTCAAATTCAAGCTGCTGTGCATTAAAAGAATAATAGAACACCAATTCTGTCAAATTCAAGACCTGCAAAATTAATGATAGATAGTATTTTATCAAGTTCTATATGTAAGAAGAAAATATTCTGCTTTCAAGAGGTCAACTGGATTTCTGCTTCCTAACAAACATATTGATGCATATATTTTGCAGTGTAACTGAATAACATTCTATTATTTTCCCAATTTTGTTTCTGGTATTGTTTCTGATTGAATGTATAAACTATTTGCCTGTAATGTCACATCCATCATGCTGTATACATTCACCCAGTACATTGATTTGAAGTTGATAATTGATTTGACTGATTAATTTGAAGCCGATCTATTATCGAACATATTTTGTCAACACGTGCATAGCATAAAAAAGCAAATGATTTAAATATTACGAAGCTTCAAACTTAATACCAATTAAAATGATTCATTAAAGTTTATTATTTTTAATATGACAAGATTTCAACTGCAGAGCAAATATAAACATTTAAAATAAAGTAATTTTTACTTTCCCTGCAATACATGGAAATGTATAGGGAAAGTATTGGAATCATGACGAAAATCGCAACTCGAGTTTTCGACGGATCTACACGTTTCGAGACCTCTAGAATACGAAAAAACCATTTTTAGCGTGACGTCTGTGTGTGTGTCTGTGTGTCTGTCTGTGTGTCTGTCTGTGTGTCTGTCTGTGCAGATTTTGTATCCACTCTAACTAAAAAACTAATGGACCGAATTTCACAAAATTTTATAGGTAAGTCACTTGTAAGCGGGGCTGGTGCTGATTAGTTTTGGGTACGATTCGGAATTAAAGAACCCGCCTTTTTTGTGAAATGGCCCGCAAAAGCTTGTATCCACTGTAGCTGAAAAACTAATGGACCAAATTTCACAAAATTTGGTAGATGAGTCACGTATAGGTCACCCTGGTGCTGATTAGATTTTGGTACGATTCAGAAAAAAATTACCTGCCTTTTTTTGCAAAATGGCCCGCAAAAATTGCCAAAATCTAAAATAAAAAACTGGGTATACTCAAATATATCCATTAAATGCTGATTTAATACGTAATTTTTAACGATGAAAAGAATAAGACCAACCCCATCACACTAGGACTAGCCGTTCTCGAGATATTTTAGTTTTTCGTACTTTCCCTACGCCACCTTTGAAAATAAGCCCGGTTATCGAATGAGAACGAAAGTTGAATTAAAAGTGAAATAAATTTAGTTAAAATAAAGAGAACGTTAATATAAGTCTGCAGCGAAAGTCATGTGCTGCCCACATCAGATTTTTAATTCTAGACTGATGGATCTCAATGATGAATTGCATATTATTATTCATTACCGTCATTTCCTTAAACTTAGTTGTTTGCTTTGTGAATTTATAAATTATACATGGCACCTAATTTTTTCGACTAAATTCTTAATTTTACTAAGGCACATCTATCATATTCATAAAATATTTTTATCAGATTCATATCTTTGAGCTGAAATCTTGTTTACGTTTCAGTGAATTTTTATTTCTATTTTAAAATTGTGAACTCTTCTTTCTTACTCAACTGCAAGTACCATGCCCAATTTTAGAATATCAACCGAGTGACATAATTGTACAATCAGGCAATTAATTGGCCAGGCATAAATAAATGGCGCTGATTGATGGATACTTAATTGCTGAATCGAAACTATATTGGGTCTGATATGAATTCTTATGTGCAAATTTATAAAGTTCATGAGCGATTAATCGATCCTATTCAGAATAGACTATACAGGGTGATTAAAAAAATATGGGTCAAACTTCATAAGGTGCTGGTATACATCAAACCAAGCATTTTTCGTCATAGTTTACCGGGTCGGAAATCAAACGTGAAGGCACCAGTGGGCGCTTAATGGTGAAACCAATGAGGTGAGGCGAAAACACAAGAATGACTTACAAGTTCTGAAATCGCATTTAATAAACATAAACAGTTCTGGCTCAAAAGAACGACTGCCAACCTGAATGCATGTCTCACGGCGACGATAGAGGTATTGGCGAACTCTCTCGAACGAACCAGGCATGTCGCGCACTTCGGCAGCAGCGGCCGAAATTCTGGCGACGAGATCCTCTCCAGATTCAAAGATAATGTCATAGATGAAACTCTTGAGATATCCCCACAAAAAGAAGTCAAGACACGACAGATGGGGCGATCGTGGAGACCAAGCTATGGGACCACCTACTCTAATCCATCGGAATAACTGCTGCAAACTGATAAGGCCTTACATTCGGTGTTACGAAAATTTACATAAGGGTTCTTCTCCTTTCCCTAATGATATTTGCATACGTGGTTTTCTTCAACCAAAAAATTACAACCAGAATGACGCTTTTAAGTTTATGGAACGGCCGCTTCCCGACAAGTAAGCTCCCTGTAACGCCTTTACTTTTCACTTCCGACCCGGTAAACTATGACGAAAAATACTTGGTTTGGTGTCTACTACCATCTCGTAAAGTTTGAACCATTTTTTTCTAATCACCTTGCATAATGCATAGGGTCGATTTAAAGTATAAGCGCTTTAAAGTATGAAATATTTACTTGTGTTAGAGCTACATAAATTTACACTTTAAAGAGCATACTGACCCACATCCTCCCGGCTCAGTATGCCTTTTAAAGTATAAGTTTATGTAGCTCTAACACTAGTAACTATTTCATTTCGATGTCGTCGTTAGGATATTTCCAGGTGAAATTGGAGCACAGAAATGTAAACACTTTGAACTTTTACATCTCCGAACTTAATAAGTAAAAATCTGATGTGGACAGCACATGACTTTCCTTATATAATGCAATGGATTTACTACTTTTACACTAAAACGAAATAGGTTATTCTTATAGTAAATACTTATATTCTTTCCAAGATATTGAATTTTCGTCAATTAGTCGTCATTTTCATTGATTTAGTGTAATTTTAATTCTTCTGGCGAGATTTTCATTAATTTGGCAACATTTAAAAAATTCGCCAAGTTGGCGACATTTCGCCAAATTCGTTGCCAAAATTTCGCCAAGCGTTATGGACGGACAAATAAGTTATTCTTATAGCAGATAAATGACTATTGGCTTTCAAATACCAAATTATTACTCAAAGTATATTTTCTCATGGATGGAACGAGCTAGATCCACGAAAATGATGTCACCAAATTTATCTTATGATATTACATATGAGAAGTGAATATGTTTCTCAACACTTAATATTTTTTTTTAATTTATGGGATTTTGGATAAATTTATTAGAAATATGTGCAATATCTCGAGGACAGTTCGAGTTATTTTTCTAAAGTTTACTTTAATCGTTTTCTAAGGAGAAATTACATAAGAAATGTTTATTTGCGTAACTCTGTTGAAGGTTTCGATTTTTTGATATGTTTTCAAAATTTCACTCGAAAATTTAGGGGGTCCTGAATATTCGATTGTGTTTAAAAACAATATGCTTCCAGTATTCACGGACTGTAATTTTTGTACCAAATTTCATTCGACTTGCTCTATTCGTTCGGGAGATGTCGTCTCCACAGAAGCACTGACACACACACACACACAGGCATCACCTGAAAAATGTTTGATTCATGATCAGGGATGCTTGAAACGTGCTCTATCGTCGAAAACTCGAGATCGAATTTTCGATCCCGTCACAATACTTTCCTTATACATTATATTATGTGTATAATGTAAGTAAAAATGTAAACTATTTATACTTATTAATTCAAAAGTATGAAAAGTGAATGAAGTGAAAATTAGGAAAAGTGAACAATTTTCATAATAGTTAATATTTTTTTTATAGTTTATGTGATTTTTAGATATTTTTTTTAAAACGAGCAATATCTCGAGAACGGTTCATGCTTACGTTCTATCAATCGGTTTCTAATGAAAAATTACATAAGAAATGGCTACTTACTTAACTTTATAAGAGGTTTTGATTTTTTGATGATTTTTTCAAAATTTCATTTGAAAATTTAAGGGGGGAGGCTCTGCAGATTCGATTGCGTATAAAACAATAGACTTCGAGTATTTACGGATTGTAATTTCTGTCCCAAATTTTGTTCGAATCGCTCCATTCGTTCGTGAGGTATCGTCTCCACAGACTGACTTACACACACACACACACACACATAGACGTACATACACTTAGACACACACATACACACAGACATCATCTCAAAAACGTTGGAGTCGTTTTCAGGGGTACTCGAAACGTACTCTCCTATCGAAAACTCGAACTCGAATTTTCAACCCTGTCACAATACTTTCCTTATACATTATACTATGTATATAAGGAAAGTAATAAATGTATTTATTAAAATGTATGCAACTTAAATGTATGAAAATATATTTATTCAAATGTATGTAACTTAAATGTATAAATAATGTATTTATTAAAATGTATGTAGCATAAACGTATAAAACATGTATTTATTAATATCTAGCTTAAACGTATCAAAGACAACGACATACCAAATTTAGTATTTCTAGCTGCTCCATTTCCAGTTATACACAAAAAACAAGTACATTTCTATGATGAGCCTAGGACGGGCTAGGTTGATAAGTTCGAAATCCAAAGAACTAAAGTACACAAAAGAAAAAAACATATCATATTTGGCTTTTATAGCTGCCCTATTTTTTACGGAACTCTATAATAGCACTTTCTTTTTACTTAGGCTATAAACAAAATTAAAATATGAATTTTTAAGAAATATAAAATATATAAAATATGAATTTATAAAATTATATAAAATATAGACTATATAAAATATGAATTTTTAAGATTATATAACCACGAACTTGCTCCTGCGTCGTAGTGTGGTAAAATCCATATATAATTATTCCCTGTATTGAGATTGTAAAGAAAATGATATCAGAATCCATCGAGTTTTGAGTCAGAAACATACTATATTGACACTTTTCCTTTTATACATTAGATGTATTGTAGAGGGAATGAGAAACGCGATAATGTGACTCTGATAAAAACTCGTTTATTTGAAAGATTCTTCATCTTCACCATCCGTGAACGCCTCTACTCATCAAACTGAAAAGGCATCATCTGAAAACAATCTATTTGCACGGGTGATAGAACTTTCGTTGACAAATTCCGCTGATCTTGGTGCTCGATTTCTCGTCTGTTGTCGGCGGTGAGCGGCTTCCTGGAGCACAAAATTGCGTCTTCCCCACACTATATCGCTTTAATAAGACGACCCAAATGCGTTCTCTGTTTGATTGTGCGTGTTATTTCCTACTGAAATACCTCGCACATAAGAAGATGGTCCCTGATAATGGCGGAAATCTCACGGAGATTATTAGGCTAAGGACAATGGATCCTGATAACTTGAAGCGCGTGTGATGGTTTATTTCTTTAGCTAGGGATTAAGATAGCTTGCAAGTCTGTTTCAATGAAAATGCAGACGGAATATAAAATTATGCTTTTATAGAAAAGTTGTTAAATTGGTATCTTAAGCAGTTAACGTCTCAGAAGATGCGGTATTTATACAATGCTGTCTATTTTATGAGTATACAGCAGGGTACCGATTATCCGAGTCCCAGATATTCGGGATTCCGTGATATATGATCTAGCTTTTTACATTCCCTACAATCCATAGTTATGTATAAGAAAAGAATTGGAATCATGTGGATAATCACAATTCGGATTTTTGACGTATCTACACATTTCGAACACTCTGGAACACGACATTCTATTTTAGTGTGACGGCTGTGTGTGTGTGTGTGTGTGTGTGCAATGTATGTAACCACTCTAGCTAAACAACCCATTGGCGAAATTTTACAAAATTTTGTAAGTCAAATGTGGGTTATGTCAGTGCTGATAAGATTTATTTTGATGAATATTTAAATGAATAGAACCGATTTAAATGAATAAAACTTGTCTTTTTCGGTAAAATGGCATTCTAAAATTGTCAAAATCTAGAATCAAAGAATAAATATACTGAAATGTATTAATCAAATTCTTGGTTTAACTTAATTTTTTAGGTCAAAACGAATAAAATCAATCTCTATACTCTAGAATTATTCTCAATGAAGTTTTGGAATTTTGAAGAACCGATGATGTCTTACCCTGAAGTTAAAAACCTATTCAATGGAATTTCTTAAATTGTGGTAGGTAGATTAACTTTGCGCAGATTAAATTTTAGTACAATTAAAAATATATAAATAGTTTTATTTTTGTTATTCTTCTGGAAATGGCCGCAAAATCATCAAAATTTAAAATAAAATTAATATAATAATTGTTTTGTACTTGCATGTATACTGTCTAAACGAATGAAACCAACGAATAAAACGAACTCCATTACTCTAGGATGAACCGTTTTAGATATATTTAAGATTTTGAAGAGACGAAGTTTAAAAATGCGTTCCTACTGACAAAGAAGACACAATAAAACTGAAAACTGGGTATAATAAAGTAAGTACAATATCGTGTAAATTTGAGCAATTTAACTCTGTTTATTGGATCATGAGTATGAATCTGGAAAAAGTGATGCGATGCCCACATCAGATACTTTTTCACTGACTTGAAATTTAGTTCAAATTAATTTATGTGGTGGTAATAAAAAGGACTCTCACACACATCGTAAGGTCACGTGGTCCTTTGGACCTAAAGCAATTACGCTCAGTGTATCTCCGGCAAGTGACAATATCCTCGCACAAACTCAGCAGCTAATGGGGAAGAAATGAAAGGGGAGACAGCAGAGTAAGTCAAGATTTCGTACAAGAAACGAGAAGGTAATTGGAAATGATTTGATGAAAAGTTGGTGAACCGAAGTTGCTGTACATGAGTAAAAAGTTGATGAGCGTAAAAGAGGAATCTTAAAAAAGGTCGATATAGACAAAGGCAAGCCCCAGAGGTGACCCTGGCCAAGATAATTTTCGCAAAAGATCCCAGAGTAAGTATAGTATCCACAACAAGTACTCCTATTGCTCTCATGAAGATTTCGCTTTTGTTAAGAATCAGTTTATTTATAAATTACACTTCGTCATTACACTCGCCTCAAAGAATAAATTGAAAATGAATACAAATTGTAAAATTATTGATTGAATATGTTGATGAAAAGTATAGGTTTGTTGATATAAATAATTATGTAAGGAAAATAAAAGGTGTCGTCAATAAGTAGTCTATATTTAATGTTTATCTCTTTGGACTCCTGTTTTATTATAGGTTGATGCCGGATAGCAGAAAAGGTTGGTTATATGTTGGAAACATGATATTCTAGGCATTATTATTAGTCACCAATTAATTAAAATAATTTACTTAATATAAATATTTATTTAAGAAAAAACTGTTCTCACCACACTTGTGAAGCCGTGAATTTCTTTTTTCAGGAACCAAGAAACAAGATGATGAAGAGGATAATCTTCCTTTCAGAGCTTTTGAAACCTCATACGGCGTAAGGTATTCAAGATTGAATGAGAATGAGCAACAGGAGATGGCCAGTTATATAATTATAAATTTAGTGCGTGAAAAAAAGCTAGGGAGTGAAGGGGGGGGGGGGGGGGGGTGAATAATGTGTGTTCTCGAGAAGATTCAAGAATTTTGCATTTGGAAGGCTTAAATGCAATTAAGACCTCTCTCCGATTAATCAAACAGTAGGATGAGAGTACACTGAATATGTACAATATATACTACACAAATAAACACATAATTACATATGAATTTATTGTATATAATCTTATTTTTTACAGTACGTATTTCCTTAATAGAATAAATGGCAGAAACCAAAGAGTGGTGAGGAACCTTGTCAAAAATGTCAGATTTAAATTCTAAAATTCAGTATAGGAAGCTTTTTCCGTTTTTACCAAATTCGATCATATTCCAGTTATTCTCGTCTTAGCCCCGAGAGACGAGATTTTACTATATTCAGGTTTAGCTACATAAAAACATGGTACATCTAGTCCGCAAACTACAGGCATAGTTAACGACTGTCTATAGAAGTTGAACTTATTGTTTAGAAAAATTCTAGTTAAAAAGTTCCTCTGGTTGTTGGAAGCATTGGCCCTCGTTAGATGGAGATTGATTTATTAGACTGAATTCGATGAGTTTTTGGTCTCTTGGCCAAATTTTCTAACAATAAATAGGACAAATGGATATTCAGTATGGTGGTATTATTCCATATACGAATACTAATGATAGGAAGGTCAAAATCTGCGAATCTGGTCTCGCTGTGTAATATATATCTTCAATAACAAGATACAACTATTTTTAAGTATTATTAAAGTAGCAGTATTACTGTAAAGTAAATTAAGATTAAAAGAACATATTTTTTTTAGCTTGAAAACTAGAAAAAATGATATTTTCATAATTTCTGGGAAACTCAGTTTGAATTAATTTTCACAGTGGGCTAATCTTTTGAGATTGCTTAAATTGCTTGTTTTTTTGAACTTACAATCTTATTTAAGCCTCACTTCAAGCAACGCATTACATTACTCGTTAACCACAATTACATTACTCGTTCCGTTACGGATTGACCCAAGAAGGGAATGCAAGAGTCAGAAGAACCTTGAATTTTAGGGCCCCCGGTAGAAGTTTGAATAATAACTTTTAAAATGATGTCAGTTGTTCCTTGTAAAAAAACATTCTAAAAAATAAATAAATGAGTTAAGAATATGTATGAATTAAGAATTTTCATCAATAATCTTTCTATTATTCATATTGAAAAATGAGCTTTAAAAAAAATTAGTTTTGGTAATATAATAGTTGAACGTATTAAAAAGAAGTACTTCAATATATTTTTTAATAAGTGGGGAAAAGTTTAAATATAATGTTAATGTTGTTATTATTTCTTAGAATTTTTATTATCTTCAAAGAAACATGAAAAGATTTAAAATATAACAAGAAATATCAATCATGCTTAAAGCATTGATTATGAAACACTTTCCAACACCAATGCAACTTTATTTAAAAAAGTCTAAAATACAAAACATTCCTCAGTAATATTTTAAAACTTATCACAATACTACATAAATTTATTATATTTGAAAACTTAAATCATCATTGAAAAATATGAACTTCATTCAAATGACGGCATTGAAATATAAATTGCCTGGTTTAAATATCTCAAAAATGATATACATTCCACAGTAATATTTTTAAAACTTTCATAATACTATGATAATTTATTATATTTGAAAACTTCATCGAAAACAACTGAAATTAATTCAAATGACGTCATAGAAAAAATAACACGCCTGGATCTCTCTATAAAAACAGCATTTCATTCATAACTTTCTCCCATTCATTTCATTCATCACAATTCTATAATAATTTATTTTATTTAAAAATTAAGACCATGGAACTACAAGTAATTAAACTCTATGCTTAAAACTTCATCGAAAAAAACCGTCCTTCTCTTTAAAAAATCAAATAATATTTCATTCATATTAGCCATGCAGACTCCAAGGTCTAAATTATTTTGTGTTAAAGAAATACAGCAATTCTAATACAACTCATTCTACATATTTTGCTGTTTACATTTTACATAAGTGAAAAATAGGCTTCGTTGTAGAAATAATCAAATTTGGATAATCATTTAAACTCAAATATATTGTATTTGCGTTATTTCAGTATGTAGATGCACAGAATTTAAGCAAAAATAAAGTAGTTTTAGGACGGATACAACACTCAATATGAATTTAAAAGAACTTAAAAAATCACGATTTTGAAACAAGACGGATGCCATATACCATTTTGAAGTGGATCATGTGATCTTTTCATATCATGGTTACGTGATCGTTTCATATAAGAGGTGTAATTATTATTTTAATTTTAATTTAAAAAACTTCTGAATATATTTCGCTCAATTTTTTTTTATATATTTTATGGAACAATTTGAATATTACCTAAAATTTTCGAAGCAATTTGTGAATTTTAAATCCTCTTGAAAAATGTTTGAAAAATTAGGTCCCATAGAGCCCAATGTATTTTATTTTTTCAACCTGGGTTCAATCCAAAACTAATCGGGTGATATTATTCATTTATATTCCCATAGGTCCTACAGACCGTCTGAACAACATACTAAAATTTCATTTTGATTAGGTCATTTTTACGGCAGTTATCGTGCTAACGGACAGACAGGCAGACAGATAGAATGAACAAAGTCATAAACACTTTTCAACTTCGTTGTAAAGTGTTAAAAACTGCACTTATTTGAAATTATATAGTTTATATAATACTAGCAGCATTCCCGTACTTCGTATGGAAAATAAATAGACTTAACATTCACAATAACGTGTAAATACCTATAGTATTCTAAACGACTTTGTTATTCAAAATTATCTATTAAAATATTTAATTTAATTCTTCTAAAAAATGTAAAAGAATCTCTGGGCTCGATATGCAACATTACCTTCACAGACAGATCTGAAAAATAAAGCCTCATGGTCCAGTTTCTAAACAAATTTCGAAAAAATATTTTTTAATTCTCACAAAACGACAGAGATTATCTAGAAAATTCTATTTAATTATGCAAAATATTGAATTGTCATAGACTCGGTGTCATTTTGATAAATGTAACTTCATTTTATCAATTTGGCGACATTTTCGTCAATTTAGCAGCACTTAAAATAACGTGAAATTTATCGCCAAGTGAGACTGTCGAACTGATAGTCTCACTTGGTGACAAATTGAAGAAACATCATCCCAATTCATTCAAACATCATTCCCTAACAAAACACAATTAATTTCACTTATTCAACGCAATTTTATTAATTACAAGGTATTTTTATGGATTTACAAATATTTTTATCAATTTGGCGATATTTTAAAAATTCGATAAATGTGTTACTAAGTAGAATGATTGAACTGACAAACAAATGTAACTGAAACATCATTTCAGTACTCTCTTCTAATAAAAAGAAACTAATTGATTTAGCATCGTTTTTATCAATTTGGCAACATTTCCGCCAATTTGGCAAGGTTTATGAAAAGTTTCCAAGTTAGCGATATCCCACCAAATTTGTAGATCTAAATTTGCAAATCTGAAGAATAAAACATCGTGATCCCGTTTGTGTATACTAAATTAAAACACTAAAATTGTATTAGAAGATATACCCGTTTTACTCTTACTGTGTTTCTACAATCGGCTTAATGAGTTTATTGGCAACACACAATACATGAGTTTATTGGCTATAAACACAATATATGAATTTAATGGCTAAATACAATATATGAGTTTATTGGCTAAACACAATATATAAGTTTGAAAACTCCTTGCCAAAATAAATGAAAGTGATGCACGCAGTCCGTAATTAATATAATTAAAAGAAAAATCAAATCATTCATTTATAAGATATATAAGGAAAGTAATAAATGGATATAAAAATATAACATAATGTATAAGGAAAGTATTGTGACGGGGTCGAAAATTCGAATTCGAGTTTTCGACGGGAGAGCCCGTTTCAAGCATCCCTGATCACGAATCAAACATTTTTGAAGTGATGGTTGTGTGTGTGTGTGTGTGTGTTTGTGAAAGTATGTGTGTGTGTGTGTGTCAGTGGATCTGTGGAGACGATAACTGTCGAACGAATGGACCGATTTGAACCAAATTTGGTACAAAAATCACAGTCCGTAAACACTGGAAGCCTATTGTTTTTATACGCAATCGAATGTTCAGAACTCCCCTAAATTTTCGAATGAAATTTTGAAAAAATCGTCAAAAAATCAAAACCACTAATAAAGTTACGCAAATAGACATTTCTTATGTAATTTTTCATTAGAAAACGATTGACATAAATTTTAGAAAGCTAACAAGAGCCGTTTTTGAGATATTGTACATTTTTCAAAAAAATATAAAAAAGTCATATAAAATAAAAAAAAAATTCCTATAGATAAACATGTTCACTTTTCATATGTAATACCATGCGATAAATTGGGTGACATCATTCTCGTGGATCTAGCTCGTTCCATTCATGAAAAAAGATACTCTGAGTAACGCTTTTGTATTTGGACGCCAATAGTCATTTATCGGCTGTAAGAATAACTTATTTCTTAGTACATAACGCTTGGCGAGATTTTGGCGACGAATTTGGCGGAATGTCGCCAACTTCCAACTTGGCGACTTTTTGAAATGTTGCCAAATTAAAGAAAATCTCGCCAAATGGATAAAAATGACGCTAAATCAATGAAAATGACGACTAATTGTCGAAAATTCAATGTCTTGGAAAGAATATTCGTATCTACTATAATAAAAACCTATTTTTTTTCTGTAAAAGTAGTGCATTCATTACATTATATAAGGAAAGTCATGTGTTGTCCACATCAGATTTTTTATTATTCAAATCGAAAAAAAAAATAATACTAATTAAGAAACGTATTTGATTTAACTGCGTTGATGAGCAACATGATATAAGAAAGGATCTTCCTCATGAAATGCTGATAATTAAATAACTATATTTCAAGCTATTTCAAGGCTACCCACGACAATTCATTAAATTCGGTTCAGCCGTTCTCCCATGATGATGAGAAAAACATGAGACATACTTTCAATATTATTTATATAGATTATATTATTTTAAACATTTTATTATTTGAAAAGGAAACACAAACTGAATTTACAAAAAGTCCCGAAAAAATTGTCTGTATCCACTCCAACTGAAAAACTAATTGACCAAGTTTACAAAACTTGGTAGACATGTCACTTATGGGTTATCCTGGTGTTGATTAGATTTTGATATGATTAGGAAAATAAGAACCTTCTATTTTTAACGAAACGACCTGCAAAAATCATCAAAATCGGAAATAAAAATCTGATGTGGGCAGCACATGACTTTCCCTGCAGACTCAAATTCGTTTTTTCTTTATTTCTTTAATAATTCGTTATATTGAGTTTAATTGCACAAAATAACACTAAATTTACATCTTTAATTCAATTTTAGTTTTTATTTGGAAATTGGGCATTTTTCCGAAAGTGGCGAAACAAAAATGCAAGAAATCTCAAATGTCTTGAGAACGGCTAGACTTAAAATAACGGAGTTGGTCTTATTCATTTCCTCGTCAAAAATTACGTTTGAAACAAGTACTTAATTGATACATTTGAACATTTATAGTCTTTTTTTTTTTTTAGATTTTGGCGATGTTTGCGAGTCATTTCATAAAAAAGCAGTTTGCTCTTTTGCGAATCGTACTAACATCTAATCAGCACCAGAGTATCTCACAAGTAACTTATCTACTAATTTTTGTGAAATTTGGTCAACTAGTATTTTAGCTAGAATGGATACATGAATTTTTTGCTGCCATTTTCGGAAAAAAAAGGCAGGTTCTTTTCCGAATTATTCCAAAAACTATTCTGTTTTTTTTATAATTTATTTTTATAATTTATTTTTATGTATTTCCGTCAAAAATTCGAGTTGCGACTTTCGGCGCGATTTCAATACTTCCCCTATGTATTACCATGTATTGCAGTGAAAGTAAAAATTTGATGTGAGCAGCACGTAATTTTCCCTGCAGATTCAAATTCATTTTGTAATTTTTTATTTCATTATACATTAAATTGAGTTTAAGTGCAGAAAATAATATGGATAATTTTCTGATATTATATCCAATTTTTGTTATTACATCTTCGTTTCGTTTGGCAACTAAATTCACTTTAAATTCTTCAGATCCTTAAAATTCCAAAAACTACAATATCTCAAGAACGGTTTATTCTACATTCATGGGGTCAGAGTTATTCGCTTAGGTGTCAAATTTTACATGTAGAACAGGTACTTAATTAATATATTTCATCAATTTTAGTCATTTATTTCAAAGTTTCACTATCTTGCACATGTAGTATTTTACTTTAGCTCGAATATATTAGATTTGCGAGTCATTTCGCAAAAAAATGAAGATTCTCTTTTTTTTCGAATCGTATCAAAATCTAACCAGCATCATTGTATCCTACGAGCGACTCATCTACCAAATTTCGTGCAATTTGATCAATTAGTTTCTCAGCTAGTGCGGATACATACAATTTTTGCAGGTCATTTCGCAAAAAAGGCGGATTCTTTTTTACGAATCTCACCAAAAACTAATCAAGATCACACCCAACTGACTTGCCTACAAAAGTTTATAAAATTTAGTCGATTAGTCGAATAAAATTTAGTCTATTAGTCGAATAAAATTTAGTCGAATAAAATTCGCTCTTTCGCACAAACCGTCAGACTGAGGATGGGAACTAGTATTAGTGTGCTTAATTATTCCTAACTTCTTATACAAGCTCTGTGCAGCTCTTGAAATAAAATTAGACCCTCTGTATGCTACTATATAATGGGGAAATCCCGTGTGAAGCAGTTAATCTCTCCAAACATTCCAAAATCCTCTCCGAAATAATAGAAGCCAATGGTATGCTTCAGCCCATCTTTTAAAATAATGTGTGATAACCGAAATCTACTTTTTTCCAGAACTGGATATTGGAAATTGGACCTACACAGTCCATTGCTACTCTTTGAAAGGAAAAATCAGATGAATCAAACTTTTGTACTGGTACCTTGTTACTTCTAAATCCATGATTGATTGCACAAATGTCACAGGAACTCATATAATTTTGCGTTTGACTATACATATCCTGTCAATAGTATCTTCTGCTAATGGAAGACAAAGTTCTCCGAAAACCACAGTGGGCAAATGCTCGACAATCATGATGAAGCCATAATATTTCAGAAATCAAAGTCTGTACGATTAGCATTCTCTCATTGTAATCATGTCTTCTTTTAGGATATTTGTGTGTGCACTACAGAGCATTCTCTATTTCGTAAAATGGTAACTTTTGAGGATATGTAGCTATATTTTTCTCCAGAAAGCTTTTGATTTTGTTGCACCTGGCATCAGTTTTCTGTCCATTACAAATTCTAGTAAATAATGTTAATTTTAATGACAATTGTTCTACCTCTTGATTTTGTTGATTATTTGCCTTTACATTTAAATTTCTATCTACTGTATTAACTTCTTGAATTTCCCCATTGTCAAAAGATTTGTGTTTCTGTAAATTATTATCTTTCTTTGAACTTGGGGCTTTAAATTTACTTTTAGTATTAGAAGAATTTTTCGTCAAAGGATTTTCTTTCGCACCAACACATCTAGATAAATAATCCGCAACAATATTTGCTTTTCCAGGCTTGTGTATTATCTTATAGTCAAACTGTGACAAGGAGGCAATCCAACGTAAAAGTCTAGAAGTAGGATCCCTGAATTTAAATAAAACGATAAAGCATGTTGATCACAGTATATGGTGAAATGACTTCGGATAAGATAGTGTTTAAAGTAATTAGTTGCCCAGACTACAGCCGAAGCTTCACGCTCAACAACAATGTATCTGGTTTCAGCTTCATTTAGCTTCCTGCTTGCAAAACAACAGGGTGCAAAAACCCACGATCATCCATATGAGAAATGTATGCTCCCAAAGAATGTTTTGAGGCATCTATGTGAAGAATGAATGGTTTTTCAAAATCTGGTAAAGTCAAAACTGACTCTTTCAAATGTTTCTGTCTTAAAACATCAAAGGAATTTTGTGCTTCTCCATTCCACTTAAATTTTTTACTTTGTTTTGTTTTCAAAATGTTTGTCAAAGGTAAAGAAATTTCTGCATAATCTTCTATAAATTTTCTATAAAAAGCAGTTAGACCCAAAAGCTGTCTAACATTCTTGATAGACTTGGAAACTTTACATTTCTAAATAGTTTCAAGATTTTGAGGATCTGGTTGCACCTTTCCATTAGATACTAAGAATCCAAGATACTTGATTGTTCTCTTAAGGAAATAACATTTAGAAGGTTTCAATTTTAGACGATGTTCCTTTAATTTTATAAAAAAAAACGTGTTCCAATTTATCAAGGGGCTCTTTGAATGCTTTTGATGCAACCACAATGTCATCAAAATAAATATTGGATACTCCTGCCAAATCCAATGACATCAATCTTTGAAAAGATGCAGGTGCATTTTTGAGTCTAAAAGGAGTTCTGCACCACTCATAGTGACCTTTTGGGGTCAATCATTTGGATCCAAGCATAGCTGAGAAAATCCCGAAATCAAGTCTAGAGTCGAAAAATACATTGTGCCAGATAAATTATCAATAAGTTCTCCAATATTGGGAATAGGAAAATTTTCGCTAACCATAATTTCATTGATTTTCCGAAAATCACACATCAAACGGATTTCATCCGATTTCTTCACAAATAGTACAGGTGCATTATAAGGTGATGTACTTGGCCTAATAATTTTTGCATCCAAACGTTTAGTAACTTGCTTATTTAATTCTTCCTGAAAATGATGTGGTACTCTATACGATTTCTGTCTAACAGGTACCTCAGTAGTCAAATTTATTTTGTGAAGTATTGTGTCGTATCCTTCAATTTCAGACACCAACTTTGCGAAAACATCTCTATATTTTTTTAAAAGTTCAAATAATTTACGCTTTTTATCTCCATGTGACTTAATCAAGCTCTCCACCCCAAGCTTCAAATCTTTCATTATTTTCAATAGGCGCTTGTTTAGTTACTGAATTTACAGAAAAAGATTTCACTTCCTTGATAACGCGCAGTTTTGCAATTTTCATACTTTTGTTTACATTAATGAGATTTCCCGAAGGATTCGCAACTCTGGCAAATAAAAAATCCTTTTGAGGGTGCTTGTAAACAGCTCTTGCCACAAAAATTTATCTTTCGTCCTCAAGAGGTTCCCCTAAAATTCTTTCATTTTCCTTAAATTTACGGTTAACCCTAATTTTGATAAAATATTCTTCATATAGTTTCAAACTACATTTCTGATAAACTCTTGCATTAATAGGTTTGACTTCTTTAATTTCATGTTTTATTTTCAACTGTTTTTCATTCGAGTCAAAGACTCCTGTAACACTGTAGCAAGGTTGTTCCAAAGCCGAATTGTTTGGACTGATCAAGCAATTAGGTATTCTTATATGCTTTTCTTGCATACTCATGTTGTTTACATTTCTGGAGCTTGGTCTTCTGTAATTATCTCCAGTAAAAATTTGTCTGCATCATGCTCTCTTACAACTCTTTGAGCAGAATTTTCATCAATATTTGCAAATAAATTCCTACTCGCTAAATAATCATCTTCTTGTATGCTACACACATTTGTATGAGATATAAATTGACTAGAATAAATTTCTCAGGCGAAAAACTTAATTTCCTTATTTAAAATTATCAATTTTTTGTTTTTGATGTCAATAACAGCTTTGTTTTTCTGAATAAATGTGTTTCTAACGATAGCCTTATAATTTATTGGAGCTGGAGATTTCAGGACTCAAAATTCCACAATGAATATTTCATTTTGAAAAGAAATTTGAATAGAAATTTAATATTCCACTATGGTATCTCTACCGTGAAATCCACGTAACACTGCAGGTTTCCTATGTATTTTATATTTACTCTTATCTAATAAATTTAGGATTTCTTTATATGTTATGTTGATACTTGACCCCTTGTCAATAAGCATGTTTATAGAATTTCCTGCCAATTTTGCAGCAATAATTGGAAGCATGTCCAAATTGCGTGAATCATTTTGCACTATAGTGCTAATTTCATAAGTATCATTTTCAGAAAAAATTCCATATTTTTGTGTTGGATTCTGAGATTCTGAAATTTCCAAAATTGTCTTGATTTCTTGGCCTATTTGCATAAAAATTTCTTCCAATTCCAAAATTATTTCTGTAACGGTATGAATTATGACTGTTTCTTCTGAAATTCCAATTACTTTATAATTGTGAAAATTATTTCTTCTATTGTTGTTGTTTCCCTTAGCTCTTGGTGTGGAGGAATATGATTCATCCTTTCTCTAAGTTTTCTATAACTTCTGAAACTTCTCGGTTGATTTACTTCCCTGTAATTACCATGTCTGCCTTCTTCTCTTTTTGGGACAGCTGGAATTCTTCTTTCTCCAATAAACCATTTATTTTTGCTTCCTGGACTTATATATGGATTTGCAACTCTTTGGTAGGTTCTTCTTGGTGTAATAGTATTCTTCTGTCTAATTCATTTTCATCCCAAATTTCTCTTTCTTCAGCTGCCAAATTTCTTTCCTGTCTGTCTCTTCTTTCTAGTTCCTTCTTCAACTCTTCTAATTGTTTATCTTAAATTTCTAACTGTGTTTCTAAATTATTAATTTTACAATCTTTATTCTGTTTCACAACTGTATTTACTTCTTCAGGTTATTCCTCATTTTCCCGTTGAAATTTTTCCCCTAAAACTGCCAATTCTCTTATCGCTTCAAAAGTTTTTTGGATTCTGAGCCAGAACCAATTTCCTAAATTTACTGCTAATCCCTCTAATGAAAGAATTTTTCAAAAGCGCTCTTCTCATGGAATTTCCTTCGTCTTTATCCAATTCCTCATGAACCGCTATGTAAGATTTGGCTTCAATTCTTGCTGCGAACTATTTAACAGTTTCTCCGGACTTCTGTTTTAGGTTGACGAGATCCGCGATCTTCTTTGCCATATCTTCCTTTGATTCAAAATTATCCTTCAAGACAGCAATTAATTCTGCAAAATTGTTTGAATTTTACAGCCTAGGAATTCTACTCATCAGGCGGCTAACTGGACCTGTAATTTTCACTTTCAGGCAGAACACTTTTCCGTAGGAGTCCATTCTGCGTGTTCCGCCACAAGATTGATTCTGTCTAAAAAGGGCTGCAGTGGATATCCTTCCGCTCCGGAAAATTCGGGAACAGAGTTCCGAAATTGGGCTTTCCCAATATTAGGCTTCGCGACACCAGTGGTACTCACGGAAGCAGAACTTCTATGCTGCGGAGACGAACGAGGAGGCGAAGGAGAAGCTTGTTTGACGTTATTTGCGAGTTGAGAATTGCATCTCAAATTTCTTTTTTTTCTACCCTGTCTTCTCGACATGATAAAGTTTCTCAAAAGTATTTAAATTTTAATTATAGAAGGTCGAAAATTGTCGAGGAAAAAATATGCTTGCTTTTTTATAACGGATGAAACTATTGTGTGTTTCAAAAGTTTTTAACAAAAAAATAACTTACTTCGATGGCCTGAAAAGTACCACGACACAGATATAATATATTTAAAAAAAAACTTGATATTTCAAATAAAAACATTTTTATTTCAATCACTGTTATACTTCAAGAAAAATTCATGTCTCAAAAAATCATTTGGGATGTAACCAAGAATAAATTTTAGATCCGAAAAGTAAAACTGAATTTTGAAATCGAAAACAAATATTCCAGCACTCAGGGAAGCTGAGGGAATGGACACCAATTTGTAAAACAGGTTTTTAGTTGGCAACATAAGAAGTGTCGGAATTATTTAATTGTAATAACTGAAAGTATCGAATCGCAATAGTGGTTCATACAACCCAGTGGTTCGTCTTCCCTGGTGAAGGGCGCCAGGACCCACCAATGGCTGGAATATTAAATTATGGCAAGGGAGACATGTACACAGAATGATTACCAACTTTTCTTGTAAAAATATTTTCTTTAATATGTTAAATTATATATATATATATATATATATATATATATATATATATATAATTTAACATCATTCTGTGTACATGTCTCCCTTGCAATAATTTAATATTCCAGCCATTGGTGGGTCCTGGCGCCCTTCACCAGGGAAGATGAACAACTGGGCTCGCCGGTATATATATATATATATATATATATATATATATATATATATATATATCGGCTGGTCAGAATTAAAACACCCCTACTCTGAGCTCTCTATAGATCGAACTACTCAGTGTAAAGGCTCCAAAATTATTGAACATACTATTCAAGACATGGGGAAAGGGATTACGCGAAAAAAAATTAGTTCCAGAAACATCGATAGGTGGCGCTGTACAACAGAAAATATGCTGAAAAGACACAAAATACACATTTGTAACACATTTTATTCGAAAGTACCAAACATTCATATCACAAGAACCTTATCGATGCAGGGAATGTTGCGTATAATGTTATCCATTGATTGTTCAAAAATGGCGGTGGCAACATCGTCAACGACATCTGAACGAGTCGATTTGCGTCCTCGACCCGGCTGAACTCCAAGATGTCCAGTTTTCTCGAATCGAACGACCATTCTCCTGAGAGCTTGTGGACGTAATGGTCCTTTGCGCACATTCTTAAGTCGACAAAACTCTCGAAGTGCAGCTGCAGCATGTCCTTTGTTTTCATAAAACATATTCACAAGCAAAGTGCGTTCTGGCAGTATGACAGCCATCGCTGATAAGAATGAAAATTTCCCAGTTTTATCCCCTTTTGTGCCCAGAACATGTAACTGAAAATCAAGGGTTTATGCAATTTTTTGTGCTTACAGTGCGAAATTGCAGTTACAATGACAGTTTAAGTTTCTTCACTTTTTTATCATCTTCTTTTTCATATCAACAAAAGAAATTATAAAGGAAAAATTCCATATCGCATGTGTTTTTTTTTTTTTATTATTTTGTGTCTTTTCAGCATATTTTCTGTTGTACAGCGCCACCTATAGGTGTTTCTGTAACTTTTTTTTTGCGTCCCTTTCCCATGTCTTGAATAGTAGGTTCAACAATTTTGGAGCCTTTACACTGAGTAGTTCGATGTATAGAAAGCTCAGAGTAGGGGTGTTATAATTCTGACAACCCGGTATATATATATATATATATATATATATATATATATATATATATATTGTATATATATATTATATATAAATCATATATATATATATATATATAATTTATATATATATATATAAATTCAAGAGTATCATAATAAATGCAAATTATATATCAGTTATATTCTTTCAAATACTTTTAACACATTACTCTCTTGGTTTCATATTTCGATAATACATATATTCACACAGAAGCATATTTTCAGCAATTGAAGGTATTTAATAATATTAGCAATTTTAAACTTCTTATCAAGAGAATAGATTAAAGAGTATCTTTAGCAAATTTAGTTCGATGGGCATAAAAGCCGATATGCCTTTATTTCAGGCAGGAATGGCGTATAGATAAAAGCCAAGTTTTTCCAAATAAATCCTTTCAAGACATGGATAGATGAAAGATATGATAGAAAAGATATGAATGAAATGGATAGAAAAGATATGAAATTTACTTACAATAATATCAGATGATTTGGGGCCGCTTTAAATTATGGCCAATGTGAGATGGAATTACAATTTAAATTTTTATCTTGAAATTTTGAATCTTTATAAAATTTAGATCGGGCATTCCGTGGGTCCATCTGGAACGCTCCCTTGGTTCCATCTCCTCCAACAGATAGCGTCCTTTTTACACTGCTACCGTCGTGACGTCAAAAAAACATCACCCACTTCCAAAAGTTCCTATCCAAGGCAACAACACGTACCGCCTTTCAAACCGACAGAGGGACGGCTCAGATCAAGAGCCCCAAAACTCTCTCAAACTTTTTTCCCAGGCGCCGAAAGAGAATCAAACAGAAAAACGATACATCTACTAGACCCATAACGGTCTCTCTCAGAACGCGGAAGTGAAACCGCAAAAATGAAAGTCAGACAGCGTGCGGATTCTTTCACACTCAGACGAACATTTAAATCAGACTATATTATACACTTACATTCAGCATGAAAGTACATTTAAATTTAGAAAAATTGAGAATTTATAAAATACCGACACCACATTAGCAACGCAGCTTTTTACATCTTGTACATTATTAATAACGTGTAAAGTCACATTTTTAATTACCATCAACTATCTACAAAAGCATGCGAAGAAATTGTTGTAAAAACACTTATAAATAAAAGACAACGAAATTCGGTTATGTAGTACATAACATAATAAAGGAAACAGATAAATAAGCAAAAAAAAATTAAAAAAACCTTTCATTTAAATATATGCAAAAAATATCAGTTTATAAAATATTATAAAAGTTAAGGAAATAACAGAAAATACAGGAAAACAATTGGTTTCGAAAACTAGTTGAGCAACTGCATCAATTAAAATCATATATCATTCGATAAAACAACTTCAAAATACTAAAAAATAACAAACTACGGAATTAAAAATAAAACAAAAAATTAAAACAACCGGTTTCAGAAAAGGGAAATCCAAAAATTTTTTAAACTTACCTAACATAAGTTTTACAGTATTTTACGTTGTGATCTTATAAAATCAATTAATTTATTTTAAAAAAATGCCACACATTATGTACTCCCGTTAACATGGAAATTGTAGTATATAAATCAGTATATATTCTGGGATCACTATATATTGCCTTATTTTCAAAGATTACAAGCATTTAAATCTAAACGTCAATTTCTATCGAAAAATACTGTCAATAGTTTGATTGGAACATGCCTGCAAAAGATTCGATCTCTGTCAACGGTGGACAACCAAGTACGATCGCTTAACCGATCGACAACCTGTGACAACTCTTGGTGCCAACGCCAGTAATAAGAAAAAAGCGTCGTAATTAAAAAATATATAAAAGTTTTGTTTCTATTAAATTTAAGTTATCAAAATTCAAAATTTAAGCCATCTTGGAAAAACAAGCATTAACTACATACATACGACCACTTACTATTCTAATGTTTCGTCTATTAATATATATATATATATATATATATATTAATATATATATATATATATATATATATATATATATATTAATATATATATATATATATATATATATATATATATATATATATATATATATATATATATATATATATATATTAATATACTGTCAATAGTTTGTCTCAAAATTTAATGTTTTCTTATATACCATAAATATTTAAAAAGAAAATTAAACATAAAAATATATTTCTTTTAATTAAATCCATGCTGATAAATTTAAATGAAAATCCAGAACGCTGCTTCAAATACGGAAGCAGTAAGTTAAAAATTTTGATATGAGCAGAATATGATTTCCTCTATATAATGTAATTAATTTAATTTTTCACACTGAAAAATTGATGTATAAGAAGCACGACACAATGTACATTTGGCGCTTTTTTGAATGACAACAGATAAAACTGCTTCGAAGTACCCAATTAACTTATACATACCTTGCAAACATCTAAATCGGCAATTATCAGTATTGATAGGAAACGCTAAAACAATATAGTTCGTATATTAGAATATTTTTATAATTAATATATCAATGTGACGTCATTCTTTCAATGTTGCCGCTATTTTCCTCAATATGGGACGACGTATCGCCGAGCAGGTGATATTTCGTTAAACTACTAGCCAAGTTTGTCAAATTTATCGCCAAGCGTTTCAGACATACAACGAGAAGATCTTTTATATATAAATGGCTATTGGCGAACTGTTAAGAATCAAAACATAAAACTATTACCCAAAGTAGCTTTCCCAGTGAATGGAAAGAGACTGGATCCACGAAATTATATATGAATTTATCGCATAATTTTACATATGATAAGTGAACATATATCACAATAGTTAAACTTTTTAAATTCATTTTATGTGATCTTTTGATAAATTTATTTGAAAAATATTCAGTATCTCAATAACAGTTCATGCAAGCGACGATAAGAGTTTTGCAAGCCAGGATAACAGTTCGAGCGTTCTAAAGTTTTTGACTTTCGTTTTCTAATTTAAGTTTACATAATGATCATTTACGTAATATTACTGAAGGTTCTAATATTTTAATGATTTTTTTAAACTTTGGGTCATTCCGAATATTCGATTACGTTTCAAATCCATTGGATTCCGGTATTCACATATTTCAATATTTGTACCAAATATTGTTCAAAGCGCTCCTTTCGTACGTAAGATATCGCATCCACAGACTCATACGCACGCACGCCACCTGAAAAACGTTCAATTCGAGTTAAGGGAAACTTGAAACGTGTTCTTCCGTTGTTAACTCGAATTCGAAATTCCGACCTCGTCAATATACTTCACATATTCATAAATTTATGTACATCCAAGTATCCAAGGCATTTGCATTACGAGGCACCCGAGGGAGAACCCTCACATCCCCACATCGAATAGTATTGTTGTTATTTTTAGTACTGGAAAAAATAACAATGCGGTGTTTCAACATTCCATTTCACCGAGACTTATGGTTGATTGGTTGAGCCAATGGATCTTTAGCGTCGTCTGCCATTACCTTGGCCAATTGTCGTCGACTGAAATACTATCATTTATGTATATACGAAAAGTAATAAATAGAACGCGGTCCACAGTTATAAACCATAATCCCAAAGGAATATTAGTTCCTCGAGACAGGATTATCGTTTGAACGTCGACCAAGTTCTCTATGCTAGATTTAGCAATGTAGTCATTTTTGGGGTAGATCTTGCCATTGAGACTTTAATCCATGAAAATTCATGTCTAGTCATTTAGATATGAGTCTAGACCCTAGTATCCCTAGCGGTCCACCGCTGGACCGCTAAAAGTTTTGGAGTAATTTCTTGAGTAAAAAGAAAAGTATCGAAAATTTCGAAAAAAATATCAAACTAAATTTTTTTTATCAATTTTATCTTATCAAAACTGCCGAATTAAGACATCATGGAAAAAAATTACTAATCATTTTTCGTGATTCACAGACGGCCGCTTAGAATTTTGCACAAATTTGCAGTTAGAAATTGTGTACAGGGCTGTTTAGGATTAGTGGCTTGCCAGCATGCAGTGTAAGCCTTCATCGACGACTGACCTGATCAACTTGCATGATTCTACTTTGAATTTATAATAGATGCTGAATTTTTATTTTATTTATAAATACATTTTTGATTAAATGGTATGTATACATCAAACCTAGAGTATATATACATACTACTAGTAGCTCAAAATATATGGATCCTGATAAAATAAAAAATTGATCTTGTGCGCATATACGAACCTGTGATGTGCAAAAAAATTATTTCTAGTCCAATTCGAGAACTGTGAATCATCATCAAAGCATAAATTATTTAAACAAGTAAACTTTCACCATGCTTTAGGATAGGATATATTTTGCACCCGATACGACCGCAGATTGCATACTTAGTGATGTAAAATATATTACAGCGCGGAATACGGACTAAATCACCAAATAAATGTGACGGGAATGAAATGAAGTATGTAACGAAAGTTACATAATTTTGCTGCAAATACAGAACAGAAAACTATTATCATAATTTGAAGGTCCAGGTCGCTTGACCTTGACAGCGAATTTGCTGAAGAACTGCCAACAGGACGATTTTGGCAAGTTCTAGAAACTTCTCAAATTTTGTTGATTGTCTAAACGTTTCATCAGTGTTTTGTTTTCAGAGCTTTCTACAGAGGGTATAAGCTCATCATCGTTGAGTTGGGTTCCTGGCGTAATACAAATACAAAAATTAAAAATTAAAAAATGTTAAAGAAGCAAAAATGTTGAAATATTTTCCTAGGTACATCAATCTACAAGGGTGCGGTAGCCTAGTAGTTAGGGTGCGGGAATTGCACTCGGTAGAACCGGGTTTGATTCCCGCCGCTGCCTAAACTGCCGCCGTGTTCACACGGAGCACGATCACGTTAAACATGTGGGTCCGTAAGTCGTTCCAAAAGGTTTGTGGTAGGGGTAGAAGAGTACGGTCCCTCTAGATGCCTCCCCCACTGAGTTCCGGTCTAAATAGATAGTTACATTTTTTACTTATCATCAACTATCTACAAAAGCATGCGAAGAAATTGTTGTAAAAACACTTATAAATAAATGACAACGAAATTCGGTTATGTAGTACATAGCATAATAAAGGAAACAGATAAATAAGCAAAAAATAAATAAATAAAAACTTTCATTTAAATATATGCAAAAATACCAGTTTATAAAATACCATAAAAGTTAAGGAAATAACAGAAAATAAGGGAAAACAATTGGTTTCGAAAACTAGATGAGCAGCTGCATCAACTAAAATGAAATATCATTCAATAAAACAACTTCAAAATACTAAAAAATAAAAAAAAACTACGGAATTAAAAATAAAACAAAAAATTAAGAAAACAACGGGTTTCTGAAAAGGGAAATCCAAAAATTTTTAAACGTACGTAACATTATTTTTACAGTATTTTACGTTGTGATCTTATAAAATCAATTAATTTATTTATTAAAACGCCACACATTTTGTACTTCCGTTTACATAGAAATTGTAGTATATATATCAATATTTATTCTCCGATCACTTTATATTATTTCCTTATTTTCAAAGTTTACAAGCATTTAAATCTAAACGTCAATTACTATCGAAAAAATACTTTCAATAGTTTGATTACAACATGCCTGCAAAAGACTTCCATCTCTGTCAACGGTGGACAACCAGGCACTCTTGGTGCGATCGCCAGTAATAAGAAAAAAGTGTCGTAATTAAAAAATATATAAAAGTTTTTTTTCTATCAAATTGGAGTTATCAAAATTGGCAATTTAAGCCCTCCTGGAAGAAAAATCATTAACTACTTACGGACGACCACTTACAATTCTAATGTTTCGTCTAAAATTTAAAGTTTTCTTACATACCATAAATATTTCAAAAGGAAATTAAACATAAAAAGATATTTCGTTTCATTAAGGCTACAATTCAATCCGAATAAAATCAAGAACGCTGCTTCAAATACGGAAGCAGTAAGTTAAAAATTTTGATATGAGCTGAATATGATTTCTCCTATATAATGTACTTTATTTAATTCTTTCACACTGAAAAATTGATATATAAGAATCACCACATAATGTACATACGGCGCATTTTTTAAATGACAACAGATAAAACTGCTTCGAAGTACCCAATTAACTTATACATACTTTGCGAACATCTAAATTGGCAATTATCAGTATTGATAGCAAACGCTAAAACAATATAGTTCGTATATTAGAATATTTTTATAATTAATATATCAATTTGACGTCATTCTGTCAAAGTTGCCGCTATTTTCCTCAATATGGGACGACGTATCGCCGAGCAGGTGATATTTCGCTAAACTAGTAGCCAATTTTGTCAAATTTATCGCCAAGCGTTTCAGACATGCAACGAGAAGATATTTTATTATATATAAATGGCTATTGGCGAACTGTTTAGAATTGAAACATAAATCTATTACCCAAAGTAGCTTTTCCCGTGAATGGAAAGAAACTAGATCCATGAAA
Organism: Amaurobius ferox; assembly: GCA_951213105.1. Lineage (NCBI taxonomy): Eukaryota > Metazoa > Arthropoda > Arachnida > Araneae > Amaurobiidae > Amaurobius > Amaurobius ferox. The sequence continues at coordinate 118,139,765 of OX578137.1, read as the reverse complement.
ATATGAATTTATCGCATAATTTTACATATGATAAGTAAACATTTTTCACAATAGTTAAACTTTTTTATTTCATTTTATGTGATCTTTTGATAAATTTATTTGAAAAATAATCAGTATCTCGATGACAGTTCATGCAAGCGACGATAAGAGTTCTGCAACCGACGATAATTGTTCGAGTGTTCTAAAGTTTTTGTCATTCGTTTTCTAATTTGAATTTACAAAATAATCATTTGCGTAATATTATTGAAGGTTCTAATATTTTAATTATTTTTTTAAACTTGGGATCATTCCGTATATTCGATTACGTTTCAAATCAATTGAATTCCGGTATTCACAGATTTCAATATTTGTACCTAATACTGTTCAAAGCGCTCCCCTCGTCCGTAAGATATCGCATCCACAGACTCATACATACATACGCACGCACGCCACCTGAAAAAACGTTCAATTCGAGTTAAGGGAAACTTGCAACGTGCTCTTCCGTTGTTAACTCGAATTCGAAATTCCAACCTCGTCAAAATACTTCACATATTCATAAATTTATGTATATCCAAGTTTTTGCATTTCGAGGAACCCGGAGGAGATCCCTCTCATCCCCTTATCGAATAGTATTGTTGTTATTTTTAGTACTGGAAAAAATAACAATGCGGTGTTTGAGCATTCCATTCGACCGATACTTATTGTTGATTGGTTGAGCCAATGGATCTTTAGCGTCGTCTGCCATTACCTTGGCCAATTGTCGTCGACTGAAATACTATCATTTATGTATATACGAAAAGTAATAAATAGAACGCGGTCCACAGTTATAAACCATAATCCCAAAGGAATATTGGTTCCTCGAGACAGGATTATCGTTTGAACGTCGACCAAGTTCTCTATGCTAGATTTAGCAATGTAGTCATTTTTGGGGTAGATCTTGCCATTGAGACCTTAATCCATGAAAATTCATGTCTAGTCATTTAGATATGAGTCTAGACCCTATTATCCCTAGCGGTCCACCGCTGGACCGCTAAAAGTTTTGGAGTAATTTCTTGAGTAAAAAGAAAAGTATCGAAAATTTCGAAAAAAATATCAAACTAAATTTTTTTTATCAATTTTATCTTATCAAAACTGCCAAATTAAGACATCATGGAAAAAAATTACTAATCATTTTTCGTGATTCACAGACGGCCTCTTAGAATTTTGCACAAATTTGCAGTTAGAAATTGTGTACAGGGCTGCATACTTAGTGATGTAAAATATATTATTATATTATTATATTGCATACTTAATATATTATTATATTGCATACTTAGTGATGTAAAATATATTACAGCGCGTAATACGGACTAAATCACCAAATAAATGTGACGGGAATGAAATGAAGTATGTAACGAAAGTTACATAATTTTGCTGCAAATACAGAACAGAAAACTATTATCATAATTTGAAGGTCCAGGTCGCTTGACCTTGACAGCGAATTTGCTGAAGAACTGCCAACAGGACGATTTTGGCAAGTTCTAGAAACTTCTCAAATTTTGTTGATTGTCTAAACGTTTCATCAGTGTTTTGTTTTCAGAGCTTTCTACAGAGGGTATAAGCTCATCATCGTTGAGTTGGGTTTCTGGCGTAATACAAATACAAAAATTAAAAATTAAAAAATGTTAAAGAAGCAAAGATGTTGAAACATTTTCCTAGGTACATCAATCTATAAGGGTGCGGTAGCCTAGTAGTTAGGGTGCGGGAATTGCACTCGGTAGAACCGGGTTTGATTCCCGCCGCTGCCTAAACTGCCGCCGTGTTCACACGGAGCACGATCACGTTAAACATGTGGGTCCGTAAGTCGTTCCAAAAGGTTGGTGGTAGGGGTAGAAGAGTACGGTCCTTCTAGATGCCTCCCCCACTGAATTCCGGTCTAAATAGATAGTTACATTTTTTACTTATCATCAACTATCTACAAAAGCATGCGAAGAAATTATTGTAAAAACACTTATAAATAAAAGACAACGAAATTCGGTTATGTAGTACATAACATAATAAAGGAAACAGATAAATAAGCAAAAAATAAATAAATAAAAACTTTCATTTAAATATATGCAAAAATACCAGTTTATAAAATACCATAAAAGTTAAGGAAATAACAGAAAATAAGGGAAAACAATTGGTTTCGAAAACTAGATGAGCAGCTGCATCAACTAAAATGAAATATCATTCAATAAAACAACTTCAAAATACTAAAAAATAAAAAAAAACTACGGAATTAAAAATAAAACAAAAAATTAAGAAAACAACGGGTTTCTGAAAAGGGAAATCCAAAAATTTTTAAACGTACGTAACATTATTTTTACAGTATTTTACGTTGTGATCTTATAAAATCAATTAATTTATTTATTAAAACGCCACACATTTTGTACTTCCGTTTACATGGAAATTGTAGTATATATATCAATATTTATTCTCCGATCACTTTATAATATTTCCTTATTTTCAAAGTTTACAAGCATTTAAATCTAAACGTCAATTACTATCGAAAAAATACTTTCAACAGTTTGATAACAACATGCCTGCAAAAGACTTCCATCTCTGTCAACGGTGGACAACCAGGCACTCTTGGTGCGATCGCCAGTAATAAGAAAAAAGTGTCATAATTAAAAAAATATATAAAAGTTTTGTTTCTATCAAATTGGAGTTATCGAAATTGGCAATTTAAGCCCTCCTGGAAGAAAAATCATTAACTACTTACGGACGACCACTTACAATTCTAATGTTTCGTCTAAAATTTAAAGTTTTCTTACATACCATAAATATTTAAAAAGAAAATTAAACATAAAAAGATATTTCGTTTAATTAAGGCTACAATCCAATCCGAATAAAATCAAGAACGCTGCTTCAAATAAGGAAGCAGTAAGTTAAAAATTTTGATATGAGCTGAATATGATTTCTCCTATATAATGTACTTTATTTAATTCTTTCACACTGAAAAATTGATATATAAGAATCACGACATAATGTACATACGGCGCATTTTTTAAATGACAACAGATAAAACTGCTTCGAAGTACCCAATTAACTTATACATACTTTGCGAACATCTAAATTGGCAATTATCAGTATTGATAGCAAACGCTAAAGCAATGTAGTTCGTATATTAGAATATTTTTATAATTAATATATCAATTTGACGTCATTCTTTCAAAGTTGCCGCTATTTTCCTCAATATGGGACGACGTATCGCCGAGCAGGTGATATTTCGTTAAACTACTAGCCAAGTTTGTCAAATTTATCGCCAAGCGTTTCAGACATACAACGAGAAGATCTTTTATATATAAATGGCTATTGGCGAACTGTTAAGAATCAAAACATAAAACTATTACCCAAAGTAGCTTTCCCAGTGAATGGAAAGAGACTGGATCCACGAAAATATATATGAATGTATCGCATAATTTTACATATGATAAGTGAATATATATCACAATAGTTAAACTTTTTAAATTCATTTTATGTTATCTTTTGATAAATTTATTTGAAAAATATTCAGTATCTCAATAACAGTTCATGCAAGCGACGATAAGAGTTTTGCAAGCGACGGTAACAGTTCGACCGTTCTAAAGTTTTTGTCATTCGTTTTCTAATTTAAGTTTACATAATGATCATTTACGTAATATTATTGAAGGTTCTAATATTTTAATGATTTTTTTAAACTTGGGGTCATTCCGAATATTCGATTGCGTTTCTAATCCATTGGATTCCGGTATTCACATATTTCAATATTTGTACCAAATATTGTTCAAAGCGCTCCCTTCGTCCGTAAGATATCGCATCCACAGACTCATACACACATACGCACGCACGCCACCTGAAAAACGTTTAATCCGATTTAAGGGAAACTTGAAACGTGCTCTTCCGTTGTTAACTCGAATTCGAAATTCCGACCTCGTCACAATACTTCACATATTCATAAATTTATGTATATCCAAGTATCCAAGGCATTTGCATTACGAGGCACCCGAGGGAGAACCCTCACATCCCCGCATCGAATAGTATTGTTGTTATTTTTAGTACTGGAAAAAATAACAATGCGGTGTTTCAACATTCCATTTCACCGATACTTATGGTTGATTGGTTGAACCAATGTATCGTCAGCGTCGTCTGCCATTACCTTGGCCAATTGTCGTCGACTGAAATACTATCATTTATGTATGTACGAAAAGTAATAAATAGAACGCGGTCCACAGTTATAAACCATAATCCCAAAGGAATATTGGTTCCTCGAGACAGGACTATCGTTTGAGCGTCGACCAAGTTCTCTATGCTAGATTTAGCAATGTAGTCATTTTTGGGGTAGATCTTGCCATTGAGACTTTAACCCATGAAAATTCATGTCTAGTCGTTTAGATATGAGTCTAGACCCTAGTATCCCTAGCGGTCCACCGCTGGACCGCTAAAAGTTTTGGAGTAATTTCTTGAGTAAAAAGAAAAGTATCGAAAATTTCGAAAAAAAAATATCAAACTAAATTTTTTTTATCAATTTTATCTTATCAAAACTGTCAATTTAAGATATCATGGAAAAAAATTACTAATCATTTTTCGTGATTCACAGACGACCGCTTAGAATTTTGTACAACTTAGCAGTTAGAAATTGTGTACATGATTGTTTAAAATTAGTGGCTGGCCAGCATGCAGTGTAAGCCTTCATCGACGACTGATCTGATTAACTTGCATGATTCCACTTTGAATTTATAATAGATGCTGAATTTTCATTTTATTTATAAATACATTTTTGATTTAATGGTATGTATACATAAAACCTGTAGTATATATATACATACTGCTAGTAGCTCAAAATATTTTTTAAATTATGGATCCTGATAAAATAAAAACTTGGTCTTGCGTGCATATACGGACCTGTGATGCGCCAAAAAATATTTCTAGTCCCATTCGAGAGCTGTGAATCATCTATAAAAGCATAAATTATTTAAACAAGTAAACTTTCACCATGAATTAGGATACGATAGATTCTGCACCCGATATGGCAGAAGATTACATACTTAGTGATGTAAAATATCTTACAGAGCGGAATACAGGCTAAATCACTAAATAAACGGTAATAAAATGGAAGTATGTAACGAAAGTTACATCATTTTGTTACAAATGCAAAACAGAAAACTATTATTATAATTTGATGGTCCCTGTCGTTTGACTTTGACAACGAATATGCTGAAGAGCTGCCAACGAGACAATTTTGGAAAGTTGTTGTTGAGACCCAGACCGTCTGACCTTCCAGAATGGTATAAGGTGATTTTGACAAGTTGTAGAAACTTCTAAAATTTTGTTGATTGTCTAAAATTTTCATCACTCACGCATTTTGTTTTCAGAGCTTTCTACGGAGGGTATAAGCTCGTCATCGTTGAATTGGATTTCTGGAATACAAAAATAATACGAATACAAAAATAAAAAATTAAAAAATGTTAAAGAAGCAAAAATGTTGAAACATTTTCCTAGATATCTTGTACCATCATCACACACAACGCACAACAGCCTTTCCCCCCCTCTAAATATGCGAATTGAGTGATGCTTCACATCAATCTAAAATGAGTTACTCACCATTTAGTTCCATGTAAGTGCGTGTTAAGATACTACATGTAAAGATATAATTTTTTTAACTAAAGTACATGCATATAAAGCGCATGTGCATAATATAAAGCACATGTGCATAATATAAAGTACATGCGCAAGTTTACTGTGTAACAAATATAAAACTTAAAACAGAACATTGATCTTATTTTTTAAACTGGGTGTCAGATTTTGAGAGCAGATATTTCTCTTAATTTTTATTGTCAAATTTGTAGGGTCAAAAATATCTTGTTTTATATTCAGTTTGACAAAACTGTCTAAAATAAAGACCAAAAACAACATTTTAAACCTCTTTATTTTAAAGATATGTGGAGATTACAGTGCTAATTGAGTATTTTTGATTTTTGGCTATAATAAGAAAGTCGTCACTAACTTAAATTTCATTAAAATATGCAAGAGCTTCATTTTGCATACCTTCTGCTAGAATGCAATTAAATAAAAACATTTATTATTTAATTTCATATATGTCAAGTGGTGTGGGATGCCTCAGAGGAATGTCTACCCCGAACCCTAAATTGGCAAAGTCGGTTCCTGCGTCTTACTTAATATTATTTGCTCAGTATTACTTTCCTTATATGCATAATGCATAAAGAAAGTATTGTGATGGGGTCGAAAATTCGAATTCGAGTTTTCGACGGGAGAGCACGTTTCAAGCATCCCTGATCACGAATCAAACATTTTTGAAGTGATGTCTGTGTGTGTGTGTGTGTGTGTGTGTGAAAGTATGTGTGTGTGTGTGTATGTGTGTCAGTGAGTCTGTGGAGGCAATAACTGACGAACGAATGGACCGATTCGAACGAAATTTGGTACAAAAATCACAATCCGTAAACACTGGAAGCCTATTGTTTTTATACGCAATCGAATGTTCAGAACCCACCTAAATTTTCGAGTGAAATTTTGAAAAAATCATCAAAAAATCAAAACCGCTAATAAAGTTACGCAGATAGACATTTCTTATGTCATTTTTCATTAGAAAACGATTGACATAAATTTTAAAACGCTAGCATGAACCGTTCTCGAGATATTGCACATTTTAAAAAAAAAATATCAAAAAGTTATATAAAAGAAAATATATATATATTTTATTGAGAAAATGTTCCCTTTTCATATGTAATACCATGCGATAAATTTGGTGGCATCATTCTCGTGGATCTTGCTCGTTCCATTCATCAAAAATGATACTTTGAATAATACTTTTGCATTGAACGCCAATAGTCATTTATCTGCTGTAAGAACCACTTATTTCGCCTTTCATAACGCTTGGCGAGATTTTGGCGACGAATTTCGCAGAATGGCGCCAAGCTGGCGCCAAATTAACAAAAATCTCGCCAAATGGATAAAAATGACGCTAAATCAATGAAAATGACGACTATTAAAGAAAATTCAATATTTTGGAAAGAATATGAGTATAGCATTGTTTTAACTGTGAAAGTAGTAAATTCATTGCATTATATAAGGAAAGTCATGTGTTGCCCACATCAGATTTTTTTACTTTGTGATCTTAAGACATCATTAATGATACGAAATCATTTAACTTATTCATAAAAACGCCATGAAAATTACATGAAAATTTCGGTATGCAAATCAATAGTCTCCGATCACTGTATATTGCCTTATTTTCTTTACAGGCATTTAAATCTAAACGTCAATTACTATCGAAAAATACTTTCGATATTTTGATTAAAATTTTCTTGGAAAAGACGTTGATCTCGGTCAACCGGTGTACAGCCAACACATTTTGGGGCGATCACGGAAATAAGAAAAATCTGATATGGACAGCACATGACTTTCCCTGCAGAATTCATTTTTTCTTTATTTCTTTAATAGTTCATTAAATTGAGTTTAATTGCACAAAATAACACTAAATTTGCATTTTTAATTCAATTTCTGTTTTATCTGGTAATTGGACATTTTTTCAAAAGCTGCATAACTAAATGCGAAAAATCTCAAATATCTCGAGAACGGTTAGTCCTAAAGTATTAGAGTTGTTCTTATTCCTTTCCTCTTCAAAAAAATTACGTATAAAACAAGCATTTAATGGATATATTTGAACATACGTAGCTTTTTTTTTATTTTGGCAATTTTTGATGGTCATTTCGTAAAACAAGGCAGGTTGTTCCTTTCCGAATAATACTAAAATCTAATCAGCACCAGAGAATCCTAAAAGTAACTTATCTACCCAATTTTGTGAATTTTTGTCAATTAGTATTTAAGCTAGAGTGGATACATGCAATTTTTACAGGCCATTTCGTAAAAAAAGGCAGGGTGTTTTTTCGAATTAATACCAAAATCTAATCAGCACTAGAGTATTCTACAAGTATTTACCAAATTTTGTGAAATTTAATCAATTAGTATTTTAGCTAGAGTGGATACATGAAATTTTTACGGGCCATTTCGAAAAAAAGGCTGGTTCTGTTTTTACGAACCATACCAAAAACTAATCAGCACCAGAGTCATACCCAAGTGATTTACCTACCAAATTTTATGAAATTCGGTCCCTTAGTTTTTGAGTTAGATTGGATACGTACATTGCACAGACAAATAGACAGATACACACACAGATGTCACGTTAAAAATAGTTTTTTCGTATTCTAGAGGTCTCGAAACGTGTAGACCCGTCGAAAACTCGAGTTGCGATTTTCGACATGATTCCAATATTTTCCCTATACATTGCTATGTATTGCAGGGAAAGTAAAAAGTGTTATAATTAAAAAATATGTCAAAGTTCTCTCCTTTTTATCAAATTCAAGTTATCAAAATTGCCAATTTAAGCAATCCTGGAGGAAACATTATTAAATACTTAAAGACACCCACAAAGAATTGCAAGTTTTCGTCTAAAATTTAAAGTTTTTCTTATACACCATAAATATTTAAAAAAAAAATTAGTGATAAATAGAGATTTCGTTCAATGAATGTTGCTGCTGCTCAATTGATGTCATGGGTACAAATATTGGCACATACCGGAGTTTAAAATTATTTTGACTAGGAACTCCTCAACTGGAACACATTGCGTCCCGGGAAAACAAAGGTTGCATATATGCCCGATAATTCAAAATCGAGAACATTGCTCCGAATACAGAATCAGTAAGTTATAAATATCTGATATAAGCAGGACATGACTTTCTTTCTATAAAGTAATTAATTTTAATTTCACAGTTAAGAAATAGAGTGGATATATACAATTTTTGTGGGACATTTCGTAAAAAAAATGCAGGTTCTTCTTTTTCGAATCTTATCAAAATCTAATCAGCACCAGGGTAACGCACAAGTGACTTATCTACCAAATTTTATAAAATTTGATCAATTATTTTTTCTGTTAGCGTGGATACAGGCATTTTTGAAGGGCCGTTTCGCAAAAAAAGGCGAGTTATTTTACGCCGAATCGTACCAGAAAATAATCAGCACCAGGGCCACACACAAGTGATTTACCTACCAAATTTTATTAAAATTCGGTTCATTAGTTTTTGAGTTAGAGTGTATATACATACATTGCACAGACAGACACACACACACAGACGTCACGCTAAAAATAGATTGTGGGTGTTCTAGGGGGTCTCGAAGCGTGTAGATCCGTCGAAAACTCGAGTTGCGATTTTCGGCACAATATCAATACTTTCCCTATACATTATCATGTATTACAGGCAGTAGTGGTGCGTGCATAGGCACTGCAGTAGCGACAGTGCCCTCTCTTCCTCGCAGCCTGGCGTGCAGCTTCCTACTTGCGCATGAGCACAACAGTCAAACACCACGCCGCTGGAACTGTGAAGCGTGGTATTTGACTGTTGTGCACATGCGCACATAGGAAGCTGCACGTGAAGATGCGAGGGAGAGAGAGCACTGTTGCTCCCGCAGTACCGCAGTGTCTATGCACGCACAGCCACTGAAAGGAAAGGAAAAATCTGTAAGGCAGCACATGGCTTTCCCTGTAGACTTATATCCACGTTCTCTTTATTTCATTTAAATTTAATTCACTTTTAATTCAATTTTCGTTCTCATTTGATAACTGGACTTATTTTCAAATGTGGCGTGGAGAAAATACGAAAAAAACTAATATATCTCGAGAACGGCTAGTCCTAGTGTAATGGGGTAGGTCTTATTCTTTTCTTCGTTAAAAATTACGTATCGAACAAGCATTTAATGGATATATTTGAGCATACATAGTTTCTTAGTTTAGATTTTGGCAATTTTTGCGGGCCATTCTGCAAAAAAAGGCAGGTTATTTTCTTCTGAATCGTACCAAAATCTAATCAGCACCAGGGTGACCTATACGTGACTCATCTACCGATTTTTGTGAAATTCGATCTATTAGTTTTTCAGCTAGAATAGATACAAGCTTTTGCGGGCCATTTCGCAAAAAAAAGGCGGGTTCTTTTATCCCGAATCGTACCCAAAACTAATCAGCACCAGACTCGCCCACAAGTAACTTACCTACAAAATTTTGTGAAACTCGGTGTATTAGTTTTTTAGTTAGAGTGGATACAAAATCTGCACAGACAGACAGACACACAGACATACAGACACACAGACGTCACACTAAAAATGTTTTTTTTCGTATTCTAGAGGTCTTGAAACGTGTAGATACGTCGAAAACTCGAGTTGCGATTTTCGACATGATTCCAATACTTTCCCTATACATTACCATGTATTGCAGGGAAAGTAAAAAACTGCGCTGAAATGCATTAATTAAACTTTTGTTTTGCATGTAATTTTGATGATGAAAAGAATAAGACCAACTGTCTGGGACTAGCCGTTCTCGAGATATTTTAGTTTTTTCACATTTTTGCTACTCTGGTTTAGAGAATAAGGCTGCTTACCAAATGAAAACGAAAGCTAAATAAAAAGTGTAAATTCAGTATAACTGCAATTAAGTATGCGTGCTATTTAGTGCAACTAAATTCAATTTAATGAAACATTAATGAATTAAAGAGAAGCGTCTGCAAGGAAAGTCATGTGCTGCTCACATCAGATTTTTTTTCTATCTCATCAATTAAATACCATAATTACGTAAAGAACTGCTTCTGTTCTTACAATTTGTCAACATGTTAAACCGTTTCATCATTCAATCATGCTAATAGAACTAGCATTAAAGCAGAAAGTAGGGTATTTTCCCCAGAGGTTTTTATCTGCTTGTCACCAAAATATTCGCAGGTGAATATTTTGATTCACCTCGCTGAGTAGTTTATTATTCTTGTTAAGTATTTGTTGTGTTGGAAAATGCCAAAGTTGATTAATAATCACACATCAAGGTCTTACTTCTAAAGATAACGTGTTTGGAAAAATGAAGTTATCCCAAGCACATGTATTGAACGCACTTGAAAGAGGTAAATATTTCTAAAAATATTTTATAATTATTATCTCTATTTCAAATGTATCTGCAATTGATCATCTGAAAAATGTTTATTTGCATATTTAATACTGCATGTTTTTATTAGGGAAATATAATCAATTATATTTTGAGTACCGTATTGCCTGATATATAATTTTCATGAATATATTTTGTATCTTATCAATGTTTTATTACTTTCCTTATATACATAAGGTATAAGGAAATTATTGTGACGGGATCGAAAATTCGAATTCGAGATTTCGACGGGAGAGCACGTTTCAAGCATCCCTGATCACGAATCAAATTAAACATTTTTGAAGTGATGTCTGTGTGTGTGTGTGTGTGTGTGTGTGTGTGAATCTGTGGAGACGATAACTGACGAACGAATGGACCGATTCGAACCAAATATGGTACAGAAATCACAATCCGTAAACACTGGAAGTCTATTGTTTTTATACTCAATCGAATGTTCAGAATCCCATTAAATTTTCGAGGGAAATTTTGAAAAAATTGTCAAAAAATCAAAACCTTTAATAAAGTTACGCAAATAGACATTTCTTATGTAATTTTTCATTAGAAAATGATTGACATAAATTTTAGAATGCTAACATAAACCATTCTCGAGATATTGTACATTTTTCAAAAAAATTATCAAAAAGTTATATAAAATAAAAAAAAAATATTTCCTATTGAGAAACATTTCCACTTTTCATATGTAATACCATGCGATAAATTTGGTGACATCATTCTCGTGGATTTTGCTCATTCCATTCATGGAAAAAGATACTTTGAGAAATACTTTTGTATTTGAATTCCATTAGTCATTTAACTACTGTAAGAATAACTTATTTCTCCGTCCATAACGCTTGGCGAAATTTTGGCGACGAATTTGGCGGAATGTCGCCAACTTGGCGACATTTTTAATTGTTGCCAAATTAACAAAAATCTCGCCAAATTGATAAAAATGACGCTAAATCAATGAAAATGACGACTAATTGACGAAAATTTAATGTCTTGTAAAGAATATAAGTATCTGCTTTAAGAATAACATTTTTTTTAACTGTAAAAGTAGTAAATTCATTGCATTATATAAAAAAAGTCATGTGTTGTCCACATCAGATTTTTTAAAGGGTATTTCCCTTCCTCGTTATAATAGCCTGAACTATTTTGTGTCCTGACAGATACATTAAGGAAAAGCGTATCCTTGGAGTAAACAAAACTCTATACTCCTTGCGTAAATTTGGTACACTGTGCTCCACATCTTTTTATATATACTAGCTGTATCCGTTGAGATTCTTTTGCAGATAAAGATGAATAGTTGATTCTTCAAAGGACTCCTTTATATGCAGCAATAAGCTTCAAACTTTTTGCACATTAGCATTTAATATTGATCCAATATTGTGGACCAATATTAATATCTTAGCATTACATTGGAAATATTTTCAATGTAATCCCAAAATTAGGCAAATATTGGGGTTACATTGGCCTCTAATATTGGTTAATATTTTCATTGTAATATTACGCCAATATTAGTGTTACATTGGGAATATTGGCATAATATTTTCCCAATATTTTAAGCCAATATTGAGCCAATACCGTCAGATGTCACCATCAATATCCACTTTTTCATATTGGTCCAATATTGGAGGCAATAACAAGTCAATATTGAGCAAATATTGCATTGATATTAGGGATCATGCTCACAGACACTACTTAATACTATAAAGACGACTGCAGTCATTTTGACGGTTTCAGATTAATTTCCTTGTTCTATGTCTTTATTTATGCCCTCAGGCAACTGAAACTTTATGAATTTTCCTAATTTTACGTAGAGTATATACGTATCTTTTTAAGACTTTAATTATTTTTTTTAATTGTATGTTATACTTTTTCAGTCTACAACCATCATTTTGATGGCAGTAAAGAAAAAGAACATAAATATTTTAAACAATCGCATATAAATGCCAGTTGCTGTAATAAATTCTATTGTCATTTGAAAAAAATAATACTTAAAAGTTTTCTTTCTGTACACTTTGTGCAAGGAATAAGAAAAATTGAACAACAAATAAAAGCACAAATAACACAAAGTAATGCAATTAGTGCAAGAGAAACAATAAACCCGAATTCCAAACGAGGAATAGGTGGGAATGCTTTGATGGTTCTAATTTGGAGGGTTTTTTGTGTTGGAAAATTTAAAATTTGCAGATAGCAAAGCACGCACTGTCAGAGTCAATAAGTGTTGGCTGGGTCATGAAAGTACACAAGTCCAGTTTTAAAGGAAAACTTCGTTCACTTTATTTGGTGAAAAACACAACTCAGCATATTACACATACCTGGTAATTTTCCATGCCGTAAAACATCAAAATAAACTATGTACAAAAGATTTTTAGTTGTAAATGACTAGACAGAGATTCCTTGAAGCATTTGGTAGTAAATTACTATACTACCTCTATCAGTTGCGTATATTTCAGCCACCATCACTTGGTAAAGGGAAACCAAAGGATATAACATCAGGAAAATATTTAAAGCGGCTTCCGAACGTTTGTAAGTAAATTTAACGTTCAATACATCTGCATCCGTTTCGACTATTAACCGTCGTCAAAAAGATATTCCGCAGTGCTTCTGTCAAAAACATTTCTGTCTGATCTCGATCGACCTTTCTACTGTCGACCTATCTCCAATGTCTCCTGCAGACGTCTCCTTAATGTCTGATTGCTTCAAGAAACCTCTGCCCTATATATCCGAGAATGGACAGTTCCGGAAACGCCCCCGGATATGCAAATCAGATGCGTACGCATTGAGAACTGATTTGCATGAAACCTCATGTTGAAAAACGTCACGGTTCACGCCGGTGAACGGGAAGAGTCGTTCATATTAAATTTGCATAAACGCCCGCTCACGGGAACGTGAATCGCGATGTATCGATTATTTCCAACAATCGGCCCCCTCATGCAAATCCTTAAGTCTCAATGCATATGCAAAAGAAAACTTACTCTGAGAAACCAAGGTATATCAATAAACACCAAGGCCCCCAGTATCCTCTTAAACATAATGAAGGAAAAAATTTAAAGTATTATATCATTATTAAATTTAAAATAAAATGCATAAGTACTTATAGCATCTGAAAAATAGTTAAGTATTGTCGACAATATTGTAACAACAACATTTCACATCAAGTAGAAATTTATATACAACACAACTTCAATGCTTAAGTATCAGCATTCAAAAATTTAAATTTTAGTTTAAATTTAATTATAAGTATCCAAAATTTAAGTATAAGCACATTATCATATTAAACAAGTCAACTTTAAAAGATTAAGATTTTGTATAAGCATAGAATTTAAGTTTACTTTAAATTTGAGTATAAACACTATAATTCAAAAAGCTTAAAAAAATTTAGTCTATTAACACAATATAAGTATACATAATTAATACTATTAGACTGCATTGATATACCAAATATTTAAAAATACATGATGCAAGTAATTAGATAATAAAATTCCTTTATCAAAACTTTCAACACATACTTTTTACCAAGTTGAAAAATACAAAATTTTATACACATAAGCTATTATTTAGCATCATGCGGGTCATGGAAAATGGATGTATATACAAAGGTGTAAAGTGAAAAAGATTCAATATCACAAAAATTTATACTCAAGATATACTATCTTATATCAATGAGGTTTAAGATAAACAATAATGTATATATATGACATCTTAAAAAAAAATTCCCAAGTTGTAAATTCAATTTAGTATTTAAAATTTTCTTTAGACTAAACATTTAATCTCAAAAAGTTTTGATTTAGTTTTTAAAAATTTTATTACAAAATTTAAGTATTATTTCCTTAGTCATTGGTTTAGTAAAGTAATCTGCTAAGTTATCTTTACTATTTACAAATTTAACATTAAAAGATTCATTGACTATTAAATTTCTTAGGAAATGATATCTAACATCAATATGCTTAGTTCTGTTGTTTTCAATTGGAGAGTTAGAAAAATTAATGGCTGCTTGGTTGTCGCTAAAAATAACACTGTTACTTTTATTAAAGTTTAACCCAAGTAAATGACATTCTTCTATTATGTTTTGTACCCATACCATTTCCTTAGCGGCTTCAGTTAGTGATACATATTCAGCTTCCATGGTTGATAAGCTGACACACTTATGTTTAAAGGTACGCCAAGAAATAGGTACATTGTCAATAAAGAGTATCATGCCTCCAAATGAAACACGGTCATCTCTGTTTGCAGCAAAGTCAGAATCTGAGTAACAATTTAATTTTAACTCCTGAATGTTAGATAAATTCAACACATAGTTTTTAGTCTTTTCAACATATCCTAAAAGTCTTAACAATGCATCCCAATGCTTAATTCCAGGGTTTTCTTGAAATTGAGATAATATATTGATGGCGTAACAAATATCAGGTCTAGTCCTACTAGATATAAAAGCCAAACACCCAATTAAGCTCCTGTAAGGAAAACTTTGCATTTGCTTTATTTCTTCACTTGTCTTTGGACAATCTATTTTACTTAGAATATTCCCTTTAGAAATGGGAAGTGAAGTAACTGGATATTTATACTGTTGAAACATTTGACATACTTTATCTATATACTGACTTTGATGTATAAAAAATTTATTGTCACACTCTTTAAATTCCACGCCTAAAAGTTTTCTAAATTTTCCTAATACCTTGATATCAAATTCTATGCTAAGTAATGAAACAATGTGGTCTATGTCCCTTTGATACTTTGAGAAGAGAATTATGTCATCCACATAGACTAGCATAAGAACTTTGCTATTGTAAATATATGCACAATTACACCATTGAAGTTTTAAAAAATTTAATTCTTTTAATTTGGTGTCAAGTTCATTAAACCATTCTCTTCCACTTTGATGAAGACCGTAAATGGCTTTCTTCAACAAACAAACATAATCAGGCTGTTCCTGATTGACATAACCTTGAGGCTGTTTCATATATACCTTTTGACTCAATTTAGCATAGAGATAGGCAGATTTGATATCTAATTGGAAATGCATCCAGCCAAGCATGCATACGAAAATTGAGAAGAATGCTCTAATTAAGTTGAAGTTAACAACAGGGCTAAAAACTTCATCGTATGATTCTCCCTTTTTCTGACCATACCCCTGGGCTACCAAACGAGCTTTAAACCTCTTGATTTTCCCATTCTCGTCTTTCTTAATGGTGTAGACCCATCTACTGCCTATATGCTTTTGTGAGGTGGATGCAGGAACTAGTTCCCAGACACCCCTCTCTTGCATTACGGCCATTTCCTCATCCATAGCTTTACACCATTTTTCGGACTGGGAAGATTTTATAGCAGCGTTGTACCCTTTTGGTATATTTATTTCAATATTGCTTGCTTCTGGTCTGCCTCTGACCCTTTTAAGACCTTTATTTTCCCGAAAATTAAACAGTTGCTGATCAAATTGTATATTCCTTTTATCACAATATTTCTTAACATCATTGTGCGACCTCAGCCTTTTATTATCTCCTTGAGCGTAATAATACACATCGGTTCTACTCCCATCGGGTCTTGGAACCGTCTTTCGCTGCCAAGCAATATCCGAGCAAGGAGTCATACTGGAGTCAGCAGGAGAGTCCGTTTCCTCACTGTATTCAGACGGATCGTCACCAGTGTCTTCACTCTCTCCTGCCCCCCCATCAGACTGCCCTCTTGGATATTCCCCGTCGGAGTATTCTGAAAGGTTATCTCTTGATATCCCTGAGGAGATATTTCTGGGACAAATTGGGTCCAAGATGCCTTCCACTACATCACCCTCATCAAACCTCACATTGCAGGTCTCAATTGTTCGTTTCTCTCCTGACAAAAATATCCTATAGCCCTTAGTTTTAGTAGCATAGCCTACCATCACCCCTTCTGTAGCTTTCATGTCTAACTTCTTTCTGAGCTGACTGGGTTTGCCTACATATGCTCTACAACCAAAGGTTCTAAGATGTTTGACTGAAGGTTTTCTACCACTGTAGAGCTCATGTGGTGTTTTTGTCTTAAATTTGTGACATATTCGATTTTTAGTGTATGCAAAACACAATATTGCTTCCGCCCAGAATCTGTCATGTAATTTGCTGTCGTTCAACATGGCTCTAACACAGTCAAATGCGGTTAAGTTGAATCGCTCTGATACTCCATTTTGCTGTGGGGTATATGTGTTAGTCCTCTCAGCCTTAATACCGATATCCTTCAGGTAATTTTTGAACTTATCATGGCAGAATTCCATCCCATTATCCGTCCGGATACATAGAATTTTAGTACCTAACTGCCTTTCTTCTCTGGCCTGAAACTCTTTAAAATGTGAAAATACTTCTGACTTCTGTTTCATGAGGTAAACAAAAACTTTTCTACTATAATCATCTGTTATAGTTAAGACATACTTGTTCCCACCATATGAGGCTGTGGGTAAGGGACCACACACATCCATGTGTAACAATTGCAATGGTTTAGTGGACCTTATCCTACCGGTGGGTTTATATGATACTCTCCTAGACTTAGCCAATTTACACGATTTACAATTTAACTTTTTGTATTTAAGCCTAGGAAGTCCGTTTACGGCAGAAACTTTGCTGGTTTGGAGAAGATATTCAGCGTTTATGTGGCAATATCGTTTATGCCAAAGACAGTTTGTACTATTAAGTTCAGTTACTGAACTGCTAGGCTTAGATATTGAACTATCCACATTTCTATTCTGCTTAGTTTTTGTTTTGTCAGATTTAAATTTAGTTTCTTTAAGATTAGGTGCTATTTTTACTTTGTCTATTTTTCTGGAAGCACTAGGATCAGTATCCTTGGATTTCTTATCCTTTTTGTGTTTCTTGTCTCCATCTCGATCCCTATCTTTAGATTGACGGGTTTCTAAGTTATGTTGTTCCTGGGTACTATACTTAGGTTTTAAAAAATACAACCCATCCTTTCTTTTTGCATAAAAGAATTTCTCCCCTTTAGGTGTAAAAAACCATAGAACCCCATTAGCTCCATTAAAACTAAAATTTTGTTCCTCAAGAACAGATGCAGCTAATAAATTTCTCCTAAGTTTAGGAGAATACATAACATTTTCCAATTTGATAATACTTTGCTTATCCTTAAATTGGACATACATTTCCACCGTCCCGATAGCCTCAACTGGACTTTCGACATCCCCTACTGCTAGCGACATTGAAGTGCCTTTGCACTCATTAAATTTTGAAAATAACTTAATGTTATTACAGAAATGTCGCGTAGCAGCAGTGTCTACTACCCAGCTGAGTCTATCGCTAGGATCGATTACAGTATTAGCCTCAATCTGTGGAGACCCAAGAAATTCCACAATACTAGATCCATTATTTCTACTGCAATTAGATTTAGTATGACCTAGTTTGTTACACTTAAAACACTTAATTTTACTTTTAGAAATATTTACATTATGACTAGAAGTATTTACATTAGACACATTATGAGATACATTTGGAAATTTAGGTTTAGATACTTTTACTCTATTTACAAATTTCTTAGAAGTAAAATATGCAGAATTTGAACTCACAGTTTTGGAAAAGTCACTTGCTTGCTGCCTAAGCCGGCTCTCCTCCGCTGCTAGCTCTGCTTGTATTTTGCTGAGCTTGAAGTCCGAGTCATTTCATCTATATATGAGTTGAACGATACCTCGGAATTCTTCCGGAAGGTACCGAATCGACTGGAATGCTACATACAGGTCTTCAATGGGGTGTTTCGCGTCTTTAAGCCTCGTCACGGCCTTCCGCAGTCTTGAGCAAAAAATGTCAACAGGCTCATCTGGCTCCGGCCGAACGTCGAAGAACTCATCTAGTAATCTAACCAGGTTGGCTCGGGAAGGCGCTTGAAAATGTTCTTTCAAGGTATTCCATACTTGACTAGGTTCGTCGGTGACGTTTATCAACTCCTTGTATTCCGAGGATAAGCTCTGATAAATTATGGCTAATGCTCGGTCTTTCCGGCGATAAAAATCATCGTAGTCGCGGCGACTCGCGGTTGCGTCTTCTTCGATAGGCTTAGCACTTCCATCTACGTGTCCGAAACATCCTTCTCCCTTGAGGACGAATGAGATGTCGGTACGCCAGGTGACGTAGTTGTCCCGCGTCAGCAACTCCATTCTACTTGCCTCCATGGCCACTCGTAGTTTTGAAGAAGCAGAAGTAAAAGTTCTTGTACACTGTTTACGTTTACACTGTTGCGTTTCTTTGTTCACACGAACTTCAAAATGGTGCCAGGTGCGGCCCCCATCTGAACACTGGAACGATTTCTTTAAAGATACTTGCACTTATGACTCTATTGGGCGTTGAACTGGCCCCGTAACCGTTTTACTGTTGGAAAATTTAAAATTTGCAGATAGCAAAGCACGCACTGTCAGAGTCAATAAGTGTTGGCTGGGTCATGAAAGTACACAAGTCCAGTTTTAAAGGAAAACTTCGTTCACTTTATTTGGTGAAAAACACAACTCAGCATATTACACATACCTGGTAATTTTCCATGCCGTAAAACATCAAAATAAACTATGTACAAAAGATTTTTTAGTTGTAAATGACTAGACAGAGATTCCCTGAAGCATTTGGTAGTAAATTACTATACTACCTCTATCAGTTGCGTATATTTCAGCCACCATCACTTGGTAAAGGGAAACCAAAGGATATAACATCAGGAAAATATTTAAAGCGGCTTCCGAACGTTTGTAAGTAAATTTAACGTTCAATACATCTGCATCCGTTTCGACTATTAACCGTCGTCAAAAAGATATTCCGCAGTGCTTCTGTCAAAAACATTTCTGTCTGATCTCGATCGACCTTTCTACTGTCGACCTATCTCCAATGTCTCCTGCAGACGTCTCCTTAATGTCTGATTGCTTCAAGAAACCTCTGCCCTATATATCCGAGAATGGACAGTTCCGGAAACGCCCCCGGATATGCAAATCAGATGCGTACGCATTGAGAACTGATTTGCATGAAACCTCATGTTGAAAAACGTCACGGTTCACGCCGGTGAACGGGAAGAGTCGTTCATATTAAATTTGCATAAACGCCCGCTCACGGGAACGTGAATCGCGATGTATCGATTATTTCCAACATTTTGGACTTCGGGTTTATTGGTTTTCTTGCATTGATAAAGGGGATACAGTGTATCTTTGAAACAGCTGTATTCTGCATTACTTTGTGTTATTTTTTCTTATATTCGTTCCTCAAATTTTTCTTATCCTCCGCACAAAGTATATTTTACCTATAAGTAAGTTCATGAATGTTTTTTTCCAGTATTTGATTAAGCAAACAGTGTCAACATAACTTTATTATTACTTAATATGATTTCCTTTTACATCTCGTTTTATATGGATGTAAAAATAATATTATATGTAAACGTATTATGGTTTAATATTTATCAGTGAGAGATAGTTCTAAATTTAAAATATACTACAATTTTTGAGGAAAATAAATGCTAAATACGTTACAATACCTGATTTTAATTTCACTCTTCAAAATTACGGCTTCCGAGATAGTAAAAATATTCCGGCTTTCTAGTTTTAATGGAGATTTCTGAAAGCTAAGATTGTATTTTCATTGCAGATAACAGTCTCATTGGCTGGCTTCACGTGTTTTATGATCTCCCCATCATGAAATAGCTGATATTTGCAATAGCAATATAAAGACGTATGCTACAATTTTATATAAATTGTGAGACCAGAAATAGATCTCACATGTGTTTTGGTGAGAAAAAATTTATGCCAGTTATTTATTGTGTCCGAAACATCGAACAATATTTGTAGTCTGGATGGCACCGAGGTTTACAGCAAACCATAAGTTTAGGAGCGTCAAGATAGAGGGGGCCGAGCGGGCGCTTACGAGATGCCAAGAAGCGACATTGTTTCAATGATTGACCAATGAAGAAAGTGCTTGTTGCGTCATACTGGATGCTGCAAATGAAAGCAAAGGGGAGTGACACCCCTGAAGGAAAAAGAGCCACAGCCTGTGACATAAGAACAAGAACGATAGACTGGGTAAAAAATATAAGAGCTTAACAGCTCGAAATCAAGGACCACGAAACTTAGAAAGATGTGTCGACTACGAGTATGACACAAGTACAAGTGTCGAGCCAGCAGTACAGTATGATCGTCGAATTACGTGTGGTGAATAAGTACTTTGAATCAAATTCAGTATTCAGGATCGGCGAAGTACCTGGTGGTGACAAAGTCCAAGACAGACTTGAAGGTATGTGTTCCTCAAAAAGATATCTAGGTCTAAACATATATTAGGCGAGTTAGGTGGTCTCACATATTCCCGTCGCCGAAATAATATAATTAATTATGTAATGAATTTAATAAGTATTTTATGTTGTTAATAAATGTTTTATTGTTAATGTTAAAATGGTGTGATCCATTTAGTATTATATTAATTAATAGTTTTTTTTACAGAACTCACGCGAAAGTTAAATAATTGGAGGGTTTTATATAGCGGCACAACAATTCAATGTACAATAATAAATAAGTCCACTATGTACGACTTTACGGCCATGTTAAGATATGATAGATTAATGATAGTTAATCAAAAAGTTTAACTTTAAGTTCCTTTTCTTTTCGGTTACCACACAAATGCCACATGATGGGATCAACTTCTGCTTTATGTATAATAGCAGGTGAATGCACGATATTATTGAAGCGAGGGAACAAAGTAGATATGCATCTTACTTTCGACTTGAAACGAGGAAGCGAAGTTATTGTTGTTGAGACCCAGACCGTCCGACCTACCAAAAAGGTGGAAGGTAACTGTTTGGACGGCCGGGAAGTGCCACCCAATTTAGACCCTAACTCAGTAGGGGAAGCATCCACAGGGACCGTGCCCTCATTTCCCTACCAGCAACCTACCGAAAGGACATACGGACCCACATGGTTGACGTGATCGTACTCCGCATGAACACGTCGGCAGTTGTGGCAGCGTGCAAATCCAGCGCGCAAACCACCGGGCTACCGCGCCCTAAATGTGCCAACAGCACTCGGTGTTCCCAGGTGGTTACCCACCCAAGTACTAACAGCGCCCGATGCTGCCTGACTTCGGTGGTCTAACGAGAACCGGTGTTTTCAACACGGTAGGGCCGTTGGCATCGCGGAAGCGAAGTGACAAATTTTACTTTTCATTACCACATGCCATTTCCTGTTCTTTGTCTATTCATCTGCATAATTCTTCACACGATAACTGCTCTAAAACGGAACATATTGTGTTTGGAATTCGGATATCTAGTATACCCTTTGTCTCTTTCCTGATGCCCCAGCTCTTCCCCCTTTACTGATATATATAGCGGATCAATAATTCCTCTGAATCTTTATCAAACGTTCTGCAATTTAGTTATATGGTAGATATAAATGTTTTACAGGCTGAGTTCGTAAATAAGCGTGTTTGAACAATTACTGTGCTTATGGCCCCGATTTAATTTGATGTGTATTGCTCCACTATAAACTCTAAAACAATTTTTGAGTGGCGTACAAAGTAAATAGTGAAAGAAATGTGACAAGGATGAAATGGAAGTATGAAACGGAAGTGTGACTTTCGTTATAATTTGAGGGTCAGTATCGCGTGATCTCAATGACAAATCCGGTTATCCTGGCGATAAATGTTACTAAATATCCAACTTGGTGACTTTTGGCGAGTTCACGAATGTTGCAGATTAGCTCAGAACTTCAAGAGATACGCACTTCTTACAAATTTCTTTAAAGAGAAGTGAACCAGTAGAAGTTATCTTGTTTATCCAATACAATTTCGAATTTGAGATTAATGTGAAAGACATTTTTGAATTGCAAAATTATTTTTTAATGCCATAAAGAATATTTTTAAGGGAATTCAAATCCCCTTGCTTGCTTTTCAGTTATACGAATATCTAGTTTCAAGCAAGCGTTTACTTTTTCCCTCTCACAAAATGGTGATGAAGAAATTCAAGCCCAGAAAGGAGGGTTTTCAACCTTATAAAAGCAAACTGGTAGCGAGAATAAATGGTAAATTTACAAACTGTCGGTTTTGTTGTCGGTTGCTGTATCTTTTGTTCCTATCCAGAATAAAAAGCTAATGTAGTTTTCAAAACTGAATGGTACAGCTATGTTTTGTGCAATGCTGCTTACTGAGAAAGTTTTATATTTATATCTATTGTATGTATTTTAATTAAAATAAAATAATATAAAAATGCTTGCAATTTTGAAATTTTTTTCATCTCGGTTCTGTGTAAGCAGCATCTCTCACACCCTTTCACTGGTGGTCTGCCTGATTGATTGATTATAGCTCACTGCTTTCTTAACTGATTAGCAGGTTGAAACCCTTAGTTCATTCCTCGGCGGCAGATATGGGTTGTAATGGCTTTCCATTTGCACCATTAACTTGCGATTAATCAAAATACGCCAAAATTGCTATCGATCAATCAAGGTAAAATGTGAAATAAAATACCGGGTCATGAAAGAATACGTCTGATATTCCCGATAGGGGTCCATTAAATACAGGATGAACTTCGTTAATTCTTCAGGTACAATGATATTGTTGCTTTAGACCATAATTTGTGCAAAGCAAGATTTGGATTCCGATACTATGCTTTTGTATTTTTAATGCTATCGGCTATCTTCTCAATAAGACCTCCCAGAAAGAGTGCCAAATTATTACAAAGTGCTTATTACATAAATTTAGGAGGTTTGGGTATATAGATTTTTTAAATCTAGTTTCAAATTTGTAATAGGGTTTCTAAGCCTTTTCTTAGTTTAATGATTTTTATCTTAATATTAAAACAAGAATGATCAATCACGCATAAAGCATTGATTGTGAAAGACTTTCCAATTGCAATGCAATTTTATTTAAACATCTCTAAAATACGATACATTCAGAGGTGATATTTTTTAACACGGTACTACGGCATTTTACTTAAGAACTTAAAATCATGAAGGTAAAAGGACTTTCTAACTCCATGCTTAAAACTTCATCGACAAAGGCATTACTATGAAATCGTCTGCTTCTCTGTGTAAAACCAATGAATGCTTAATTTATATCACCTATATTCCAGACTCCAAAGCTAGGTAATTTTCCGTTAAAAAAATCAGCTATTCTTAAACAACTCATCTTACAGCTTCATGTGTTTACATTCTGCATACTTTAAAATCAGGCTTCGTTGTAGAAATAATAAAAATTTGATAATCAATTAAACTAAAAATATTGTAATTGCTTGCGTTGATGCAGAATATAGATGCAAAGAAAATACGCAAAAATAAAGCGGTTTTAGGACGGATGAAAGACTAAATATAAATTTAAAAAAAACTTTAAAAATCTCGATTTTGACACTGGAAAAAAGATTGATGCCATATTTTATTTTGAAGCGGATCCCTTGACCTCATCATATAATATGTGTGTAGCTGCTGGGTGTAGGTTTTTATTTAAAAAACTACCAAATATATTTCGCTGAAATTTGTTTTACATATTCTACAGGAAAATTTGAATATGTTCTAAAATATTGAAAGCAATTTTAACATTTGGTAGATATGTTACTTGTAGGTTACTTTGGTGCTGATTAGATTTTGGTACGATTCGGTAAAGAACAGCCGGCCTTCTTTTACAAAATGGCCCGTAAAAATGTCATGTAGCCACCCTATCTAAAATACTAATTGACCAAACTTCACAAAATTTGGCAGATAAGTTACTTGTGGGATATTCTGGTGCTGATTAGCATTTCGTACGATTCAGAAAAAAACAACCTGCCTTTTCTTACGAAATGGCCAGCAAAAATCGCAAAAATCTAATAAAAAAAACGACTACGTATGCTCAAATGTATCAATTAAATTCTTATTTCATACGCATTTTTTGACGAGGAAAAGAATATAACACAGTCCATTATACTTTAGGATTAACCATTCTCAAGATATTTGAGATTTCTTGCATTTTTGTTACGCCGCTTTCAGAAAAATGTCCAATTACCAAATAAAATCAAAAATTGATTTAAAATGCAAATTTAGTGTTATTTTGCGCAATTAAACCCAATCTAATGAATTATTGAAGAAACAAAGGAAATATGAATTTGAGTCTGCAGAGAAAGTCATGTGTTGCTCACATCAGATTTTTACTTTCCCTGCAATACATGCTAATGTATAGGGAAAATATTGGAATCATGCCGAAAATCGCAACTCGAGTTTTCGACGAATCTACACGTTTCGCGTCCTCTAGAACAAGAAATCACTATTTTTAGCGTGACGTCTCTGTGTGTGTGTCTGTCTGTTTGTATGTTTCGTATCTGTGTGTCTGTTTGTGCAATGTATGCATCCACTCTAACTAAAAAACTAATGGACCGATTTTCAAAAAATTTCGTAGTAAAGTCACTTGTGTGGTGATCACCTGGTGGTGATTAATTTTGGGTACGATTCGGGAGAAAAGAACCCGTGGCCCAAAATGACCCGTAAAAATCTTCAAAATCTAAAATGAAATACTACGCATGCTCAAATATATCAATTAAATGCTTGTTTTATACATAATTTTTAAAAATGAGAAGAATAAGACCAATCCCATTACACTAGAGCTAGCCGTTCTTGAGATACTTCAGTTTTTCGCATTTACGCTGCGCCATCGTTGACAAAAAGGCCAGTTATCAACTGTGAACGAAAATTGAATTAAAATGCCAATTCAGTGTCATTTTAAATAATTGTGTACATTATTTTGTGTAATCAAATCGTTGTGCAAGCCGTTCTCGATATATTTTAGTTTCTCCGCATTTTTGCTACTCCGAGTTTGACTGCATTATTTATGCGAACTATTTTGTACAATTAAACTAAATTTAATAAATTATTAATGAAATAAAAAGACATTCAGTCTGCAGGGAAAGTGATGTGCTGCCCACATCAGATTTTTAATTCCCTGCGATACATGGTAATGTATAGGGAAAGTATTGGAATCATGTCAAAATCAGAAGTCGAGTTTTCGTCGGATCTCGACACGTGTATACACGTGTCGGGACCACTACAACACGACAAAATTATTTTTAGGGTGACGTCTGTGTATGTGTAGGTCTGTCTGTGTGCGCCTGTCTGTGAAATGTATGTGTCCAATGTATGCAAGTTAAAAACTAATGGACTGAATTGCATAAAATTTGGTATGCAAGTTACTTGTGTGTGATCTGGTGCTGATTAGTTTGGGATACGATTCGAGAAAAAGCAACTTGCCTTTTTTTGCGGAAAATTGTCTGTATCCATTTCAGCTGGAAAGCTAATATATCAAATTTCATAAAATTTGGTATATAAGTCACTTGTAGAGTACCCTGTAGCTGATTAGATTTTGGTACGATTCAGGAAAAAACAACTCGCCTTTTTTTTGCGGAATGATCCGCGAAAATTGCCTGTATTTACTCTAGCTGAAAAACGAATAGATCAGATTTTACAAAATTCGGTAGCTAAGTCATATGTGGGATACCCTGGTACTGATTAGATTTTGGTACAATGCAGAATAAAAAATCTGATGTGGGCAACACATGACTTTCCTTATATAATGTAATGAATTTACTACTTTTACAGTGAAAAAATAGGTTTTTCTTATAGTAGATACTAATATTCTTTCCAAGATATTGAATTTTCGACAATGAGTCGTCATTTTCATTGATTTAGCGTCATTTTTATCCATTTGGCGAGATTGTCGCTAATTTGGCAACATTTCAAAAAGTCGCCAAGTTGGCGATATTCCGCCAAATTCGTCGCCAAAATCTCGCCAAGCGTTATGGATGAAGAAATAAATTATTCTTACAGCAGACAAATGACTATTGGCATTCAAATCCAAAAGTATTACCCAAAGTATATTTTTCCATGAATGGAACGAGCTAGATCCACGAGAATGATATCACCCAATTTATCGTATAGTATTACATATGAAAAGTGAATATGTTTTTCAATAGGAAATATTTTTTTTTATTTTGCATGACTTTTTGATAATTTTTTTGAAAAATGTGCAATATCTCGAGAACGGTTTGGGTTAGCGTTCTAAAATTTATGCCAATCGTTTTCTGATAAATAATTACATAAGAAATGTCTATTTGGGTAAATTTATTAGTGGCTTTGATTTTTTGAAGATTTTTTCAAAAATTTTTTCGAAAATTTGGGGGGGTTCTGAACATTCGATTGCGTATAAAAACAATAGGCTTCCAGTGTTTACGGATTATGATTTTTGTACCAAATTTGGTTCGAATCGGTCCATTCGTTCGTCAGTTATCGTCTCCACAGACTCACTGACACACACACACACACACACATACTTTCACACACACACACACACACACACACACACACATACTTTCACACACACACACACACACACACACACAGACATCACTTCAAAAATATTTGATTCGTGATCAGGGATGCTTGAAACGTGCTCTCCCGTCGAAAACTCGAATTCGAATTTTCGACCCCGTCACAATACTTTCTTTATACATTATGTATATAAGGAAAGTAATAATCCGCCTTTTTTGCGAAATGGCCCGCAAAAATTGCCAAAATCTGCAATAAAAAACTATGTATGCTCAAATATATCAATTAAATGCTTGTTATATACATAATGTTTAACAATAAAAAGAATACGATCAACCCTATTACACTAGGACTAACTGTTCTCGAGATAGTTTAGTTTATTCGTACTTACGCTGCGCTACCGTTGAAAAGAAGTCCAGTTACTAACTGAGAATGAAAATTGAATTAAAAGTGCCAATTCAGTGGCATTTTAAATGATTGTGGACATTATTTTGCGCAATTAAACTCAATATAATGAATTATTGCAGAAATAGAGAACGTGAATGTGAGTCTGCAGCGAAAGTCATGTACTGTTCACACACACACACACATCAGATTTTTACTTTCCCTGCCTTACATGGTAATGTATAGGAAAAAATAATGTCGAAAATCTCAACTCGAGTTTTCGATGGATCTACACGTTCTGAAACCTCAAGAACACGAAAACACTATTTTTAGCGTGACGTCTGTGTGTCTGTCTGTACAACGTATGTATCCACTCTAACTAAAAATCTCTAACGCCCCTCTAACTCCACTCTAAACTCTAACCGAATTTTATAAAATTTGGTATGTAAGTCACTTATGAGAGACCCTGGTGCTGATTAGTTTATGGTACAATTCAGGAAAAAACAACTCGCCTTTTTTTTGCGGAATGATCCGCGAAAATTGCCTGTATGTACTCTAGCTGAAAAACGAATAGATCAGATTTTACAAAATTCGGTAGCTAAGTCATATGTGGGATACCCTGGTACTGATTAGATTTTGGTACAATGCAGAATAAATAACCCGCCTTTTTTGCGAAATCGGCCCCAAAAATCGTCAAAATCTAAAATAAAAAACTACGTATGCTCAAATGTATCAATTAAATGCTTGTTTTCTACGTAATTTTTAACGATGAAAAGAATAAGACCAACCCCATTACACTAGGTCGAGCCGTTCTTGAGATATTTAAGTTTTTCCGCATTTTCGCTACTCCACCGTTGTAAAAAAGCCCAGCTATCAACTTAGAACTAAAACTCAATTAAAACTGAAAATTCAGTGTCTTTTAATTATGGAAGTCCTTTTATGCAATTAAACTCAATATAGTGAATCATTGAAGAAATTAAGAGAAAACGTGAAAATGAGTCTGCAGAGAAAGTATTGTGCTGCAAACATCAGATTTTTTCAACCCAGGTTCAATCCAACACTAATTGGATGATATTATTCGTTTACATTTCCGTATGTTCCACAGACCGTCTTAACAACATACTAAAATTTCATTTTGATAAGGTTACTTTTACGGCAGTTATCGTGCGAACATGCAGACAGACAGAATGAACAAAGTAATAAACATTTTTCAACTATGTTGGAAAGAGTTAAAAAGAACATTCAATCGTGATCAATGACATTAGTTTTACATCAATGATTTGATTCCAGTGGATTTCGACGACGAATTTTGTGTGAGTTTTAGCAAGAATACACTTTATGTAATTTAAAAATAATAATCATTGTCATAGGAATTTTTTTTATATTCTTAAAATCATATAAATTTTATATATTAGAGTGCAGATTATTCAGTCATTTGTGGTAAAAGAGACACGCTAAAACTTGGAAGACGAGAGCAATCTTTAATATTTAAAAGCAATAACTCCTCCAATGAAAATCCATCAAAATTGATTATTAGCCTTTATACTATGTTAAAAATTCAAATTGATACTCATTATTTTCCAGATAAATAAACAAGAAAGATCAATCATGCTTAAAGCATTGATTACGAAACACTTTCCAACTTCAATGCAATTTTGTTTAAACATCTCTAAAATGCAATACATTCCTAAGTAATATTTTAAAACTTAGCGCAATACTACATTAATTTATTATATTTGAAAACTTAAACCTTCATCGAAAAAAATGAACTTCATTCAAATGACGGCATGGAAATATAAATTGCCTGGATTAAACATCCCTAAAATGCGATACATTCCTCGGTAATATTTTTAAAATCATCATAATTCTACAATAATTTATTATATTTGAAAACTTCATCGAAAACAACCGACATTCATTCAACTGACGTCATAGAAAAAATAACACGCATGGCTCTCTCTATAAAAGCTGCATTTCATTCATAACATTTTCCCAATCATTTCATTCATCACAGTACTAAAATATTTTATTTTATTTAAAAACTTAGACTATGGAGCTACAAGTAATTAAATTCTATGCTTAAAACTTCATCGAAAAAAATCGTCCTTCTCTCTGTAAAATCAAAGAATATTTCATTCATATCGACTATGCAGACTCCATGAGCCAAATACTTTTGCGTTAAAAAATACAGCAATTCTTATACAACTCATCCTACATATTTTGCGGCTTGCATTTAACAAAAGTGAAAAATAGGCTTCGTTGTAGAAATAATCAAATTTGGATGATTATTTAAACTTAAATATATTATCATTGTGTTGTTTCAGTATGTAGATGCACAGAATTTTAATTTTACATAGGTGAAAAGTAGGCTTAGTTGTAGAAATAATCAAATTTAGATGAGCATTTAAACTCAAATATATTGTCATTGCGTTGTTTCAGTATGTAGATGCACAGAATTTACGCAAAATTAAAGTAGTTTTAGGACGGATACAACACTCAATATGAATTAAAAAGAACTTAAAAAAATCGCGATTTTGAAACAAGATGGATGCCATATATCATTTTGAAGTGGGTCATGTGATCGTTTCATATCATGGTCACGTGATCGTTCATATAAGAGGTGTAATTATTATTTTAATTTTTATTTAAAAAACTACTGAATATATTTCGCTAAATTTTTTTATATATATTTTATGGAACAATTTGAATATTACCTATAATTTTCGAAGCAATTTGTGAATTTTAAATCCGCTTAAAAAATGTTTGAAAAATTAGGTCCCATAGGGCTCAATGTATTTCATTTTTTCGACCCGGGTTCAATCCAAAACTAATTGGGTGATATTATTCATTTATATTCCCATAGGTTCCACAGACCGTCTGAACAACATACTAAAATTTCATTTTGTATAAGTCATTTTTACGGCAGTTATCGTGCTAACGGACAGACAGACAGACAGACAGACAGAATGAACAAAGTCATAAACACTTTTCAACTTTGTTGTAAAGTGTTAAAAAACGCATCAGTATGAGACGAGTTTGAAAGTTAAATCAAAGTTCTAAATCTTCATACTACTTTATTGGTTATTTTTGTTAAATGAAAACGAGCTACATCTCTTTCATTACAAAATCTACAAAAACTGTTTACAGAAAAATTCATCAATTGCGCCATGTAAGAAATGATTTAGTGGTTAACAAAACTATGAGTTAAAGGTTTTGACTATAGTTTTGACTATATATAGACTCTTTGAACTATATATGGGCGGAATTTCAAACGAGAAATTATGTTTGGTATAACGTCCTTTCTAAACTATCACGAACTTACTTATGAAACTAATTTTACCCTTTACGAAAATCAACACCAATACGTAAATAAGATCAAATAGATTAGGGTAATTTCGAATTCTCCACACGATGGCCCAAACTATATACATTTATAACACTTTACAACATAGTTGAAAGTGTTTATGACTTTGTTCATTCTGCCTGTCTGTCTATCTGTCTGTCTGTCCGTTAGCACGATAACTGCCGTAAAAATGGCTTTATCAAAATGAAATTTTAGTATGCTTTACAGACGGTCTGTGGGACCTATGGGAATATAAATGAATAATATCACCCAATTAGTATTTTATTGAACACGGATTGAAAAAATGAAATGCATTGAATCCTATGAGACCTAATGTTTCAAACATTTTTTAAGCAAATTTAAAATTCACAAATTGCTTCGAAAATTTTTGGAAATATTCAAATTATCACATAAAATAAAAAAAAATTCAGTAAAATATGTTAGGCAGTTTTTTAAATAAAAATTATTTAATATAGGGAGAAAAACGAATTCAATTAAAATCTGACTCTCGTTATATCCTCCAGAAAGAAAAATAGGTGTATTATATAATAAATATCTTTCCAAGAGCTTAATTATTTTGTATATGAGAAAGGTTTCACATTTTAAGATAAATATGGTAGATAACAATTTTTCAAATTTTTCAATATAATAAATTATAGTATTGTGATGAATTAAACGATTGGAAAAATGATTATGAATGAAATGGTGAAAGATTTATCTAGAGGCGATTTATATTTCGATGACGTCATTTAAATAAAGTTCATTTGTTTTCGATGAAGTTTTCAAATATAATAAATTATTGTAGTGTTATGATAATTTTAAAAATATTACCGAGGAAGGTATCGCATTTTAGAGATGTTTAAACCAGGCAATTTATATTTCAATGCCGTCATTTAAATGAAGTTCATTTTCTTCAATGAAGTTTTCAAATATGATAAATTAATGTAGTATTGTGATAATTTAAAAAATATTACCGAGGAATGTGTCGCATTTGAGAGATGTTTGAATAAAATTGCATTGAAGTTCGAAAATGTTTCATAATCAATGCTTTATGCATGATTGATCTTGTTGTTTCTGCATTTACTTGTTCTGCATTTACTTGTTGTTTCTGCATCTTTCTTGTTGTTTCTGCATATTATACCATCCACATTTGGTGTAAATCGCTTGAGCGATTATTTTTTTTAACACTTTATAACAAAGTTAAAAAGTGTTTATGACTTTGTTCATTCTGTCTGTCTGTCTGTCTGTCTGTCTGTCTGTCTGTCCGTTAGCTCGATAACTGCCGTAAAAATGACTTATTCGGAATGAAATTTTAGTACGTTGTTCAGACG
Organism: Amaurobius ferox; assembly: GCA_951213105.1. NCBI lineage: Eukaryota > Metazoa > Arthropoda > Arachnida > Araneae > Amaurobiidae > Amaurobius > Amaurobius ferox. The sequence goes on along the minus strand of OX578137.1, from coordinate 118,107,492 downwards.
GTCTGTAGGATCTATGGGAATATAAATGAATAATATCACCCAATTAGTTTTTGATTGAACCCGGGTTGAAAAAATGAAATACATTGAGCCCTACGGGACCTAATTTTTCAAACATTTTTTAAGCAAATTTAAAATTCACAAATTACTTCGAAAATTTTAGGTAATATTTAAATTCGGTCCATAAAATATATAAAAAAAAATTCAGCGAAATATATTCAGTAGTTCTTTAAATAAAAATTAAAATAATAATTACACCTCTTATATGAAACGATCACGTGACCATGATATGAAACGATCACATGACCCACTTCAAAATGATATATGGCATCCATCTTGTTTCAAAATCGCGAGTTTTTTAAGTTCTTTTTAATTCATATTGAGTGTTGTATCCGCCCTAAAACTACTTTATTTTTGCTTAAATTCTGTGCATCTACATACTTAAACAACGCAAATACAATATATTTGAGTTTACCACTTCAAAATGATATATGGCATCCATCTTGTTTCAAATTCGCGATTTTTTTAAGTTCTTTTTAATTCATATTGAGTGTTGTATCCGTCCTAAAACTACTTTATTTTTGCTTAAATTCTGGGCATCTACATACTTAAACAACGCAAATACAATATATTTGAGTTTAAATGATTATCCAAATTTGATTATTTCTACTATTAAGCCTATTTTTCACCTATGTAAAATGTAAACAGCAAAATGTGTAGAATGAGTTGTATTAGAATTGCTCTATTTCTTTAAAACTAAATAATTTAGTCCACGGAGTCTGCATGGCTGATATGAATGAAATATTAATTGATTTCATAAAGATAAGGACGATTTTTTTCGATGAAGTTTTAAGCATCGAGTTTAATTACTTGTAGCTCCATGGTCTTAATTTTTAAATAAAATAAATTATTATAGTATTGTGATGAATGAAATGAATGGGAGAATGTTACGAATGAAATCCTGTTTTTATAGAGAGATCCAGGCGTGTTATTTTTTCTATGACGCCATTTGAATTTATTTCAGTTGTTTTCGATGAAGTTTTCAAATATAATAAATTATCGTAGCATTATGATAGTTTTAAAAATATTACCGTGGAATGTATTGCATTTTAGAGATAATTAAACCAGGCAATTTATTTTTCAATGCCGTCATTTGAATGAAGTTCATTTTTTTCAATGAAGGTTTAAGTTTTCAAATTTAATAAATCAATGTAGTATTGTGATAAGTTTTAAAATATTACCGAGGAATGTATTGCATTTTCGACTTTTTTAAATAAAATTGCATTGATGTTGGAAAGTGTTTCATAATCAATGCTTTAAGCATGATTGATCTTTCTTGTTTTTTAGATTACAAAGGTAACTGATTTTGGTAAAATCTCGTTTTATAGCTAAAGTATGTACATTTTCGGATTTTCTTCCTGCGATTAAATATAGATCATATAGCATTCTAGCAATTTAGTCCATATCGCTTTTGCGTTTTTTAAGATTACGAAGGGTCAGCAATTTTGATAAAATCCCGTTTTATAGCTAAATTGCATATATTTTAAAGGGAATTTGTTTTTTACGTTCGCATCTACGTAATATCTGAGCTTGTCGCCCGATTTTGGTTCAAATCGCCACAATGAGTTTTTAAGATTATGAAGAATCAATGTTCTCACACTTCTACTGATCCAATAATTTTTTTTTTTGGTATTTAGGGACAACATCGATGAAAACTCGACATGTGGTCAAGTGAGGATCGCCATACATTTTTATTAGGCTGCATTGGCTAATGTAAAATTCTTGTTTAATCTGCTGCTAAAAGAATATCTATAAAAAAATTGGTAAAAATCAGTCACTATCGCTATACTTTACCTCTAGTTCAATGCGAGAAAAGTAAAATGACTATAACTTCGCAAGTAGATTATAGCACGTGTGCACTCAGTTATTATACCTGTATACAAGCAATATTAGACACAATTTCGATAGTATATAAATATCAAAATTGTTATTTGTATAAAATCCAAAATATCGTTAAATTTATTACTATTTCAATTAACAATAAATTATGAATGATAATTTATTAATGTAATTGCTCAGTTATCAATATGAAGTTAACTTATGTAATTTAGAAGCCGGTTGTTTCATTTAGGTTGCAATTACCCAGCTTTCCATTTGCAGATGATTAGTGGATTTAGCTTTCAAACAAATTGTTTTTTCATACTGATGCCTTACTTTAATGAAGTTAGCTCATTTATTTTCCAAAACTGGTATTTCCTTGTTATGTAACTGCACTGTTTTACCTTCCAGAATGAAGGAAGTATTTGCTTTCTGGATTTTTCCTTCGCCTTCGTTTGTAACTTCATTGTATTTGATTACCGAGTGTTGTTAGACAATTTAATTTCCATGACCCGTTTATTCATCATCTTTTGTTTACGTTTAGCTTTATTGATGTTTTATCGTATTGATGTTTACTTTATGGATGTTTACTTTATTGATGTTACTTATGCTGATGCTTTATTTTAATGAATTCAGCTCATTTATTTTCCCATAATGGGTTATTTCCTTATTATGTAATTGGTGTTTTACCTTTCAGGATGAAGATGTCATTTGCTATCTGATTTTTTTTTCTTCGCCTTCATTTGTAACTGCATTGTGTTTGATTACCGAGTGTAGTTAAATAATTTAGTTTCTGTGATCCGTTTATTCCTTCACATTTTGTTATTTGATACTTGACACTACTCTGATGATATTTGTTCGCTCTGTTTCATGTTTTGCTTCCCTTGCGCTGAACTAGGACAAAGTATGGAGATAGTGAATGTGTCTTTTACTACTTTTCTTGGTAGATATGCTTCTAGCAAAATATTAAGTAATTTCTATTAATTTAACGGATGTAGCCTAAGAAAAGTAAGGCGATCCTAATTTGACTATTAGTCGCCTTTCCGCCGTAAATACTCTGTTGTGGACTTTAGAAACGAAAAGGACTTTTGTCGGTGGATGGTCGTCAAGTCATTAGATTTTCGTTATCTCAAAAACCACTGATGAAATTTCGACCGAATTTGGGTGGTAAATTACATGTATTACATATTCTATATGCATGGTATAAGGAAAGTAATAATGGGGTCGAAAATTTGAATTTTCGACTGTAGAGCTCGTTGCAAGCATTTTTGTCAATTTGGCGCCAATTTTGTAAATATGGCAGCATTTAGAAAAGTCGTCAAATTGACGATATTCCACAAACATTTCGCCAAACGTTGAATTGATAGTGAAAAATCGGTTATTCCTATAATAGATTCTTATATTCTTTCCAAGATATTGAATTTTCACCAATTACTAGTCATGTTCATTAATTTAACGTCTTTTTTACCAATTTAGCGACATTTTTATCAATTTGGCTATATTTCGATTAATTTGGCAACATTTTTGTCAATTTGGCACCCTTTAAGACGCTAAACTGGTGATATTCAGACAAATTTGTCGCCAAAATTTCGCCAATCGTTATGAAAGGAGAAATAGGTAATTCTTATGGTAGATACATGACTATAGTGGCGCCCAAATAAAAACTATTACCCAAAGTATCTACTCTCGTAAATAGAACGAGCTAGATCCATGACAATAGTGTTAAAGCATAATAATTTATCGCATAATATTACATATGAAAAGTGAATATATTTCAGAATAGTAAATATGCTTTATACATTTTGTGATTGTTCGATAAATTTATTTGAAAAATGTGCAATATCTCGAGAACGTTCATGCTAACGTTTTAAAGTTTATGTTAATCGTTTTTTAATAAAAATTACATGAGAAACGATTATTAACATAACTTTATTGAACGTTTTGACTTTTTGATGATTTTTTAAAAATTTCATTCGAAAATTTGGTGATGTTCTGAACATTCGATTGCGTTTTTAAAAAAAACAATATGCCTCCAGTATTCGCGGATTGTAATTTTTGTATTAAATTTCGTTCGAATCGCACCATTCGTTCGTGAAATATCGTTTCCATAGACTCACTAACACACGCACACACACATACACACATACTTACACACACAAGCACACACATACTTACACACATATATACACACTCATACTTACACACACACACAAACACACACAGACATCCCCTGATAAACGTCTGATTCGTGTTCAGGGATGCTTGAAACGTGCTCTCACTTCGAAAACTCGAATCCGAATTTTCGACCCTGTCACAATACTTCCCTTATACATTATACCATGTATATAAAGAAATTAATAGGAAATTGGAAAAAAAACAAATAGCTTTGGAGAAAGTACAAAGGACAGTAGAAAGTTAAAAAATATTTCTGTGAATAATTCTACGATCGCAATTGCCCTATGATAAAACAAATAGTAAAACAACCGATTTCGGAAGTTACATGAGCAGCATTAACAATTAACTTTTTAAAAAATGTATAAAAAATACGGTTAAAATACCTGTGAATAAAAAATTACGATAATATGTAGTGAAAACAGAAAATACGGTATTAATCTGTTTCGTTAGCTACGTGAACTTTTATCAAAAAACTTTACATATTCGTTCAAATTACAGCGAAAATATCATTTTATTAAATAACACTAATATTAAAAAGAGCAACAAATAGAGTAAAAACTATTTCAGAAAAGTGTATGAGCTTCTTCATTACCGAATTCAAATAACATACCAATGAACAAAGAACTGCCGAATTAAAAGTTATTGACTTCAAAACCGACTGATACTTTAAAATCAACTGCGTATTTTGTTACTAAAGAAGTATTTGAATTTGATATTATTCTAGACAAGAGTTTGAGAGAATATGCCATTGACTACGGCGCACCTAAGAAATATATTTCTACATCATTATGGTTTAGTATTATACCACTGTAGTGTTTAGATTTACTTTTCAAGATATGTCAGGAATAAACGAGATGCCATGTCAATTTGTGCGTTTTTCAGTGGGTAATAAATCAAGCTCGAAGTTTATCCGAAATAGAAGATATGATTTTGATACAATGCATCAAGAAGTCACCCGATATGTGGGCGTTAACATCTATCTGGTTGTAGTGCCTTGCAATACAGAACATTAGCAATTCTGCAAATAAAGAATTTTTTTTTAAATTATGCAAAAAGATCTATTGGTAGATAAATCGCTACTCCTTTTAATTCTTTAGATACGTATAATAGGAATTATTACTTTCCTTATATACATAGTAAAATGTATAAGGAAAGTATTGTGAAGGAGTCAAAAATTCGAATTCGAGTTTTCAAAGGGACAGCACGTTTTAAGCATCCCTGAACACGAATCAAACGATTTTGAGATGATGTCTGTGTTTGTGTGTCAGTGAGACTGTGGAGACGTTATCTCACGAACAAATCAAGCGACTCGAACAACATTTGGTACAAAAATTACAATCCGTGAATACTGGAAGCCTATAACTTTTTAACTCAATCCAATAAACCGTTCTTAAGAAATCGCACATTTTGCAAATATACTTTTCAAAACATCACATAAAATTAAACAAAAGTATTAACTATTGTGAAATATGTTCACTTTCATGTGTAATCATATGCAATAAATTTATCAACATCATACTCGTGGATCCAGCTCGTTCCATTCACGAGAGAAGGTACTTTAAGTAATAGTTTTGTATTTGGACGCTGATAGTCTCATATGGCTTTATAACACTTTCCAACATAGTTGAAAAGTGTTTATCACTTTGTTCATTCTGTCTGTCTGTCTGTCCGTTTGCACGATAACTGATGTAAAAATGATTTTATCAAAATTACATTTTAGTATGTTGTTGACACCACCATGGGGCATATGGGAATGTAAAAAAATAATATCACCCCATTAGTTTTGGAATTAATCCGGATTGAAGAAATGAAATGCATTGAATCCAATAGGATCTAATTGTTTAAATATTTTTAAGCGGAGTTAAAAAACACAAATTGCTTTGAAAATTTCAGGAAATATTCAACTTATTTCGTAAAATATGCAAAAAAAATCTCATCAAAATACGTCACATAGTTTTTTAAATAAAAATTGAAATAATAATTACACCATATTATATGAAGAGATCGTAACTCATTGCAAAATAAAATATGGCATCCATTTTTTTTTATTTAGTGAAAATTGTGATTTTTAAGGAACGCTTATATTTATATTTAGTGTTGCATCCGTCCTAAAATTTATTTTTTCATATTATCTGTGTATCGAAATTCTGTGCCTATGCAATTACAATATTTTTGATTTTGAATGATGACTAAACTTTGATTATTTCTGCAAAGCCTAATTGTAACGTATGCAGAATGTAAACAAATTAAGCTATTGCAAGATTAATTGTATAAGAATTGCTAATTTTTAATGCAAAATTATTTAGCTCTGGAATCTGGAATATAAGTGATATATATGAAATATTCATTGATTTTACATAGAGAAGTAGACGATTTTACATCATTGCCTTTTTGAGGAAGTTTTAAGTTTCCAAGTAAAATAAATTATTGTAGATCTGAGATAATTTAAATAGTGCCACTGCTAAATGTATCGCCTTTTAGAGATGTTTAAATAAAATCGCATTTCAGTTGGAAAGTGTTTCATAATCAGTGCTTTATGCATGATTAATATTTCTTGTTTGTAAGAATAGCCTACTTCTCAGTCCATAAAGATTGGCGAAATTTTGGAGATGAATTTGACAGAATATCGCCAACTTGGTGACTTTTTTAAATGTTGCCAAATTGTTAAAAATATATCCAACTGGATAAAAAAAAGACTCTAAATCAATGAAAATGACAACTAATTAATTAAAATTCAATATTTTGAAAAGAACAAGAATCGACTAAAAGAATAACCAATTTCTTCATCCATCCGTAAAGTTTAGCAAAACATTTGATAGGATATCGTCAACTTGTGGACTTTTTTACCTGTTTCCAAATTGACGAAATGTCGCCAAATTGATAGAAATCACTTTAAATGGTCGGTAATGTTTTACAAATTGTGAATTCGATCATATGGCGGGCATACCTTCGAGTATAGAGGTCGCAGACTGCAGCTAGCGAGCCACGTACGACTTTTTGGTTAAATGCACGTGACTCTGAAATAAAAGTGAAAATAAAAATAAAACTGTCATAGTTTCATTTATAAAATTTTTAAAGAATTTTATTCACATAATGGTGATTTCATTTGTTTTATAATTCTCGCATAATTTCGTGGCAAAGTGGGTATTTTTAAGTATTTAAACCAAGGTGGGTCTTTTCAAGCAATTTATTTTTACTCTGTATTTTTTAATTATGTATTTTCAAGTACTTTGTATCTTTGTATTTTTAAGTATATTACAAAATACGTAAAATATTGTTTCGTTAATTCATCTGAAGAGCTTTTTTGGAATTTCAGAAAGAAAAAAGGCAGGTTCTTTTTTTTTCCGAATCTTACAAAAATTTCATCAGCACCAGGGTATCGGCAAGTGACTTACTTATCTGCCGAATTGTGTGAAATTTGGCCTATTAGTTTTTCAGTCAAAGTAGGTACAGGTAATTTTTGCGGTTCATTTCGGAAAAAAAGACAGTTTTTTATAATCCCAAATAGTACCAAAATTTAATCAGCACCAGGGTCACAAGGGACTTATCTACCAAATTTTATGAATTTCGGTCAATTATTTATCCAGTTGGAGTCAATGCACATATTGCACAGACAGACACACACACACAGAGACACACCCTCACTCACACAAACACACACAGACCTCACACTGAAAATAGTTTTTTCGTATTCTAGAGGTCCAAAAACGTGTAGATCCGTCGAAAGCTCGAGTTGCGATTTTCTGCATGTTTCAATACTTTCCCTATGCAATACGATTGCAGGGAAAGTAAAAATCATATCCGACACAATAAATTATGTCAATTGCGACGGACGGTGCAACAAGTATAACGAATCAAAAAATCTAATGTGGGCAGCACATGACTTCCCCTGCAGATTTATATTCGCGTTCGTTTTATTTCTTCAATAATTCACTACATTGAGTTTAATTGCGCAAAATAACAACTATAATTATTTGAAATTACACTGAATTTGCACTTTCAATTCAATTTTCGATCTCATTTGGTAGCTGGGTTTATTTCCCAAAGTGGTGTAGCGCAAATGCGGAAAACCAAAAATATCCCAAGAACGACTAGACCTAGTGTAATGGGGTTGATTTTATTCTTTTGATCGTTAAAAATTACGTGTATAACAAGCATTTAATTGATATATTTGAGCATACGTAGATTTTTCATTATTTAGATTTTGACGATTTTTGAGGGTCATTGCGCAAAAAAAGGCAGGTTACTTTTTTCCGAATCGTACCAAAATCTAATCAGCACCAGTGTAACCCACAAGTTACTTATCTACCGCATTTTATAAAACTTTATCTAGTAGCTTTTCAGCTAGAGTTTATACAGGCAATTTTTGCCTGCCATTTTGCAAAAAAGCGGGTTAAATTATTTCGAATCGTACCCAAAACTAATCAGCACCAGGGTCACCTACAAATGACTTACATATCACATTTTATGAAATTTTTTCCATTACTTTTATAGTTAGAGTGGATACATACATTGCACAGACAGACAGACACACACATAGAAGTCACGTTACAAATAGCTTTTTCGAATTCTAGAGGTGTCAAAACGTGTAAATCCGGCATGATTCCAATACTTTCCTTATGCATTACTATGTATTGCTGGGAAAGTAAAAAGGGGTTTTGTTTCAATTTTAAAAGGAAACAATTATCACAAAGTGATTACTTTCCATTGTACTACACCAGGAAACGCTTTATGCAGAAACATTTCCAGATGGAATTGGTAATTTAGATTACCAACTTTATAACAGCAAGACGACACAACCATTCACAATTTAGAGAGTTGCTAAGTGGAATGGAGGACGAGTATTCAGATTTTCTCCATTACATTACTAGAATCTAGTACATAAAAATCTGATGTGGGCAGCACGTGACTTCTCCAGCAGACTTATATCCACATTGTCTTTATTTTAATTAAATTTAATTCACTTTTAATTCAATTTTCGTGCTTATTTGGTAACTGGACTTATTTTCAAATGTGGCGTAGAGAAAATACGAAAAACTGAAATATCTCGAGAACGGCTAGTCCTAGTGTAATGAGGTTGGTCTTATTCTTTTCATCGTTAAAGATTACGAATAAAATAAGCATTTAGTGGATATATTTAAGAATACGTAGTTTTTCTTTTAGATTTTGACGATTTTTGCGGGCCATTTTGCCAAAAAAAGCAGGTTATTTTTTTCTGAATCGTACTAAAATCTAATAAGCACCAGGATGATCCACAATCGACTTATTTACCGAATTTTGTAATATTCGGTCCATTAGTTTTTCAGCTAGAGTGGATACAGGCTTTTGAGGACCATTTCTCAAAGACAGGCTGGTTTTTTTTTCCCAAATCGTACCCAAATCTAATTAGCATCAGACTCGCCCACAAGTGACTTACCTACCAAATTTCATGACATTCGGTCAATTAGTTTTTTAGTTAGAGTGGATGCAAAATCTGCACATACAGACACACAGACACACACACAGACGTCACGCTAAAAATATTTTTTTGTATTCTTGAGGTCTCGAAATGCGTAGATCCGTCGAAAACTTGAGTTGCGATTTTCGGCATTATTCCAATACTTTCCCTATGCATTATCATGTATTGCTGGGAAAGTAAAAATGCTCTTCTCTCTGTTTGTCTGTAGCACTTGCCGATACATTCGTTGTCAAACTTGGTGAATAATATAGCAAAATATTGCCAACTTGGCGATGTTTCCTTCCAGATAGGAACGTGCATCGTGAAAATTTCAAAAACGACGCGTTAATGAAAATGATGCTTAATTGATGAATTAGTTATTAAGATATTTTAATATATGGCTTATATCGCTTATTGCGGATGCTATAAATATTGATAACTGTCAATTCAGTGTTGAGTAAAATATAATTTAATTGGGTACTTCGAAATAGCTTTACATGTTGTCATCCAGAGGAGCTCCAAATGTACAATTCAACGTCGAAAACATTGTGAGAACACTAAAAGAAGTAAATTCATTGCATTATTTAAAGAAAATCTTGTACCGCCCACATCAGATTTTTTTACTGACATCACCTCTGATTCTGTAGCTGTCGTTGACAGGCATTTTAGTGAATTGACAGACACGCTCACCAAGCGAGAATCGAGCTGCAAATTAGTAATCGGTTTCATGAGTGGGTGAGTTTCACATGACAGGCTTAAAACGGAATACAAATTGATAATAACATAGAAGTTCTTTTAAAAATATGCAAAAATTAAGGCCCATAAAGTAGACCTGTAGAAACGTATAAAAAGCGGAAAAAGGAATATTTTTCAAATTTGTTAACAGATTTCAATTAGAATTTGTTCTAACAAGATGGAAAGAGGTCCACTGAAGCTGATGTTGCACTTAATGAATGCATTTGGGACGTTATATACTCTATAGTGGATATGTCATAAGGGTATATAGGGGGGGGGTCTAATTTATTCCCACAATAAACCTACAATTCTTCGTAGAGAACTTACGCAAAGCCGTGGACGTTACATTTCGGAGATTGCACGTATCCCCAAATTTTAAAACGTTTTTATAATAAAGAAGTTTTAACCAGAAATGTAAAATAATCATTTTATATGTAAATTTTTATTACAAATCCTAATAATGCACACTTTAGAACAATGAACAGTCTCTCGAAGCATTGCATGTTTGGAATAAGTTTATCAAAAGTGTTACTAAACATAACGCATTTAGTAATGCTATATGATAAATCTATCTACATAATTTTCATGGATCTAGCACGTTCTGTTCATGGAAACAGACACGTTTTTCATTTTGGTAACAACAAATTCAGCAATTGTCGGTGCGTGTATTCGCGCTGAAGGCAGATACTACGGGATCTTTCTAGTTGACCGTGGTGTATGTCTGGGGACGTACAATCTATAAACGGACAACACGTTTTCGGGTTGTTTTTCACTATTAGGAGTCAATCCTTTGGAAGATTTATTGTACAAATGATTATGACCACTCTGTATAGTTAAAAACATTTTAATGTGTTCGAAACTCGGGCATTTTGATCAATATTCGGTTAATTATTTTCAGACCATGAAAAAAAAAATTCATTATAATATATTTCAAATAGAAAAGCAAGCTGCAAAGAGAACATGATTAATGAAACTGTATAATATAAAGAGATAATAGTAAAAAATATGATTCATATGCAAAATAACTACAAATTTTGAAGAACGTTATATCGAGCTGTGACGTCATAGTTTTGATGGCGTCATTGAATGAAGTCAGAAATAAAATATTGGACTACTTTTTAAAGAGATTTGACTACGTTTTATCAACGTATCTGCAACTTTTCTTTCAATCCACCTGGTAACATTGATGATCAGTTGAGATCTTTTTTACTTATATGCAACGCTCTATTAAAGGGCATAAGTCACCTCACAGTATATACTGTTTAGCTAGTGTCGGGATTTAACGAGAAAAAGATAAGATCCGGTCAACTCGTTATGATCGGTTCCAACAATACTTGCCAATAATATGTAATTCCTAGCAATAGATAAGACGAATTTACTCTTTACATGCCATAAAATACATCTCTCTTCTCAAATCTACTACGGTTTTTAAAATTAAATCCCCCGCCAGTTAAGCTGTCGATGAATTACATCACTATAAAAATTCACCTCAGCCACACCTAAAGGAATCATTTCTGTATCGTTGGCAACCACAGGTGCATTTGCGTCTACTTGTCCAAGATATGTCAGGAACTCACAAGTTGAGATCGAAATTTGAAAGTCTTTAGAGAGTAATTGATCAAAATCAAAGCCTATGCACAGCATATGTCTATGATAAATGACATTGGAGATTCATAAGATATGGGCGTTTATGCTTATCTGGTGGAAAAGCATACTATTAATGTAGTGCTATGCTAATAGCATCATGAACTAAATTATATCTAAAATATTATTCATATGAGTGTTAGCTTTACTTCAATTATAGAATAATATATCAATGTCTTAGTAACTCAATAGATAGAGCGTTTTCTAGCTATATAAATATCGGTGGCTCAAAACTCTGCAACGACATATGTTCTTTACAATTTGGTTCCAGCAACGTGTACCCTTACAGGTTACATGCAGAGAATCACTGAAAACTTAAAAATATTTTCAATTTATTATTCAAAGATTCTGCGATATTTTGATGTGATTATCGATTTGCAAGTTTTTCAACGAGCACAATAATATCGAGAGAAAAAATAGAGATGAATGAAGAGGTTATTTAGATCTTGAGTTTAGATATTGAACTATGGAAGAAAATACGCATGTCTCACTAGCTCAATGAATTGAACGTTGACTTGCTAGTTTGAATTTATGGTTCGAATTCCGGTAAAGATATGAGCTATTTACAAGAGTGAAACGATAAACTAGGACTGTTCTAGAATCCTTTTATATTTTTAGATCTTCCTGAATAAATACTACAAAAATTTTATGTCACCATCCTTTTTGATTTAAAATTCACATATGAGAGAACGGTTATAGTGTTTTAGCCTTCAAATTTATAAGATCCGGATTCAGATTCTGAATGCGAGAGATTGTTTATCAAAATACAAAAATGCTTATCGTCGTTAGGAATCCACTGCAAACTGCATGTATCGATGAATTTAGCTCACGTGTTTGCAATACGATAGCATTGCACAAAAAACAACTATAATAATCCGATTGAAGTTATTTTACGTAATTATGCAAATAAATGTCTAAGGGTGATTTTTTTAAAATAAACCACAGTATATGTTATGACACTACTGAGCAGCGGACAGAAACCTTCAAAAATTATTCCATAAGGGCAGATGAAGATGCATTTACTAATGTGACGCTACATAGTCCCCAGATTTATTAGAGACGTAGCACGTGATACCACTTGCAGCCCAATAAAAAGGATGATGAAATGTACGCCCCCCCCCCCAAATACGACAGACCGATTATCAGGGGGTTGGACAGCCCAATGTTTAGCGCACTGAAATTGCACTAGAACGATCCGACATCGAGCCCCGCCTCTGCTCAATTTCACCGTGTTCATGCGGAGTTCGAACACATTAAATATGAGCCCGAAAGTCCTTCTAAGAAGTTGGTGGTAGAGGAAGGGGGTACGGTCCCTGTGGATGTCTCCCCCTACTGGGTCCCTGTTTAAATTGGGTGACAATCCTCGACCGTCCAAACAAATACCTTACACTTTCGGGTAAGTTAGATGATCTGAGTCGATGAAGAAGAAGACATATTCATCAGCAAATGAGACTGTGCAAAAAGTGACGAAGCACAACTTCAAAATCAACAATAAGTACAACTCCTATTCCGTTTCAAGATTTTGACGGAATTTCAATGGAAATGGTCGATAATGGTCTGCAATTTATAAATTCTCTCACAGAGATTTTTCGACTATAACTCTCCCCAGAAAAAAGTACTTTCATAGTAACTGAATGACTAAAATTATCTTCCTTCAATTTCTTTTAAAATATGGACCGCCACATATAAATCCAACCACATGTAATGTGCAAGGCCAATGACTACGTTTTGTTGAACTCTGTTATTGCTGCACTAATAAGATACCAATACTGGCACTATTTAAGAGTTTGTTACCTTTTTATGATAATAATATTCAAAAGGGTTAAGCAGTTCTGAATTATTCAAGAAATTTGAAAAGTGTTCTGGTCGGTCTAATGCTTAATAACTTCCTTAAGAGTAGCCGCCCACCTCATCCCCATTTACTGTGTTTTTTAAAGAAATTAGGGAGAGTTGTTGTAAGCGACTATTTCTAACTTATTACAACTATAACTTGACTCTTGTTGTTGTTGTTGAGACCCAGATGGTCCGACCTACCAGAAAGGTGTAAGGTAACTGTTTGGACGGCCGGGAAGAGCCACCCAATTTTGGACGGAACCCAGTGGGGGAGTCATCCACAGGGACCTTCCCCTCCTTCCCCTACCGCCAACCTCTCGGAAGGACTTACGGATCCACATGTTTTATGTGATCGTACTTCGCATGAACATGGTGGCAGTTTTAGCAGCGGAGGGAATCGAACCCTGGCCAACCGTGTACAACTCCCGCGCGCTAACCACTCTGCTACCGCGCCCCTTGTAACTTGACTGTGATACATTTCTTGATGCGAAAGCAAACGGCAATTTTTATTAAAACAAATAATATTAAATTTATTGAAATGACTTTTTGTCTTCTGTTTGTGTAAAACTAATGATAATTTTTTGCAGAAACTCTGTATCCTGTTTTACAAGCAGAAAAATAAACACCTACTACTTCTACTCACAATTATTGAATTTAAATTGAAGATATTCAAAAATGTATTTACTAAACATTATGCTTTTGTTTGATGCCAAATCGGAAGAGATGTTGCGTTATTAACACTGGCGACACAAGCATTGTGGCATTTTCAAGCTTTTCTTTCATAGGAGTTTAACGCCTTCTCTCTAACTCTTATGAGTCACTGTATATTAAACTAGATACAAATTACCTTTTATAATCTGCAAGTATTAAATATTTTGTGCAGAAAGTATCTATCATTATTTTCTTCATCATTATCTGCAGCAAAAATTGCTTCTCTTTTAATATTAATATGCATTAAATCAGAGAGATAAAATTTGTTTCTAACAAATTTGACAACATTAGGCAGAGAAATGGAAGATATTAATCATTTTTAAATCTACATATTAACATCAATAGTTTTTCTGAATTTAACAGACAATATGGCATAGATTTATCACACTATAAATGAATGCATAATAAGATTAATTACAAAGGCTATTAAGCATAAAATAACAATTATATACTTTCAGGTCATGTAATTACCAATACGGAAATAATGGAAGGAATTCTAAATGTCGATATATCACACAAATCAACACGCTTCATATTATGGTTGGTAACCAACCATGAATCATCGACAGTATCTATTGGTATCACCATGCAATCAAGAAAATCAAGACATACCCTACAAGCAATCATCTATAACAAGCCAAAAGTCATCGATAATCTTCATTAGTATACCGTAGACACAAGAAGATCAAGACATACCCTATGAGCAGATTACCCATTAAATCATCATCAAACTTCCATGGCCACACCTGCAATATGACTCTCGTTGTCTTATTGACCTCCAACTATTTAGAATTCTTACCAAAAACGTATTACATTAACCATCACTAGTTAAACTGATTAACGTAATCGCATTTGCTGCTTTTCTATTGTAAGAAGGCTCGTGAATTCAACTATTATGAATCCAAATACACGTAGGCGTGTGTTTGTCTAAAAAAAAGACGTCATCTCAAGATAGCGAATTGTTCTCTAATAATTATGTAAATTGCTTTTATGAACTTATAAACCTGGATTTCATGGTTTTCTACTTTATGTCTGTAAAATGACAACTTAGACGCCTTTTGTTTATATAACAAAGATGAAAGATTGATGAACTTGTAATATATGTTGAAGGAAAAGGATGTATTGAAGAATATGTTGTTGAAAGTTCCCCTTGATAGTACAAATAATAATATTCGGATTGGAAACTAACTACTAACTAAAACTACATCAGTATGACTATATCAGGAAGACCGTAATCCTGGAGTTTTAACATTTTTTTAAGAGTTGACTGATGTTAAATCTCTCTGCATTGTATTTAAGTTCGAAGAAAATTCTTCTACAAGAAATCTAAAATATTTCTATACAATTCAAACTGCTGCTAGTGTAATAAAACTATCTAAAATCCAGTTTTATCTAAAACACACAGTAAAATTAGTAGGGTATAATTAAAACAAATTACTCAATCCATGAATTTATACATTGTATGAACCGAGTAGTATTTTTATTAATACATAATCGCACATTTCTTATAGATCGTGTTAACTTTAGTTTTTTTTTTTTGCATTTGAATTGCATACTAGTAGCATGCAAATATTTGATTTTAAAATTTTCAGTCTGTGTTTTGCAGTTTCATTCGCTGTTAAAATACTTTAATTACTGTAAAATTGAGACATTTTTCGAACATTACCACATGTATTTACATTATCCATAACCACTACTGAACCGTGTATAAACTCTTACCCTCTAACTTCCTATTTGTTTACCCTAAATTTTAGGCTTAGCGCATTCTATGTTTTTATCTTCACAAAACTTGTTCAATGGCTTCTTCAACCATACAGTTTTTGCTTCGTATATAAGGACATAATCAAACACAATATTGTTCAAGGAAAAGTCATACTTAGGAATTCAAACCCTCAATTTGACAAGGGTGACCAGAGGCTGGTACTCTGCCGGTTTCTTGAAAGGCAAGACCAGTAGATCTCAAAGCCGGTACTCTACCACCAATTTTTATACCATAAATTAGAATACGAATCTTGCAGTCGAGGTAAAACGGGTGATTAACAAATGGTATGCTTAAAAATGAAAAGCAGAAAGCCCCTGGTGTAAACCAAAAGGACCATGGTTTAAACCAAGGGTTAAGATCAGTGGGGTTTGATCCAGCTAACCCTGCACATATTATCAGCAAAACATTCCATGAATAAAATCGCATATCTTATCTTATCATATCCAGCATCTGTTATTCACATATTCATTCATCAGCGCTAAAAATAGAGCATGGATAGTTCGTAGAATGTCAATCTAAGCAGGTTAATCATTTTAAAATATCAGACAAAAAAATTGGCGATAATCCCATAAAATTGATTTGAACTTTTGCGCCTCCTTGAATTGATTCAAAAAACATTTTATTTTCAATTCAGAGAGGTGTAAAGCTTTAATTCCATTCTTAAAAAATACAACCATAAACAATGAACAATAACAATTGGTGAAAAAGAAAGGAAAATTGTTTATCCGCTCACACGCATGATAGATTTATCTATAAGAAGGGTGTTTACGGATATCACGGAGTCTGGATATAATGAAAGATGAGCAAATTTCCAGACCTGCACGTTCTTCTAGAAATTAAATTCTTGTTTGAGAATTCAACTACAGGTTTGGTTCTAAAACGAATATCTGCTGGACAAATCGTTCAAAACAGATTTTAATGATACGGATAATAAAGAGAAGCTCTTTTATCTAAGAGTTTTGAAATATATTAAGCTTAATTCAACCTCCAAATAGCCAATGGACTGCACCGAGAGAAAAACCCAGACTTCCTGGATTTCGAGTTATGTTACTAATCACTCCTTTTCATTACTGCATGGCATTCTTTTGAATCATCTTATGTTTTTCTTTTCAGAACAAGCCGAGAGGGGATAAATCTAAAGCCCTACAAGGGCCACCACCTCATATTTTAGTCCGGACATCAATTGTACAGCACTACAATTATCTACAGCACTATATTATCAAAATAAAGATCAATCGGAACCGATAATTGAACCAGGTATATGATCTAACTGACGTCCACTTATGCTACTAGCTGTACCATTCAATCCCGTAGGGAATTCTCTTGAATTTTCTGACTTTTGCAACTTCCTATGTTTCAATTTTGCGATCTTCGGATATTCTAGAAAGTGGTGGACCACAAATATTGGTAGTACCAGTCACGGTTTCCCACATGTGCTTTATATATTTCTGCGACGTCCAAAATTAAACACTTATTTTTATTAAACTTTTCCTTTTATAATTAATTTATATATACAAACGTTAATATTTTAAAATAATTTATTGGTGCCAAGCAAATTCATCATTCTATGTTTTACCAAAAAGAAAAAAAAATTAAAGAAATTCTTGAAGCATATTTTTCTCAAAATCATGACTGAATACTGATGACCGATGTGGATTCAGCATCGAAATTTGGAAAGTAAGAGGAGGAGGATGTCGTTGCGAATTTGCACTTCCGACTCTGGGGCGAAAGACATGTCACTTGCGTTTTAAAATTTTATATTCTTCTTGTAATATTTATTTCTGCGAATCGGCTACAGCTAGAGTTTAGATGATGATTGACATGAAATCAGTATCAAATTATGGAGATTCATTGAGAACATCTTCCACCCGGATTTTATTTTTCACTTCTGGTTTGAACCAGGTTTAAAAATGGTTTAAAAATGTTACTTGAAACTTATATTTCTCTGAATTGACTAAATAATATATGTCACTATCTCTAGTAAAGACAGTGCTTAAAAGATGAACGATATGGTTTCAGCATCAAATGCACAGAGGAGTAGGAATTTCATTAAGGATTTCCCCTTCCGGTTCGAAAATTTCCTTTCTCTAGGAAACATCGATTTCTCGGAATAGGCTATGGATTGCACTGAGATAATGGCTGATATGGTATCTGTTTAAATTCCGCAGATGTTTGAGGATTCACAAAGGATTTCACCTTCCGTTTCCTTTTCCACATCCGGTTAAAAAATTTACCCATCTCTTTTCCAAAATCGGCTATAGAGCTTAGCTAATGACTGATATCGTCTCAACATGATATTCTGGTAGCTGGACGGGGCGTAGCAGCTTTCACTAGGGGTTCTACTTCCGTTCCTGGAGATGTCACATCCGGTTTTATAGAAAAATTGTTAAAATAGTATAAAAATATTTAACAGTTTTAGTTGCTGCAAAATAAAAACTCGTTTATAAATTTGTTATACTGCAATCTTGATTATCATTGCTGTTTTGAGAACTCAGAAATGCAAGGCTTTTCTTTTTCTCCAATCAACATTAAATTGGAAGACTTTGAACCATGCACATACAAAATATAAACACACCCACAAATGCGTGCTCTTAAAATATCGCACAATATGCAATCTGATAATTTAGATTTCTATGACAAACAATATAAAATACGTAATCGGTGGTAATAATTTCATCCCATTTCCGTATAGCGGTTATTTTCATCCTATCATCTTATACGATGTAAAAACAATTATTCATACCACATCAAATTGAGCATTGTTGAAATCCAATTCGAAATACGCGAAGTCCTCCGAAATACGCGATTTATTTGAAAATTCGAAGCGCTGTACAAGATAAAATGGTAAAAATTTTTATTAAAAAAGCATATAACATAAAATAAGAACCGGTTTCGAAATCAAAATGTAGTCTTCTTTGTCAAGACTAAAAGATAGAGCAACCTTCACTCACGATCGGTTTCGAGTGCTCTGATCCAGCTATTGTTAGTAGTGCCAGTCGCACTGTCTTCTAATCCTGACGAAGAAAGCTGTACTTTGATATGGAAAGTGGTTGACACTCATTACTTGTGTTATATATATAGTTTTATATGACATCATTTTGAAGCAAAGACGAATTTATAAATTCAGTATAAAATAGCTATATTTTTAATAAATAACAGCACCACTTTCAAAAATATGCTCAAAGCAGATGTAACGCAATGGAGATGAACAACCACTTTCCCATGGCATAAAGTTGACAGATAGTGCCAGACAGTAAAGTATCGAAATAAAAAACAAAATCACGGGTTTCAGTGGTGCCGAGATTAAACAATTTCATGTTACTCAAATTATGGCAATTCGTAAAATAAATGTCGACTAATCCGTGAATGACGTAAAGATGAACTAAATAAAAAACCGAAATTCGATAATTGTGCCCACAAACGCAAGGGAAACTTATCCGCAAGCAAAGGGAATCTTCTCATAAACCCATAATCCAATCAACTGTAAGATGTCGCCGTAAGTTTCCGCTAAGCAAAGGAGCAAAATAAAGTAAAACATATTTCCAAACTGATAATTTAAAAATAAAATAAAATAAAATAAAACAAAAACCAAGACCAAAAGTAAGGAAGATATCAACGCCAAAATTGTTTTAAAAATTACTTCTTACAATCTACAAGATTGCTATGTGTGATTATATGAGTATCATACGCAGAAATATATGGACAAACAATATTTAAGATGTATAATTAAAGTGTGTGTATATTGTGTGTATATAATTAAATATATAATTAAAATGTGTGTATATAATTAAAGTGTGTGTATATTAAGATATATAACTTAAAGTGTATAATTAAAGCATAAAAAGACGTTTTTCCATAAACTATGCCAACTTCAGAAAATCGACTGAAAAGCTATGTGAAGATAGTGTTATAGGTGTTGTGTTGCATGTGAATATATAAGAAGGAAGGACAATCTTTCGAGGTTGTTAATAACAACATGTTCCATAATTTATTTGGGGTGAGAGCAAAATTTTAGATTTTTCATTGGATTGAAATTTCCCAAACTCTACAAGTTTCATATAACAGGAACATGTATGAGAAATTCACCAAAAGACTTGCAAAATATAATAATGTAAGAAATTAGATTTTTTTTTCTAAGTGAATATAAAAAAATCTGATGTGGGCAACACATGACTTTCCTTATATAATGCAATGAATTTACTACTTTTACAGTTTAAAAAATGTTATTCTTATAGTAGATATTTATAGTCTTTCCAAGATATTGAATTTTCTTCAATTAGTCTTCATTTTCAGTGATTTAGTGTCATTTTTATCAATTTGGCGAGATTTTTGTTAATTTTGCAACAATTAAAATGGCCGCCAAGTTGGCGACATTCCGCCAAATTTGTCGCCAAAATATCGCCAAGCATTATGGACCGAGAAATAAGTTATTCTTCCAGCAGACAAATAACTATTGACTTTCAAATACAAACGCATTACTCAAAATATCTTTTTTCATGAATGGAACGAGCTAGATCCACGAGAATGATGTCATCTAATTTATCGCATGATATTACATATGAAAAGTGAACATGTTTCTCAGTAGGAAATATTTTTTTTTTATTTTATATAACTTTTTGATAATTTTTTTGAAAAATGTGCAATATCTCAAGAACGGTTCATGTTAGCGTTCTAAAATTTATGACAATCGTTTTGTAATGAAAAATTACATGAGAAATGTCTATTTGTGTAGCTTTATTTGTGGTTTTGATTTTTTGACGATTTTTTCAAAATTTCATTCGAAAATTTAGGGGGGTTCTGAACATTCGATTGCGTATAAAAACAATAGGCTTCCAATATTCATGGATTGTAACTTTTGTACCAAATGTCGTTCGAATCGGTCGATTCGTTCGTCGGTTATCGTCTCCACAGACCGACTGACCCACACACACACACACAGACATCACTTCAAAAATGTTTGATTCGTAATCAGGGATGCGTGAAACGTTCTCTCCCGTCGAAAACTCGAATTCGAATTTTCGACCCCGTCACAATACTTTCCTTATACATTATGTATATAAGGAAAATAAAAATCTGATGTGGGCATCACATGACTCTCCTTATATAACGCAATGAATTTGCTACTTTTACAGTTAAAAAAATCTGATGTGGGCAACACATGACTTTCCTTATATAATGTAATGAATTTACTACTTTTACAGTAAAAACATAGGATTTTCTTGTAGTAGATACTAATATTCTTTCCAAGATATTGAATTTTCGACAATTAGTCGTCATTTTCATTGATTTAGCGTCATTTTTATCCATTTGGCGATATTTTCGTTAATTTGGCAACATTTCAAAAAAGTCGCCAAGTTGGCGACATTCCGCCAAATTCGTCGCCAAAATCTCGCCAAGCGTTATGCATTAAGAAATAAATTTTTCTTAAAGCAGATAAATGACTATTGGCGTTCAAATACAAAAGTATTATTCAAAGAATCTTTTTTCAAGAATGGAACGAGCTAGATCCACGAGAAGGATGTCACTCAATTTATCGCATGGTATTACATATGAAAAGTAAACATGTTTCTCAATAGGAAATATTTTTCTTTTTATTTTATATGACTTTTTGATAATTTTTTTAAAAAATGTACAATATCTCGAGAACGGTTCACGTTAGCGTTCTAAAATTTATGTCAATCGTTTTCTAATGAAAAATTACATAAGAAATGTCTATTTGCGTAACTTTATTAGTGGTTTTGATTTTTTGACGATTTTTTCAAAATTTCATTCGAAAATTTAGGGGGGTTCTGAACATTCGATTGCGTATAAAAACAATAGGCTTCCAGTGTTTACGGATTGTGATTTTTGTACCAAATTTGGTTCGAATCGGTCCATTCGTTCGTCAGTTATCGTCTCCACAGACTCACTGACACACACACACACACATACACACATACTTTCACACACACACACACACACACACACACACACACACACACACAGACATCACTTCAAAAATGTTTGATTCGTGATCAGGGATGCTTGAAACGTGCTCTCCCGTCGAAAACTCGAATTCGAATTTTCGACCCCGTCACAATACTTTCCTTATACATTATGTATATAAGAAAAGTAAAAAGGAATGATTTATAGAATTTGGAAACTATTGGCTCGTGATTATTTTAGATTGCTTATTAAATATTATTTTACTTTCAGATTTTTACTTTCCTTATATACATAATGTATAAGAAAAGTATTGTGACGGGGTCGAAAATTCGAATTCGAGTTTTCGACGGGAGAGCACGTTTCAAGAATCCCTGATCACGAATCGAACATTTTTGAAGTGATGTGTGTATGTGTGTGTGTGAAAGTATGTGTGTGTGTGTGTGTGAAAGTATGTGTGTGTGTGTGAAAGTATGTGTGTGTGTGTGAAAGTATGTGCGTGTGTGTGTGTGTGAGTGTGTGTGTGTGTTTCAGTGAGTCAAGCATCCCTGATCACGAATCAAACATTTTTGAAGTGATGTCTGTGTGTGTGTGTGTGTGTGTGTGTGTGTGTGAAAGTATGTGTGTATGTGTGTGTGTGTGTCAGTGAGTCTGTGGAGACGATAACTGACGAACGAATGGACCGATTCGAACCAAATTTGGTACAAAAATCACAATCCGTAAACACTGGAAGCCTATTGTTTTTATACGCAATCGAATGTTCAGAACCCCCCTAAATTTTCGAATGAAATATTGAAAAAATCGTCAAAAAATCAAAATCGCTAATAAAGTTACGCAAGTAGACATTTCTTATGTAAATTTTCATTAGAAAGCGATTGACATAAATTTTAGAACGCTAACATGAACCGTTTTCGAGATATTGCACATTTTTCAAAAAAAATTATCAAAAAGTCATATAAAATAGGAAAAAAATATTTCCTATTGAGAAACATGTTCACTTTTCATACGTAATACCATGCGATAAATTTGGTGACCTCATTCTCGTGGATCTAGCTTGTTCCATTCATGAAGAAAGATACTTTGAGTAATACTTTTGTATTTGAGCGCCAATAGTCATTTATCTGCTGTAAAAATAACTTATTCCTTCGTCCCTAACGCTTGGCGAGATTTTGGTGACGAATTTGGTGGAATATCGCCAACTTGGCGACTTTTTTAAATGTTGCAAAATTAACGAAAAACTCACCAAATGGATAAAAATGATGCTAAATCAATGACGACTCATTGATGATGACGACATGGAAAATGACGACTCATTGACGAATATCTTGGAAAGAATATAAATAACCACTATAAAAATAATCTTTTTTTTTACTGCAAAAATAGTAAATTCATTGCATTATATAAGGAAAGTCATGTGCTGCCCACATCAAATTTTTATTTCATGCGCAGCAAAGCTACAATTTATTAGGTGTGTTATTTCCGGGTAATATGAGTAACAAGCACAACGCGATTAAGTTTAAATTTGTGTATTTTAAATGTAAAGCTCATTCAAAATTAAGATTAATTTACATCAATAATTTAATCACATCAGTAATTTAATCGATACATACATAAATATTTCTTTAAAATTGACCAGAATAAACATCCAAGTGTTATTATTTAGTTTCCTTTCAATCCATAGTGTATGTGAAGAAAAAGTATTGTGCTGATGTCAAAAATACAATACATAGATTTTAATTGATTTACTCTTTCTAAACATCACTGAACACGAATCAACCTGTTTTTCAGTGGTGTTTGTAATACAGATCACCTCAAGTCGACTGTGCATCATTCTATATCTCTCTCGATTGAATGAAAAAAAAAATCTGATGTGAGCAACACATGACTTTCCTTATATAATGCGATGAATTTACTACTTTTACAGTTAAAAAAAATGTCATTCTTATAGTAGATACTTATATTCTTTCCAAGATATTGAATTTTCATCAATTAGTCCCCATTTTCATTGATTTAGCGTCATTTTTATCAATTTGGCGAGATTTTTGTAAAAATGGCAACAATTAAAAATGTCGCCAAGTTGGCGACATTCCGTCAAATTCGTCGCCAAAATCTCGCCAAGCGTTATGAACGGAGAAATAATTTATTCTTACAGCAAATAAATGACTATTGGTGTTCAAATACAAAAGTATTACTCAAAGTATATTTTTTCATGAATGGAACTAGCTAGATCCACGAGAATGATGTCACCCAATTTATCGCATGGTATTATATATGAAAATTGAACATGTTTCATGATAGAAAATGTTTTTTATTTTATTTTATATGACTTTTTGATAACTTTTTTGAAAAATGTGCAATATCTCGAGAACGGTTCATGTTAGCATTCTAAAATTTATGTCAATCGTTTTCTAATCAAAAATTACATAAGAAATGTCTATTTGCAAAAATTAGTTAAGAAATGTCTATTGTGGCTATTAGCGATTTTGATTTTTTGACGATTTTTTCAAAATTTCACTCGAAAATTTAGGCGGTTCTGAGCATTCGATTGCGTATAATAACAATAAGCTTCCAGTGTTTACGGATTGTGATTTTTGTACCAAATTTCGTTCGAATCAGTCTATTTGTTCGCCAGTTATCGTTTCAACAGGCTCACTGGCATACACCCACACCCACACACATATTTTCACACACACACACACATACTTTCACACACACAACACACACACACAGATATCACTTCAAAAATGTTTGATTTGTGATCAGGGATGCTTGAAACGTGCTCTCCCCTCGAAAACTCGAATTCGAATTTTCGACCCCGTCATAATACTTTCCTTATACAATATATATATAAGGAAAGTAAAAATAGAATAAAACTTGGTAAAACTATTTAGACCATTGAACGTCATAGGGCTGTTAGTTTTTGGTGTTAACTGCCAAGGTGAAGTAGGAAATATTAAAAACATTTATGAAAGCAGATTAGCTTCTGACTTTTTAGGAATATTTTTTTATAAAAAATTAAAAACTATTATAAAAACGTATATGGTGAAAATAGTTGCAAAAACAGTTATTATATATGTCAATTTAGGTGCACAATCGAAAGGTACACATAGAGATAATATATGTCCTTCTCGCGGTATTGCATATTTTGAATCTAATATAGAAAAGTCATAAAAAAAATGCTGGCTATAATTAGATGAGAAAATTTGTTCAATACTTTTAACGATAATATAATTGAGCCCCATTGTATTACAGTTATCACTTGCCATTTTTGAGACATTGGAGAGTTTACTTTTCCACATACAGTGCCATATCTCTGGAATGTATACTTCTAATCAAATTAAAGTTGGCAGGATTATTTCGATCTATAAATATCGAAGGTTGACAGATTTTCAGATGCAACAAACCGGGAGAAACTCCCCCGCTCCACATTAAACATTTTTTTTTCTGAAAATAAAATCAATAGTCATAGTAGTAATTTCCAGCCGGCTTTGATAACAATACAAATCTATATGAAAATCAAATAAATCGGTATTATTTCAGATATTGTGTATAAGAAATGTTATATGTTGTTCTCACGGAGAAAAATACTTTGTCACGAACCCCAAGGGAGTTTGTGATCCACACAAGTTTAAGTTCCACGTGTTTTCGAAATCACGAGATTGTTACACTGGGAGTTTTAAAAGATTTGGCCAATTAATATCCCCTGAACGACTGGTTGTATCATAGCTTAAATTTCAGGAATAGTAATTGACGTAGGATATCATTGTATGCAAATTTGATAATGTGATAACGTTTCGCAAAAAATCTGATGTGGTCAGCACATGACTTTCCATGTATAATGCAATGAATCTATTACTTTTAAAGTAAAAGAAAATAGGTCATTCTTATAGTGGATACTTATATTCTTTCCGAGATATTGACATTTCGTCAATTAGTCGTCATTTTCATTGATTTAGCGACATTTTTATACATTTGGCGAGATTTACGCTAATTTTCCAACATTTAAAAATGTTGCCCAGTTGGCGACATTCCACCAAACTCGTTGTCAAAATCTCGCCAAGTGGACGGAGAAATAAGTTATTTTTATGGCAGATTGCCGTTCAGATACAAAAGTACTACTCAAAGTATCTTTTCACGCGAATGGAACGAGCTCGATCCACGAGAATGATGTCACCAAATGTATCGCATGATGTTACATAAGAAAAGTGAAAATGTTTCCCAACAGTTAATATTTTTTTAATTTATAGGATTTTTTATAAATTTATTTAAAAAATGTGCAATATCCCAAGGACGGTTCATGCTAGCGTTCTAAAGTTTATGTCAATCGTTTTCTAAGGAAAAATTACATAAGAAATGTCTATTTGCGTAACTTTATTAAAGGTTTTGATTTTTTGATGAATTTCTCAAAATTGCACTCGAAAATTAGGGATTGCTGTGAACATGTGTTTAAAAATAATAGGCTTCCAGTATTCACGGATTGTAATTGTATACCAAATTTCATTCGAATCGCTCCATTTGTTCGTGAGATATCGTCTCCACACACACACACACACACACACACACACAGACAGACATCATCTAAAAAATGTTCTATTCGGGAACAGGGATGCTTGAAACGTGCTCTCCCGTCAAAACTTGAATTCCAATTTTCGATCCCGTCACAATACTTTCCTCATACATTATATGTTTATAAGGAAAGCAAAAATACAAAATGTAACTGTTTATACAAGCCTCGTTGGAAAAAGAAAATAAAGTATAAAATATTTTCCATATTCAAATTAATCAAGCAAATTAAGTTCAATTGTTATACGACCAACACTTAACGAGATATCATTTATCCAAGTTTTCTATTCAGGGACTACATAAAACTTTTGCTGAATATAAGTATTTATGCAAGTTCTTTTAATGAAAATTTTATCTAACGAAATTCAATGTTTGTACGATCCATGAAATATCTTATTTCCACTGTTTCTCTTGCTCAGGTCAAAGTTGTTTAAGTCATATAGCTTTGACAATCTTTTCAGAATCAATGACACATATCAGAGAACAAGGTTTTTTTTTCAAAAGACCTTCAAAACAATAATGTTATGATGAGTTTAAATTTTTTTAAACACAGCGCAACAATATCTATATAGCTACTATGCATCAACATTAATATATAATAATTAAAATTGATTTTATTAACAATTTACAACATAGTTGAAAAGTGTTTATGACTTTGTTCATTCTGTCTGTTTGTCTGTCGGTCCGTTAGCACGATAACTGCCGTAAAAATGACTTTATCAAAATGAAATTTTAGTATGTTGTTCAGTCTGTGGGACCTATGGAAATATAAATGAATAATATCACCCAATTATTTTTGGATTAAACACGGGTTGAAAAAATGAAATAAATTGAACCCTATGGGACCTTATTTTTCAAGCATTTTTTAAGCGGATTTAAAATTCAAAAATTCCTTCGAAAGTTTTATGAAATATTCAAATTATCCCATAAAATACATAAAAAAAATTTCAGAAAAATATATTTAGTAGTTTTTTAAATAAAAATTATAATAATAATTACACCCTTTATATGGAGCTATCACATGACCATTATATGAAGAGATCACGTGATCCACTTCAAAATAAAATATGGCATCATTTTGTATCAAAATCGTGAATTGTATATTGTAATGTATATTTCAATGCCGTCATTTGAATGAAGTTCATTTTTTTCGATGAAGTTTTAAGTTTTCAAATATAATAAATTAATGTAGTATTGTGATAATTTATTAAATATTACCGAGGTATGTACCGCATTTTAGAGATGTTTATATACAATTGCATTGAAGTTGGAAAGTGTTTCATAATCAGTGCTTTATGCACAATTAATCTTTCTTGTCATAAGCATTAACTAGTAGTAAAGCTGTTAATTAATAGAAGCACATTTCTGAAAGTAAATACAAGTTAAGGCTAATTTATTCTCCTAACTTCTTGTCAGTTGATTTTGACTCTATAATGCATAACAGTGAACCCCACAATAATACAAAAGTATCCTATATACTATTATCATAATTTTAAAAATTGTTAAATATTTTTAAATTAAATAAGTAAATAAATTGATTATTAGTATAACTACAAATTCAGCTAAATTAAAAAAAATTTATAAAGAAGTAATTTGTAAATAAATCTCAAAGAATTTTTTATGCAAAATGTGGGTGACGTTCGGGATGAAATTTCATATAAATATTAAAAATTTAATATTTTTAACGGGGGGGGGCGGCTTAGCCCCCTCTGGCGGCATTGTTTGAATCATTTCTTAAATTGTAACCATAAGTCTATGGCCAAGAGTTCAAAATATATTTAATCGTTCAACCTGCTTGAAACACCGTATACAGAATTCCTGCCACGGTATTCACTCCTACAGTTTCTTAGAATACCACTGATATTGTTACATACTTTCGGGGAAGTTTGCATTCCTCTATGCTAGACTTCACCCATTGCCTGCAGGTACTTCAAGTTCGTAGAGTACAGAGGGAGACAAGTATCAAGCAGACATATCTGGGGGGATTTACTCCTCATCTGAAATTCATATTCTCCATCATTGCGGAACACGATGTAAATTGGCTTAACACTTGCAAGATGTTACGTCATTTTACGGCGGCTTTTGCATTGGACGCCAAACCTGGGCGATAACAGGGCCGAAGCGGGGGTGGGTTTCACCGTGTAGGTATTTACGATGAGGAAAGCATTGGTTGGTGTGAAATGCGGAAAAAAGTTTTGGATTTTCAAAGTTAATATGTATCTGAGGATTTTTGTTTTCTGTGTTTAGGATGCTTCGGAATTTTTTTTAACGACACCCGTGTCATCTTGTCACAATGATTTGATGTGGGATGACACTTGATTGAAAGCTGATTTATATCACGCTGTGATGTGGATAGCATCGCTTGGGGGTAACTCCAGCTGAAATCGGAACATTGCGAAAAATGTAACAATTTTGAACGCTTGAGTCCCCAACTGTAATAGATAAAAATGGAAACAATTTTTCTCGAAAATGGAGTGTCGTTTATAAATATATAAAATAATTTTAATATTTTGGATTTTGCTGAAAATACTAAAAGTTTTTCTCTCATTAAGCAGCGGGCGATAAAATGTTCCCCAGGAAATTCAGTTTTGAGATTATGGTATTTTAACCTTTCTAGGGTCATTTTCACATCTTTGCACTAAACTACAAGACTGGTGTTGAAGACCCAGACCGTCCGGCTCGTCAACAAGGACTTGAGCAACCATTTGGACGGCCGGTACAAGACTGGTGTGTTTTTAACACTTTACAACAAAGTTGAAAAGTGTTTATGACTTTGTTCATTCTGTCTGTCTGTCTGTCTGTCTGTCTGTCTGTCTGTCTGTCCGTTAGCACGATAACTGCCGTAAAAATGAGTTTATCAAAATGAAATTTTAGTATGTTGTTCAGACGGTCTGTAGGACCTATGGGAATATAAATAAATAATATCACCCAATTAGTTTTTTATTGAACCCGGGTTGAAAAAATGAAATACATTGAACCCTATGGGACCTAATTTTTCAAACATTTTTTAAGTAAATTTAAAATTCACGAATTGCTTCGAAATTTTTAGGAAATATTCACATTATCCCATAGAATACATAAAAAAAAATTCAGTAAAATATGTTAAGTAGTTTTTTAATTAAAAAAATTATTTAATATAGGGAAAAAAACAAATTAAATTAAATTTTGACTTTGGGATATCTTCCAGAAAGAAAAGAGAGAGATATTATATAATAAATATCTCTCCATTTGTTTAAACGTTTTGCATATGGGAGTGGCTTCATATTTTAAAATAAATTTGGTAGATAACAATTTTTCATTTTTTTAAAATTTTATATAACTCTTCACGATAAATTTAATTGATGGCATTTTAAATGCACTTTCATACGTCCTAGAGAGTTAAAATTTGGTACACAGCTTAAATTTGTTGAACATTTTATTCGACAAAAATTTGATGGATCTTTAAATATAGATCATACATTTTTTTCGAAATGGCCTGAAAATAATCCCCGTTCACTTCTATAAATCATTGTTGTAATATTGTTAAAAATTCTGATGTGGACAGCACATGTCTTTCTCTGCAGACTCATATTCGTTCTCTTTATTTATTCAATGATAATTTGAGTTTATCTGCACAACATATGTATTTTAAATGACATTGAATTTACACGTTAAACTTAAATTTGATTCTCATTTGATAGCTGGACTTATTGTCAAAGGTGGCGTAGCGAAAACGCGAAAAAACTAGAATATCTCAAGAACGGCTAGTCCTAGAGTAATGGGGTTAGTCTTATTCTTTTTGTTGTCAAAAATCACATATAAAATAGGAATTTAATTGATATAATTGAGCACACGTAGTCTTTTATTTTTATATATAACGATTTTTGCTGGCCATTTCGCAAAAATAGCCCGTTCCTTTTTCCCGAATCGTAGTAGAATAACCTACAAATGATTTATATACAAAATTTTGTTAAATTTGGTATATAAATCACTTGTAGGTTATTGAAATATTATACTCCAAATTTTGTTAAATTTGGTTCATTAGTTTTTAGCTAGAGTGGATAAAGGCAATTTCTGCGGCCATTTCGCAAAGAAGGCAGATTCTTTTATTACGAATCGTACTATAATCTAATGAACATCAGGATTTCCCACAAAAAACATACCTACCAAATTGTATGAAATTCGGTCCATTAGTTTTTCAATTAGAGTGGATGTAATATCCACACAGACACACAGAAACATACACAGATACACCCTTACACACACAGACGTCTTCCTAAAAGTAGTTTTTTCGTGTTCTAGAAGTCCCAAAACGTGTAGATCCTTTGAAAATTCGAGTTCCGATCTTCGGCGCTATTCCAATACTTTGAGTACATACACATACACATATATATTATCTGTGTATTATCTGTGTATCTAAATTCCGTGCCTATGCAATTACAATAGTTGTGATTTTAAATGATCCCTAAACTTTTATTATTTCTTCAAGGAAGCCTAATTTTAACATATGCAGAATGCAAATATCTCAAGCGATTGTAAGATGAATTACATAAGAATTGCTGAATTTTTTTCACACAAAATTATTTAGCTCTGGAGTCTGGAATACAAGTTATATGAATGAAATATTCATTGATTTTGCATAAAGAATCAGATGATTTATATTTCGATACAGTTTTAAATATTTAAGTATAATAAATTACTGTAGTACTGTGATAATGTAAAAGATATTACCACTGAATGAATCACATTTTAGAAATTTTTAAATGAAATTACATTTCAGTTGGAAAGTGTTTCATAATCAATGCTTATGCATGATTGATCTTTCTTGTTTTTTAACTCTTATCGTTTCAGAGGAATTGTCGTATCAAGTTTAAGAAGATTAAAAATTTCCGACATTTCAAGTTTGTAATGCTTAAATTTTGAAACTAAAGATGAAACTAAAAGCTATACACAATAAAAATAAATGTATGACTTTAAATAATGTTTAACAAATGTTTAACTTTTTGAACACCAAACCGGCTTTTCCCACCTGTAAAACAAATAACCTGACGGTTGACGACTGGAGTAAATTCTCTCCCCCCTCCCCCCAGACACACACTCACGAGAGGGAATTCTCATGGGATTAGTGTGAAGTGATCCACAGAAGGACCGAGTTGTCTATTTTATGGCATTTGCATCTTACTTAAACACTTAAGTGTTAAATAGTCTTTCTTGACAAAGAAATTATCTTCCGCCCTTGTGATTGAAATACACACCCCAAGTTTGGCCAGTTATGGTATTCTAAAGTAGTCCTGATGGTAGTTTAAAGGTTAAAAGCCCAGCACGAGTATATAATTATATTTTGTCTCAGATTCTTTGATTTTGAAATATAGTGGTTCTAATTTCGATGTTTCAATATTTTCAACTATTTTGAAAAATTGGTATCTCGATATTTTAATATTTTCAATGATTTTGATGAGGTGATTCTAAGTTCAATATTAATATTTTGAACTGTTTAGGTTATGCCTAAAGAAGACAAACCATCCATAAAGGAATATGTTATTAATGCAAAACCATTTCGGCTCCATCTGAGGGGTGCCACTGACTATTTTTTTTTCCAGAGATACATGTGTGATCCTGTGACAATAATCTGATGTCTGCTAACATTTGATTAGAGGTCATGTCCGGCCGGGAAATTGCGGAGCTCAACCACGAAAAATTTAGTAGTGTAAATGTGGAGCTCGATACATATCACATCAAGAAGGCTGGGTGAGTCCTATATCTTTGTAAAACAGTTTATTACACATTTAATAAATCCCATGAACCATCTTATGATTACCGATGATAGGTCTTCAAACATTAGTAAAATCAATGGTTAATGAAAATATCATCAAGGGGTATTTGGAATGAATGGACTAAATTGCTATGATGGATTCTAACAAATGGACTATAAATGTTCAATTGCCGTTGCTAGAAGTGGAAGTACTTCTACATGAGCATCGTAAGAGGTTTAATGTTTCCATTTCTTCGTACGTTTAGAAGGGATTTTACGACTTCTGTGACAATCTAACTAAGTTCCTATTGAACTACTGCCATTTGAAACAGCTATATTTTCTTTATCTAATAGCACAGCAGACTGAGAAAGTTGGTTGTAAAGAGACTTGCTGCTCCAAACGGATATCGAACCCTGGATCTCCGAACTGGCCAGTCGATGCCCTACTACTGAGCTACTGGGATGACATTACAAGCTCTTATCGTCGAAGTGGACTGTGCATTCTCCTCCCTCTAATATCGGATTGTAGGGACAAATGGCAATCTGACAGACTACCTCCAGCGATTTTTACCTCAGATTAGCCTCCAGCTACTATTACTTTTACCCAGGTTAGAATCCTGCGGCGTCGTTATCCTCTTAATTTGAAATCGGGGTTCAATCTTTCAGAGTCTACTAAAACCGTACTAACCTTACTAGAGTCATTTTCACATCTTTGAACTGAACTACAAGGTTAATTTGTTCGGGCGCCATTGTAAAGACATTTGCTGCCCCAACTGAGAATCGAACTGGGGTCTCTGAACTGGCCAGCCAATGCTTAACCATTGAGGCATTGGGACGAAATTGTAAGCTCTTATTTTTGAAATGAACTCCCAACTTTCTGCATTCTCCACTTTCTAATGTCAGAACGGCGTGCAATTGACATTCTGATATACCACTTCTTGCTATTTTTACCTCAGGTAAGCCTCCTGATACTATTTTCATCTTCCAGGCTAGCTTCCTTCTGGTGCCCCAACTGGGAATAGAATCCTGAGTCTCCGAACTGGTCAGCTGACTGTGTACTGTTGGGCAACTGGGACGAAATTGCAAGCTCTTATTTTTGAAGTGAACTCTGCATGTAGTACAATAAACATGACTATAACTACTACTCGATCTGCTTCAGGCGTTAAAAAACTTTCTTCATTCATATATATACAGGTCCACAAAGAGGATTGTTGTGATCAATTGCCAGAAGTAAAAACATGGCCATTAAACCACAGAAATGTAGCTGATAGTAGATCCCGAAAATGTGAGGACAAATATAACGACGGAAGTTACAAACATTTGTAGAGTTTAATTTTCTTTTAATTTTTAATCATATCGATAAATATATTAAAAAAAATCTGATGTGGGAAGCACGTGACTTTCCTTATATAATGCAATGAATTTACTACTTTTGCAATAAAATAAAATAGGTTATTCTTATTATAGATACTTAAATTATTTCCAAGATATTAAATTTTCGTCAATTTGACGTTATTTTCATTGATTTAGAGTCATTTTTATCCATTTGGCGAGATTTTCGTTAATTTAGCAATAGTTACAAATTCGCCAAATTTGTCCCCAAAATCTCGCCAAGCGTTATGGTGGAGAAATAAGTTATTCTTATACCAGATAAATGACTATTGGCGTTCAAATGTAAAAGTATTACTCAAAGTATTTTTTCTCATGAATGGAACGAGATAGATCTATAAGAATGAATTGACCAAATTTATCGCATGATATTACACATGAAAATTGAATATATTTCTCAACAGTTAATATTTTTTTTTAATTTATGGGATTTTTTGATAAATTTATTTGAAAAATGTACAATACCTCGAGAACGGTTCATGCTAGCATTCTAAAGTTTATGTCAATCGTTTTCTAAGGAAAAATTAAGTAAAACATGTCTTTTTACGTAACTTTATTAATGGTTTTGATTTTTTAATGATTTTTTCAAAATTTCACTCAAAAATTTAGAGGGGTTCTTAACACTCGACTGCGTTTAAAAACAATGGACTTCCAGTATTCACAGATTTTAATTTTTGTACCAAATTCTATTCTAATTGCTCCATTCGTTCGTGAGATATCGTCTCCCCAGACTCACTAACACACACACACATACTTTCACACACACACAGACATCACCGAATGTGAACAAAAATGTACCGAACAAAACCGAACACCAACAAAAATGTTTGATTCGTGATCAGGGATGCTTGAAACGTGCTCTACCGTCGAAACCTCGAATTCGAATCTTCGACCCCGTCACAATACTTTCCCTATACATTATGTATATAAGGAAAGTAATAGAGTTATATGGATTGTCACTGTTTTATATCGACAGCATAAAACTGCTCCACCTTTATTCTCTTAGGGAATAGACCACGCGGTTGATTGATGAATAAAAGTGGAATAATATCATGCTGTTGATTTTTTTTCTTTCAAATTTCAATATAAATTTATTCTGACGTCTACTTGTTACATTTGACGAATATTTTGGCGATTGTTATTAAAAGTCTTCATGGATTCGGGTACAGCCCATTGGCCGAAGCCATGCCCGATCTACAGGCCGGGAGCAAGCAGGTTCAAATTAAAAAAAATCTGATGTGGGCAACACATAACTTTCCTTATATAATACAATGAATTTACTACTTTTACGGTTACAAAAAATGTTATTCTTATATTCTTTGCAAGATATTGAATTTTCTTCAATAAGTGGTGATTTTCATTGATTTAGCGTCATTTTTATCTATTTGGCGAGATT
Organism: Amaurobius ferox; assembly: GCA_951213105.1. Taxonomy (NCBI): domain Eukaryota; kingdom Metazoa; phylum Arthropoda; class Arachnida; order Araneae; family Amaurobiidae; genus Amaurobius; species Amaurobius ferox. Next base: position 118,072,319 of record OX578137.1, on the reverse strand, counting down.
TTTGTTAATTTGGCAACATTGAAAAAAGTCGCCAAGTTGGGCACATTCCGCCAAATTCGTCGCCAAAATCTCGCCAAGTTTATGGACGGAGAAATAAGTTATTTTTACAGCAGATAAATTACTATTGGCGTTCAAATACAAATGTATTACTCAAAGTATCTTTTCTTATGAATGGAACGAGCTAGATTCACGTGAATGATGTCACCGAATTTATCGCATGATATTACATATGAAAAGTGAACATGTTTCTCAATAGGGAATATTTTTTTTATTTTATATGACTTTTTGATATTTTTTTTAAATGTGCAATATCTCGAGAACGGTTCATGTTAGCGTTTTAAAATTTATGTCAATTGCTTTCTAATGAAAAATTACATAAGAAATGTCAATTTGCGTAACTTTATTAGCAGTTTTGATTTTTTGACGATTTTTTCAAAATCTCACTCGAAAATTTAGGGCGGTTCTGGACATTCGATTGCGTATAAAAACAATAGGCTGCCAGTGTTTACGGATTCTGATTTTTGTACCAAATTTCGTTCGAATCGGTTTATTCGTTCTTCAGTTATCGTCTCCACAGACTCACTGACACACACAAACATCACTTCAAAAATGTTTGATTCGTGATCAGGGATGCTTGAAACGTGCTCTCCCGTCGAAAACTCGAATTCGAATTTTCGACCCCGTCACAATGCTTTCCTTATACATGATATATATAAGGAAAGTAATATAACGTTTTTAAATAGATTCTTTTGTTGTGGCTATAGTACACCTTATTCAATACATATTTTAATAACGGAAAACCACTTCAGTACTTTGTGAAGTGCTTTGTGAATTGAGCTGACAAAAACTTGTGATTGACAAAATAATTGTGAATGACAAAATAGCAAATACTACGATATAATTGTATATTTAAAAACATTATATAATAATCGTGCACTACATAAATTGTTTTGTAATTTGTATTGTTACTATGTATCTATCCTCTTGAATCGGGGGTGTGAGTTTAGTATACAAGAATGAGTCCAAATTTCTGGATAACTAACACGCTTATTCAGAAGCACAGCGTAAACAGGAACAATGCACAGCAAGACAACACTTAAATGCTTCACTAATTTCACAAAATAATCGATACTTTTCTTAAAACGTTGACGAAAATCATTTCACAAAATAGCCGCTTCTATTCACAAAACATTGACAAAAATCACAGTTCAATGTAACTCGTATCACATCAACTGTTCTCTAACTGAGTGACGATTCCTGTTATAAACTCTCCATAAAAACTTCTGGAAATCTCTCGTATCACGTAGAGTATTAGTTATTTCGAGATGTTTCTCGAACCTTCGAAAAATCGCCAAATGTCTCTAAATTAGCGATAAATCGTCAAATCTGGCATACCTCCTCCGGGCGCCACCACCTGGAAACACTAAATGCACATCCTGGGTAAGCCATTACGGGTGTTTTTACACGTTCGAAACAGTATGGTTATAATCTACATTATTCGAAATTAAAGATCTCGTTAGCATTATTTTCAATGAATAAAATGAGTTTAAATCCATGGGTTTACATTGGCGCACGTCATTCAAAAGCAAATGACCTTGTACGCTGATGAAATGGACAGGGACGATACACTGTTAAAGTGCCGGCCGTCCATACAGTTACCTTACACCTTTCTGGTAGGTCGGACGGTCTGGGTCTCAACACAGTTAAAGTGTCCGGCCGTCCAAATAGCTGCTCTAGTCCTCGGGTGGGTCGCGCGCTCTAGGTCTTCAATACTGTTAAAGTGCAATAAACAATCAATCCAGTTGTATATTATAACTCAATGGCCCTATGATAAGACAATTGATTGAACTGAATGAAATTTTGTACAATTATTTCAATCACTAAACGTAAGAGGCCTATAGATTTTCAAGAATTTAAAAACTTTGATGACCTGAAAACCTGAACTTAAAAACATTCTCCGAACAACTTTTTCAAAGAAGAAAGAAAAATTTAAAACAATAAAATGTAAAGAATTTGATGTGGGCAACACATGATTTTCCCTACAGACACAAAGTCATTTTCCCTTTCTTTATTTCACAATCATAAAATTGAGTATATTTGTAAAAAATCACATGGATACTTATTTGAAATTGCACTGAATTTGCAGTTTGAATTCACTTTCCTTTTTCATTTGGAGACTGGACGAACTTTCCAAGGCAATGTGGTAAGAATGCCAAAAAATTAAAATATGTCGAGAACGATTAGTCATAGAGTGATAGAGTTAGTCTTATTTTTTTTTCAACGTTAAAAATTGTGTATAAAACAAGCATTTAATTGATACATTTGAGCATACGTAGTCTTTTATTTTAGTCTTTGACAATTTTTTCTGGTCATTTAACAAATTTAACAAGAAAAGGCAGGTCTCGTTTTTTTTTTACCAAATTTTAATCAGCATGAGAGTAACCTACAAGTGGATTATATACCAACTTTTGTGAAATGCGACCTACAAGTTTTTCAGTTGAGGAGAAACATACAATTTTTGCTGGTCATTTCGCAAAAAATGGCAGGATCTTCCTTCTCTAATCCTACCGAAATCTACCAAATCTACCGAAATCTACCTATCTACCAAATTTTGTGAAATTTGGTCTATTACTTTTTTAGTTACAGTGGATACACTCATTGCACACTCACAGTGATAGGCACACACAGAAACGTCGCGCCAAAAATAGTTTTTTGTATTCTAGAGGCCCCAAAACGTGTAAATCTGTCGAACATTCGAGAATGCATAAGGAAAGTACTGCAATTTTAGACACGATTCCAATACTTTCCCTTTCCATTACCATGTATTGTACGGAAAGTCAAAATTTGATGTGGACAGCACATGACTTTCCCTGCAGACTTATATCCACGTTCTCTTTATTTTAATTAAATTTAATTCACTTTTAATTCAATTTCCGTTCTCATTTGATAACTGGACTTATTTTCAAAGGTGGCGTAGAGAAAACACGAGAACACTAAAATATCTCGAGAACGGCTGGTCCTAGTGTAATGGGGTTGGTCTTATTCTTTTCTTCGTTAAAGATTACGTATTAAACAAGCATTTAATGGATGTATTTGAGCATATGTAGTTCTTATTTTAAATTTTGACGAATTTTGCGGGTCATTTTGCAAAAAAAAGCAGGTTATTTTTTTCCGAATCGTACCAAAATCTAATCAGCACCAGGGTAACCCACAAGCAACACATCTACCGAATTTTGTGAAATTAGGTCAATTAGTTTTTCAGCGAGAGTGGATAAAATTTTTGCGGGCCATTTGGCAAAAAAAGGTGGGCTCTATTATCATAAATCATACCCAAAACTAATCAGCACCAGATTCGCCAACAAGTGACTTACCTACTAAATTTTATGAAATTCGGTCAATAAGTTTTTTTGTTAGATTGGATACAAAATCTTCACATACAGACACACAGACACACACCCAGACAGACACACAGACGTCACGCTAAAAATAGTTTTTTCGTATTCTAGAAGTCTCGAAACGCGTAGATCCGTCGAATACTCGAATTGTGATTTTCGCATGATTCCAATACTTTCCCTATACATTACCATGTATTCCAGGGAAAGTAAAAATCTGATGTAAGCAGCACATGACTTTCCCTGCAGATTCAAATTCATTTTATAATTTTTATTTCATTATGCATTAAATTGAGTTTAAGTGCAGAAAATAATATGGAAAAATCATCAAAATCGGAAATAAAAATCTAATGTGGGCAACATATGACTTTCCCTGCAGTCTCAAACTCATATTTTCCTTATTTCTTTAATAATTCTTTAGATTGTGTTTAATTGCAACAAATAACACTAAATTTGCATTTTACTTTCCCTGCAATACATGGTAATGTATAGGGAAAGTATTGGAATCATGCCGAAAATCGCAACTCGAGTTTTCGACGGACACGTTTCGAGACCTCTAGAATACGAAAAAACCATTTTTAGCGTGACGTCTGTGTGTGTGTCTGTCTGTCTGTGTGTCTGTGTGTCTGTGTGTCTGTCTGTGCAGATTTTGTATCCACTCTAACTAAAAAACTAATGAACCGAATTTCACAAAATTTTGTAGGTAAGTCACTTGTGGGCGGAGCTGGTGCTGATTAGTTTTGGGTACGATTCGGAATAAAAGAACCCGCCTTTTTTGTGAAATGGCCCGCAAAAGCTTGTATCCACTGTAGCTGAAAAACTAATGGACCGAATTTCACAAAATTCGGTAGATGAGTCACGTATAGGTCACCCTGGTGCTGATTAGATTTTGGTACGATTCAGAAAAAAATAACCTGCCTTTTTTTGCAAAATGGCCCGCAAAAATTGCCAGAATCTAAAATAAAAAACTACGTATGCTCAAATATATCCATGAAATGCTTGTTCAATACGTAATTTTTAACGAAGAAAAGAATAAGATAAATCCCATTACACTAGAACTAGCCGTTCTCGAGATATTTTAGTTTTTTCATATTTTCTCTACGCCACCTTTGAAAATAAGTCCAGTTATCAAATGAGAACGAAAATTGAATTAAAAGTGAATTAAATTTAATTGAAATAAATAGAAGGTGGATATAAGTTTGCAGGGAAAGTCATGTGCTGCCCACATCAGATTTTTTAATTCAATTTTGTTTTTATTTGGTAATTGGACATTTTTCCGATAGCGGAGTAACAAAAATGCAAGGTATCTCAAATATCTTGAGAACGGTTAGTCCTAAAGTATAATGGAGTGTGTTACATTATTTTCCTCTTCAAAAATTGCGCATTAAACAATAATTTCATTAATACATTTGAGCATACGATTTTTCGGGGGGATGGGGCATTTCGTAAAAAAAGGCAGGTTCTTCTTTTCCGAATCGTACCAAATTCTAATCAACACCAGAGTATCCAACAAGTAACTTATCTACCAAATTTTGTGAAATTTATTCAATTAGTATTTTAGATAGAGCGGATAAATGAAATTTTTACGTGCCATTTCACAAAAAATGCGGGTTCTGTTCTTACAAATCGTACACAAAACTAATCAGCACCAGGGTCACATTCAAGTGACTTACCTACCAAATTTTATGAAATTCGGTCAAAATTAGTTTTTGAGTTAGAGTGGATACAAAATCTGCACAGACAGACAGACACACACACAGACTTTTTTTAGTTAGAGTGGATGCATACATTGCACAAACAGACACACAGATACGAAACATACAAACACACAGGCACACACACTGACGTCACGCTAAAATTAGTTTTTTCGTATTCTAGAGGTCTCGAAACGTGTGGATCCGTCAAAAACTCAAGTTGCGATTTTCGACATGACTCCAATACTTTCCCTATACATTACCATGTATTGCAGAGAAAGTAAAAATGTGTGCAGAAATTGCCTTTTTATGTGTAATTTGATTTAAAAGTGCATGACACTGTTTACGCAACATCGAATAAGCTTTTTACCCAGATACTGCACTCTTTTTCATTTGTTATTGAATATAAAAACAGATAACAAAATTAATATACTCACTATTACCAAATGCGTAAAGGGAAATATGTGTGGATTGCGCTACGGGGCAGAACGGGAAATCCATTATCTACTTTTTACTTTCCCTACAATACAGGGTAATGTATAGGGAAAGTATTGGAATCATGCCGAAAATCGCAACTCGAGTTTTCGACGGATCTACACGTTTCGAGACCTCTAGAATACGAAAAAACTATTTTTAGCGTGACGTCTGTGTGTGTATCTGTGTGTCTGTCTGTGTGTCTGTCTGTCTGTCTGTGCAGATTTTGTATCCACTCTAAAAAACTAATTGATTGAATTTCATAAAATTTGGTAGGTATATCATTTGTGGGCGGATCTGGTGCTGATTAGTTTTGGGTATGATTCGAGATAAGAGAACCCGCCATTTTTTGCGAAATGGCCCGCAAAAGCTTGTAACCACTCTAGCTGAAAAACTAAAGGACCGAATTAAACAAAATTTAGTAGGTAAGTCACTTGTAGAACACCCTGGTGCTGATTAGATTTTGGTAAGATTCGGAAAAAAATAACCTTCCTTTTTTAGCAAAATGGCCCGCAAAAATCGGCAAAATCTAAAATAAAAAACTACGTATGCTGAAATATATCCATTAAATACTTGTTTTATACGTAATTTTTAACGAAGAAAAGAATAAGACCAACCCCATTACACTAGGACTAGCCGTTCTCGAGATATTTTAGCTTTCCGTACTTTCCCTACGCTATCTTTGAAAATAAGTTCGGTTTCCGAATGAGAACGAAAATTGAATTAAAAGTGAAATAAATGTAATTAAAATAAAGAGAACGTTAATATAAGTTTGCAGGGAAAGTCATGTGCTGCTCACATCAGATTTTTTCTGATGGGGTGGGGGGTGAGGATGGTGCTCCAAATTAACAGATTAACAAACTATAGGCACTGACCCGAAGGTTTACAGTAATTACCGCCTATAGTGGAGAAATATCTGGTAAAACCAGAAATCAAAACTTAATGCCAAGATAAAAATGATAAATAATTATATACAATATGTTTGTCTATACTTAATACAGATAGTATTTCCCAAATATTTCATATCCATAAACAGTTCTGTGCAGAACTGTTTCAAATGGGAGCAACTATATGTATAAAAATATTTCTAAAATTGGTTATTACATATACAAAATGCCACGAATAATTTTCAAAGATATATACACATATATTTACAAAATATATATATATACAAAACTACTTATGCAAACATACATACAAAACTATATATACAACATATACATACAAATCGCACAAATTACCATGGCTTTCAATACTATATTGATACATAGAATGATATTTGCAATAATTAAAACAAACGTGAATTTAAAATTAATTTGTTTGCAGTATTTATAAAAAAATTTAGAAGTACTACGAATAAATATGCAATAAACAGTGAGCGAATGTGTGGAGGTTACCAGTAATAATTCACAGGATATATTCGTTTTCTCTAGGAATTGAATCAGCTGAATGTTTTTATAGACCTTCTGCTGACGGTAAAACGAAAAACAGAAATGAAGCAAGAAAAAAAAATACAAGTAAGAGAAGTCGTCTGAAAATTCAAAGAAAAGAAGACAAAGACCATGAAAACTGTTTAAAAATTCCGGAAAACAATGCGTGGAGATGATAGAACGTTACGGAAGGTATATTGCTCTCTTTTTACGTTGCAAAGGTGAGGTTTGTATTCAAAGACGAGTGAGCGCTAGAACGGGGTATTATGTAATTATGTATTCAATGTAAAAATGGGCGAAGAATACCTGCATCAATATTGATAATGACGATGATGTATTGCAACTCATTTGCGATACACATCTGTGCTCACGACTCAGATGAGATGTGTATTGTGTCTTTCATGTTTGAAATTTTAAGGTTTACAGACTTTTCTTTTGTTCTCTTCCCATGTATTTACAATTATCCCATTCTGCTACCGTAGATAGATCGTTTTTTCGCAATTATTAATATGCAATTGTAAACATTTTGCGCTTCATGATAGCTATCGTAAGTTTCATTTAAATTAAAACCGTATGATATTCAGGTAGAAAATTCTCAAATTTCCCACGACACTCGTAATACGCATCCGATATTATTAGGATATTACAAACTACTTATAACGGTGGATAAATGCATGCAATTATTCTTACAGCTATTGTTACTTTCCCTGCAATACATGGTAATGTATAGGGAAAGTATTGGAATCATGTCGAAAATTGCAACTCGAGTTTTCGACGGATCTACGCGTTTCGAGACCTCTAGAATACGAAAAAACCATTTTTAGCGTGACGTCTGTGTGTGTGTCTGTATGTCTGTCTGTATGTCTATCTGTGTGTCTGTGTGTCTGTGCAATGTATGTATCCACTCTAACTCAAAAACTGATGGATCGAATTTCATAAAATTTGGTAGGTTAGTCACTTGGATGTGACCTTTGTGCTGATTAGTTTTTGGTGCGGTTCGTAAAAACACAACCCGCCTTTTTTTGCAAAATGACCCGTAAAAATTTCATTTCAATCCGCTCTAGCTAAAATACTAATTGACCAAATTTCACAAAATTTGGTAGATAAGTTACTTGTGGGATACTCTGGTGCTGATTAGATTTTGGTACGATTCGGAAAAGAATAAACAACCTGCTATTTTTACGAAATGGCCCGCCAAAATTGCCAAAATCTAAAAAAAAAGACTAAGGGGTGTATGCTCAAATGTATCAATTAATTTCTTGTTTTAAGCGTAATTTTTGAAGAGGAAAATAATATAACACACTCCATTATACTTTAGGACTAACCGTTCTCAAGATATTTGAGATTTCTTGCGCTTTTGTTACGACAAATTCGGAAAAATGTCCAATTACCAAATAAAAACAAAAATGGAATTAAAAATGCAAATTTTGTGTTATTTGGTTCAATTAAACTCAATCCAATGAATTATTAAAGAAATAAAGAAAATATGAATTTGAGTCTGCAGGGAAAGTCATATGCTGCCCACATCAGATTTTTTATATTGTTACGAACATGTAAAATAATTTCACTGGGTGTCTCCAGAAAGAAAAAACATCTAGGCTGCCAATTCTAGTATTTAAATGTTGGATTGGCATAATTTTACCCGAGGTAGGGTTGCTATTGTTGAGACCCAGACCGTCCGACATACCAGAAAGGTGTAAGGTAACTGTTTGGATGGCCGGGAAGTGCCACCCAATTTATACCGGAACACAGGGGGTGAGGCATCCACAGGGACCGTACCCTCCTTCCCCTACCACCAACCTCTTGGAAGGACTTACGGACCCACATGTTTAACGTGATCCTACTCCGCATGAACACGCCGCAGTTTCGGCAGTGGCGGAAATCGGAAATCGAACCCGGACCTACCGAGTTGCAATTTCCGCGAGTTAACCACTGGGCTACCGCGCCCACCCGAGGTAGGATGCTAGATTTGATGATTTATAGTCAACTTGACGACTTTTGGCGAGTTTTAGAATATACTAGAACTTTCTAGACATATTGAATATTCTTGGAGATATGAGTCCTTTCCAGAAATGTCTTCGGACAGTATTTAAAGGGAATCATCACTCACTAGTAATATTTGCCTTGATACGAGCTAAATTGAACTATCAGTGTTTTAAGAATGGTATCCGTTATCTTGTGAAATTGGCATATAATAGCTGTTTTATTGTATCTGTTTAGTGATCCTACAAGATAATTATCGAACTATTCGCTGTATATTATTCCGGTTTACGCTTAAGTGCTTTTAAATAAAAGTGTTAGTTCTCCAGAAATTTGAATTAACTCTTGTATTCTGAGCGTAGACCTACGATTTCAAAGAATACATCTTGACGAATTGTCGTCAGAAATGGAATTTCTAGGAACTTAATAAGACTCCCTAAACTAGAAAAACGGAGGTATAGATAATGGAATTAATGAGATCCAGATAAGAAGCTATGAAGGAAGACATGAAAGCAAAGCAAACCAGACAAGTTTTGATGGCAAAGAAGTTGGAACAAAAAATTAAAGTCTTTTAACAAGACGAGATGAAAGCCGCACAGGAAACGATGAAAGAGGAGATTAAAACAGTGAAAGAGGATATTAGAGCAGAAATGACAAGAAATATCAATCATGCAAAAAGCATTGATTATGAAACCCTTTCCAACTGCAGTGCAGTTTTATTTAAACATCTATAAGATGCGATACATTCAGCGGTATTTTTTTAAATTATCACAACATTACAATAATTTATTACATTTGAAAACTTAAAACTTCATCGAAAAAAAATGAATTTTGTTCAAGTGACATCATTGAAATATAAATGGCCTGACTCTCTATGTAAAAGCCGTAAGTATTTCAATCATACACTTTTATACCATTCCTTTTATTCATCACAATACTACAATACTTTATTTTATTTAAAAACTTAAAACTATGGAGGTAAAAGTAATTTAACTCTATGCTTAAAACTTCAACGAAAAAATCTGCAATAAAATCATCTCTATGTAAAATCAATGAATGTTTCATTCATATCAGCTATATTTCAGACTCAAAAAGCTAAATACTTTTGTGTTAAAGAAATTCAGCAATCCTTATACAACTCATCCCACATCTTTATGTGTTTACATATTCCATAAGTGAAAATTAGGCTTCGTTGTAGAAATAATCATTGTAGAAATAATTCTTCGTTGTAGAAATAATTGCGTTGTATCATAATGTAGATGCACAGAATCAAAAATAAAGCGGTTTTAGGACACGTACAACACTAAATATAAATTAACAAGAAAGATCAATCATGCTTAAAGCATTGATTATGAAACACTTTCCAACTTCAATGCAATTTTATTTAAAAAAGTCGAAAATGCAATACATTCCTCGGTAATATTTTAAAACTTATCACAATACTATATTGATTTATTATATTTGAAAACTTAAACCTTCATTGAAAAAAATGAACTTCATTCAAATGACGGCATTGAAATATAAATTGCCTGGTTTAAATATCTCTAAAATGCAATATATTCCACGGTAATATTTTTAAAACTATCATAATACAACGATAATTTATTATATTTGAAAACTTCATCGAAAACAACTGAAATAAATTCAAATGACGTCATAGAAAAAATAACACGCCTGGATCTCTCTATAAAAGCAGGATTTCATTCATTTCATTCATCACAATACTATAATAATTTATTTTATTTAAAAATTAAGACCATAGAGCTACAATTCATAAACTCTATGCTTAAAACTTCATCGAAAAAATCGTCCTTCTGTTTCTAAAATCAATTAATATTTCATTCATATCAGCCATGCAGACTCCATGGACTGAATTATTTTGTATTAAAGAAATACAGTAATACAACTCATTCTACATATTTTGCTGTTTACATTTTACATAGGTGAAAAATAGGCTTAGTTGTAGAAATAATCAAATTTGAATGAGAATTTAAACTCAAATATATTGTCATTGTGTTGTTTTAGCATGTAGATGCACAGAATTTAAGCAAAAATAAAGTAGTTTTAGGACGGATACAACACTCAATATGAATTAAAAAGAACTTTAAAAAATCACGATTTTGAAACTAGATGGATGCCATATATCATTTTGAAGAGGGTCATGTGATCGTTTCATATCATGGTCACGTGATCGTTTCATATAAGATGTGTAATTATTATTTTAATTTTTATTTAAAAAACTACTGAATATATTTCGCTGAATTTTTTTTTTTATATATTTTATGGAACAATTTGAGTATTACCTAAAAGTTTCGAAGCAATTTGTGAATTTTAAATCCGCTTAAAAAATGTTTGAAAAATTAGGTCCCATAGGGCTCAATGTATTTCATTTTTTCAACTAGGGTCCAATCCATAACTAATTGGGTGATATTATTTATTTATATTCCCATAGGTCCTACAGACCGTCTGAACAACATATTAAAATTTCATTTTGATTAAGTCATTTTTACGGCAGTTATCGTGCTAACGGACAGACAGACAGACAGACAGACAGAATGAACAAATTCATAAACACTTTTCAACTATGTTGTAAAGTGTTAAAGAGCGATTGCCATTTTTTCTAGTGTGCACTTCATTGTCCCTGAGATACTGTACCTTTCGGATCAAACATAGAAAAATAAATCAAAAAATTATATGTTCCTATTTACAAATAGGAGAATTTTATGTAGTACTTTATATTAGTAGATATCATTGTTTAGGAGCTATTTACAGATCGTAGAAAATTAATGTTGTTGCGTAATTGTTGCGCTTCATAACAAGAGCTTATCTGTTTAACAAATTAATCAAATCGGATGGAATTTTGATTGATTAATTTGTTAAAAAGAAATCTAGCTTACGATTATTTTAACCAGTTAATATCAGAGACGTATTTATTTTTGATGTGAACGAACACAAATCCTCAATGCTTCAAACATATTTTTTAGCTTATCCAAAATACGTTATGAAAGATAATTATCTAAAATGCGCAAAGAAAAGCTATTTTATATAATATTTGTTGTTTAAAAGCGTAACACATTATTCATAGGGCGCAAATATTCACCGTTCTCGAGATATTGCATGTTTTTAAAATAAAACAAGAAAGAACAATCATGCATAAAGAATTGATTATGAAACACTTTCCAATTTCAATGCAATTTTATTTGAACATCTCTAATATGCGATACATTCATCGGCAATATTTTTAAAATTATCACAATACTACATTAATTTATTATATTTGAAAACTTAAAACTTCATCGAAAAAATTGAACTCCATTCAAATGACGTCAATTAAATATAAATCGTCTGGTTCCTCGGTAATATTTTTAACATTATCATAATACTACAATTATTTATTATATTTGAAAACTTCATCAAAACAACGGAAATTTATTCAAATGACGCCATCGAAATATAACATGCCTGGCTCTCTCTATAAAAGCAGCATTTCATTCATAAACATTTTCCCATTCATGTCATTCATCACAATACTATAATAATTTATTTTATTAAAAAACTTAAGACCATGGAGTTACAAATAATAAAACTCTATGCTTAAAACTTCATCCAAAAAAAACGTTCTTCTCTCTGTAAAGTCAATGAATATTCCATTCATATCAGCTATGCAGATTCCATGAGCTAAATAATTTTGCGTTAAAGAAATACAGTAATTCTTATACAACTCATTCTACATATTTTGCTGTTTACATTTCAAAGTGAAAAATGGGCTTCGTTGTAGAAATAATCAAATTTGGATGATCATTTAAACTCAAATATATTGTAATTACGTTGCTTCAGTATGTAGATGCACAGAATTTAAGCAAAAATAAAGCAGCTTTAGGACGGATATAACACTCAATATGAATTAAAAATAACTTTAAAAATCACGATTTTGAGACAAGATGGATGCCACATTTCATTTTGAAGTGGGTCACGTAATCTCTTCATATAATGGTCACGTAATCGCTTCATATAAGAGGTGTGATTATTATTTTAATTTTTATTTAAAAAACTACTGAATATATTTTGCTGAATTTTTTTTTATATATTTTATGGGATAATTTGAATATTACCTAAAATTTTCGAAGCAATTTGTAAATTTAAATCCGCTTAAAAATGTTTGAAAAATTAGGTCCCATAGGGTTCAATGTATTTCATTCTTTCAACCCAGATTCAGTCCAAAACTAATTGGGTAATATTATTTATTTATATTCCCATAGGTTCCACAGACCGTCTGAACAACATACTAAAATTTCATTTTGATTAAGTCATTTTTACGGCAGTTATCGTGCTAACTGACAGACAGACAGGCAGACAGACAGACAAACAGAATGAACAAAGTCATAACACACTTTTAAACTCTGTTGTAATGTGTTAAAAATGACAATAAATTGTATTAGTCACTATAGTTAATTGAATTTTGTGAATGCTGATTTGTAAAAGTTGTGTAGAGTATTTCTGAAGACAATAGAATTATTACTTTCCGGTGATATATATCTTTATAGAAAATAAATGGAATTAAGCGATTTCATATCAATTTGTTTAAATTGTTTTAATTGTTAACAACAATAAGCTTATTGATTTTCAACAACGTCAAATGCAAAGAAAGCTGCAATTTTATCACAGAATGTAAAAATTGTCATTTGTAGGGAGAAACATGTATTGGACACATCAGATTTTTTTTATCACTATCACTTCTTAAGCGATTAAAATTTTTTCTCATTAATTAAGTATATCATTCCTTTTATTAATATTTGCATTTTGCTATATTAAGGTAATTAATCAAGAGAGTTCAATATGGCATTTTATGCTTAATTATTCTCAATTATAGTCTAACGTCCTAAATTTCTCTTTGCAGTTTGTCATTGGCACCGTAAATATATCCTTCAGAAGATTAATGGGGCGCAACTGGACCCAAAATAAGGAAATTAATAAGGACTACCTGTGTCGTGTCCGTCGCTAATATCCGTCAAATGACAGGTTGATTATTAATTACACAACAGAAAAATAAATGATCTCAAAATATTAGAGAATTCGTGTGAAATTTTTGTCCTTAGGTTCAATTCCAATAATTAAAAACAATTAAAAAGTCGAACACATGCGCAGCAAATTTCAAAAGTAAGAAAAATTGTGAATATCATTTGCAAGGTGCAATAAAAATTAAGCGAAATGTATTTTTCTTTTTAAATAATTTTTTGGGACAAGGTGTAAAATTTGCTTTAAGAGAGACTCGATTTTAAAATTTCTGGTATCAAGTTGTTTAGCCAACCACGTCATGAACACCATACTACAAATGAGTAGGATAGAAATTTTTATACCACCTCATTCAAAACATTCTGAAGAAACCGCCAATTTTCTTATTAAAAAATAACATTAAAATCAATTTGTTATATGTATAGCAATAAAATTAAAAAAAATTAGCTTTAAATATATAGATGAGTTCATGTTGAATAGTAATATGCCCACATATAATTTACTTGTTGTCTTCTGCTGAAGAGAATGCTGATTGGTAGTTAAATAGATAAACCCGGATTTTTCTCTAAAAAAACAAACTTAAGATGTGTCACGTAAATCAGTTCTCAATTATATAAATTAATACAAAATTAGCAGTTTATAGCAATAGAAAATATTTCATTCGTAAAATATAAATATTTCTTGCAGAATCTACAGAAATTTCAACAATGAATAGTTTAAGCCTTAAGAAGCGGATTGTTTGTTGATACATTTTTGTTTGCTTGTCGAAACATACATATTATCTAAACAAATTATATATTAAACCTCAAATGATTTGAAAATGGTTTGAAACAGAGATGTGCAAATTATTTGGCTACACGAAAAAACTTTAATACTGAATAATAATTATTTGTTTACAAATATTTCCTCGTGCAAATTAATAATAAGTTAGCATTTTGTGCACATGCCTTTACTCAATAAATTTTTTCCGTGTATTGTTGGTTTCAAGATTACGGCACCAAATTCTAACGAGTTCCTCAATCAGTTGCGTCTTTGTGGTTATATTCATTTTTTTCAACCTCCTTTTAACAATTGCACATGAAATCTCAAGAAAGTTCATGCATGGGCTATTGCCTGGCCATGATAGTGTTATACTCGTAATCTTGTTTTCACACAGAAATTGCGTGACGGACTTCTATTTATGGCACGAAGCCCTATCCTGATTGAAAATCTCGGTAGAAAATCTGTCTTTAAGTTGCAGCAAAACTCGCTCTTTCAGAGGTTTGTCCCGATGTTGCTTTATTATCCATTATAATGCATATATGCTTTATTATCATATATGCTTTATTATCATATATGCTTTATTATCCATTATATGTTGCTTTATTATCCATGTAAATATGCCCTGTGTCATTTAAATACATAACACTCCACACCATTACTTAAGGTGGTCACACTCCACTCCATAACTTGAGATGATCACACTTCAAGCCCCACACTCAGGCGAACATTCTTCATTCTTATTCCTTCTGACGTGCTGACTGCTTTAACTGAAAGAAGGAAATCTGAGAAAGTAAACTACAACTTACATAATCTTAAATCATAACTTGTATAATCAACTAGAGAGTGAAAAATCCCAAATGAAAATTTTCATAAGCAAGAAATATCAAATATGTTTTCCAACATTATTTTTTAAATTTTCAAATGATTTAAAGTTACACATTAGTTTTCCAAAATTATAATTTATCACTTTGCTCCAGTTATTTCCGAGACTGCTTTTTATCTCAATTGCGTAGGATAATATTTTTTTATCATAGCTGGAGTGATTTTTGTCTTGCAGGAAGCCCAACATTGATCAGCTTATAATGAATAAAAGAACAAACTTTCACACTATAATATTCCAAACTCTTCTTAGATCTGCACGTGTAGCTTTCCAATTTTATGTTGAGAGTTGTAAAATGTTTCTTTCCATTCGTAGGTTAAATTTTGTCTTACATCCACAATTTTACAAGCGATTTATAGCGTGTTCGCTGGCTGATTATAAAGATACGTTAATACTACTCACCAATTTATGGGATATTTTCTATCTACTAGTGATTTTTGATCTTTTGTGTATAAGAAGGCACTTAGTGAGCGCGATTTTGCTTTGAGAAAGATAATTTGTATCATCCATAACTGCGAAAGAAGTATGGAAATCTGCAAAAGATAACCATAATCAATTAATTTCACAGAAAAATTAAATGCCCCTTAAACATTAAAACATAATCAGAAAACAACTTAAATAATGTGGCACCAAGGGTATAAATGTTAATCACTGTAAAAATAGCTTATAAGTAGCTAATTTATAAATTAGTTGTTTATCAGCTGTTATTATAATGTGGCACTGTGATAAAGTGGCATTGAAAGAGTTTCCAGACAGCTTTAGTTGGTTATAATAAAACGCAATGTGCGCCGCAGCGTTAAAATCAATTGAATATGGTTTCTTAAAATTTCACCATGGCTGTGTATAATTCACATGGATGGCAATGCGAACGACTTGATAGCTAAAGTTATTTTCGAATTCATCACATTAAGTTACAAATGTGTATCAAGTATGTATTTTGGCATTAATATCGTCATTTGACCAATAGGTTGGACATATATAATTAAGTTCATTTAAGTACATATTTGTAATAACTTCCAGAAAACATAGGAAATATATTTTTATAAGATGTAATTTAACAATGTCTTACCATTCGCTTAAATATTTCCTATGTCTAATACCGTAACAATGCACCTTGCAAGTCCTGTGGAAAGTAAGACTAACGTCGTTTAAACAACTTTTGCTGACTATGGCAAAATGCACTGTGCGTCTTGGCTTGAAAATCAACTGAGTATGTTCCCTTAAAATTTCGACACGATTTAATACCTCATGGCTGTCTCCAATTGACATGGATAGTGATACGAACGACATGGCTGTCTCTAATCGACCTGGCTAGTAATACGAAGGACATGGCTGTTTTGACAGTCATGGCTGTGATAGTCATGATTTTGAACTTCGAAGCTTTCCAGCTACTACCCGCGAAAACAATTTTGAAAGCCACGAAAACTGCAAAACAAGTTTGATTTATTTAAGTATTCTGCAGTTCTTCAATGGATTTCCCCTGCAGTTTTTCAATTGTTAGCCCTCTACAAACATTTCTCACGCCCTCCCCCTTCATATTTGATTTCCCTCCTTTTATGAATTTTTCATGTTTTCTCCACCCTCAAACAATTATGGGGGGTCCGGCCCACCCCACGGGCGGCCCAGTTCTAGTACAGAATTTGAAAACTACAGGTTTTTGAAGTAACATGAGGCAAATCATTAACTAAAAAAGTTTCGATGCAGTTTGTGAATTTTAACTTCGCTTAAAAATGTTTGAAAGATTAGGTCCCATAGGATTTAATGTATTTCATTTTTTCAACCCGAGTTGAATCCGAAACGAAGTGGATGATATAATTTATTTTCATTCTCATATGCCGCACCAACTGTCTCAACAACATACTAAAATTTTATTTTAATAAAGCCATTTTTATGGCTGTTATCGCGCGAACGGACAGACAGACAGAATGACTAAAGTCATAAATACTTTTCAACTATATTGGAAAGTATTAAAAATGAAAGATGTAACCGGTTTCAGAAGCTGTATGAGCTATCTTCATCAATTAAATTTAAATAAAGCTCGATTAAGCTACTTTAAAAATATCAGTAAATAAAAGGCTTCATAGTTCAGAGAAATCTATCAAATATTGAAAGAATACAACCTGTTTCGAGGGCTGCATGAGCTAACTTCTTCAACGAAATTTAAATAGCATTCGATCAAACCACTTTAAAAATACCAGTGAATAAAAGACTTCCAGAATTATGAAGAATATAACAAAAACAGATGTAAGCAACCGATGTTGAAAACTATATGAGCTAACTTCATCAACTACATTCTATCCAACAACTGAAAATATATTTTATTTTTCTTATTTTTTTTTCCAAGGCCCTCTTGTCAGTCACGTTTATGTATTTTTTTTAATTCTGCGGATTTACGTTAATACATACATAGAATTTTGATGCCATTTAATTTCATATCACACTATACACTGTTATTTTAAAGAATTGGGTATACTACTTTTGAGAATTATCATTACTGCTCTGTAGGAAATGTGTCCATGGAAATTTTAAATTTCGAATAGTTCAAGTTTTAATCGCAGAAAATGAAAAAAAAAATTTTTTTGATGCTAGTTCGAACATAATGTATCAACATATAAAATATCATAGCGATACATGTATTCTTTTACTTTCCTTATGTACAATAACGTATAGGGAAAGTATTGTGAGGGGGTCGAAAATTCGAATTCGATTTTTTACGAACGAAATTTGGTACAAAGATTACAATCCATAAACACTGGAAGCCTATTGTTTTTATACGCAATCGAATGTTCAGAAAATCTCTAAATATTCGAGTGAAATATTGAAAAAATCGTCAAAAAATCAAAACCTCTAAAGTAAAAGTAGTAAATTCATTGCATTATATAAGGAAAGTCATGTGTTTCTCACATCAGATTCTTTTGGGATATAGTGTACAAACCTCACGTACACCACACAGGATCTTAAAACGTATTCAAGGGATCTTAAAAAGTACTTTGCTGTCAAAATTTTGAATTCAAAAATTTTTGGGGAAACAATATTTAATCTGTATCATTTTATTAGACAGTAAAAGTATTAATTGGAGTCTTTTTGCATTTATATTTTCTTGGGGATCGTATAGTAATTGCGTTTAGTTAAAGGCAGTCGTATACTTTTTTCATTTTGTTAAGAGGATCTGTATATTAATTAAGCTTGTTTAGGGGTCGTATAGAAATTGCCTTTCCTTAAGAGGGGTCGCATAGTAATTGTGTTATATTAAGGAGGATCATATAGTAATTACGTTTTGTTAGAGAATGGTATAGTAATTATTTTATATTAAGAGGCATCATATATTAATTACGTTTCGTTAGAAGTTGGTATAAAATTAACATTTTGTTAAGGGAAATCGTATAGTAGTTACGGTTTGTGAAGAGGCATCGGAAATAATTACGTTTTGTTAAAGATGAATCATACAGTAGTTACATTCCGTTAAAGAGGTCGTATAGTAATTTGTTCCAGGGTTGTATAGAAATGCGTTTCGTTGAGGGGATCGTATAGTAATTACGTTTTATTCGTCGAACGTATAATAATTACACTTTGTTCGAGGGACATAAGGTAATTAATAATACTGATAGAGAGAGGTAAGTGGTTCGCGTGCGTTTGGGACAACTGTTACGAGTGCATGGAAGAAGATATTTTATTTACCTTTATACACGCCTGTCATAAAATAGTCTTAACGTTTAGTAAGACTCTAAGCAACAATCAACGTTTAAAGTCCATCATCATGATGCAATAATAGAAACAATATTATGGGACCAACAAATTAGCAAAATTTGACATTATGGGGGGAAATAGTACAAACTAGAGCTTATATTTACTAGATCTTGCTGAAAATCTATAAGTTTTGTGACTGATTAAAATAAGCATAGCATATTTAATGAGAATTCCGTAATTATTTCTCGAGATACCGTGCTGCCTGTGAACAAGTAAAATTTGAGGATTAAAATAATCCTCGAAAATCAATAGGTCTCTTAAGGGTAGCAGGTTCCTTACGGATTGAAACAATTCTACCAATTTTCATTACAATCGTTCAATTTATTCCAAAAATATCAGGCATACATACAAATCGAAAGAATTATTGATTCGTAATCAGGGATGATCAAAACAGATAGTTCCATACAAATCTGAGAGGCAAATATTTACAGTTTTAACTTCATATCCGCTGTTAACAAAAAGTTAAATATAAATATTAGGGTTTTATACAATCGTATTCATTGAATCAAAACAAAAGTAATTAAAAAATAAAATATAAATTAAGATAATTAATATTTAAAGTTTAAAAGAATATTTAAATTATTGGAAATTTTTAAATTTAAAATAAAAACATGCAAATCTGAATGAAATATGTTAAGCTGCTTTTTGTAAAAAAAGGCGAAAAATGCCTTCATCCGACGGCATGTTAATCTTTAATCTCGTGGAAATAAACTTTAAACCCATGATCAAACCAAAGAAAAGGGATTAAATGCTAAATCTAGCATCCTGTCTTATTTCTTTGAAGAATAAAGCTCAGCGTAAGCACAAAGAGCTTTCGTATAGCCAGCTAAGGCTGTTGTAGAGACGCTAATAATAGTATATATAAAAAATCTGATGTGGGCAACACATGACTTTCCTTATATAATGTAATGAATTTACTACTTTTACAGTAAAAAAATAGGTTTTTCTTATAGTAGATACTAATATTATTTCCAAGTTATTGAATTTTCGACAATTAGTCGTCATTTTCATTGATTTAGCGTCATTTTTATCCATTTGGCGAGATTTTCGTTAATTTGGCAACATTTCAAAAAGTCGCCAAGTTGGCGACATTCCGCCAAATTCGTCGCCAAAATCTCGCCAAGTGTTATGGACGAAGAAATAAGTTGTTCTTACAGCAGATAAATGACTATTGGCGTTCAAATACAAAAGTATTACTCAAAGTATATTTTTTTTTGGGGGGGGCGCGGTAGCCCATTGGTTAGCGCGCTGGAGTTGCACTCGGTAGGCCCGGGTTCGATTCCAGCCGCTGCCAAAACTGCCGCCGTGTTCACGCGGAGTACGATCACGTTAAACATGTGGGTCCGTAAGTCCTTCCGAGAGGTTGGTGGTAGGGGAAGGAGGGTACGGTCCCTGTGGATGCCTCCCCCACTGGGTTCCGGTCCAAATTGGGTGGCACTTCCCGGCCGTCCAAACAGTTACCTTACACCTTTCTGGTAGGTCGGACGGTCTGAGTCTCAATCAATCAAAGTATATTTTTTCATGAATGGAACGAGCTAGATCCACGAGAATGATGTCACCCAATTTATGCCATGGTATTACATATGAAGAGTGAACATGTTTCTGAAGTGCAAATAATTTTTTTCATTTTATATGACTTTTTAATATTTTTTTTGAAAAATGTGTAATATCTCGAGAACGGTTCATGTTAGCGTTCTAAAATTTATGTCAATCGCTTTCTAATGAAAAATTACATAAGAAATGTTTATTTGCGTAATTTTATTAGTGGTTTAGATTTTTTGACGATTTTTTCAACATTTTATTAGAAAATTTAGGGGGGTTCTTAACATTTGATTACGTATAAAAACAATAGGCTTCCAGTATTTACGGATTGTGATTTTTGTACCAAATTTGGTTCGAATCGGTCCATTCGTTTGTCAGTTATCATCTCCACAGTCTCACTGACACACACACACACACACACACACACACAGACAGACATCACTTCAAAAATGTTTGATTCGTGATCAGGGATGCTTGAAACGTGCTCTCCCGTCGAAAACTCGATCTCGAATTTTCGACCCCGTCACAATACTTTCCTTATACATTATGTATATATGAAAAGTAATAATTGTGGTTAATTTAAATATTTTCTTTTCAAATATTTAGTGGCAGTTAAAAAATTGTTCAAATCATCCAATTTTACAAAATAACATTTGTAAAACATTAAAAAGGATTAAGGTTAATGATATACAATGAAATAATATAATTGCTTAGAAAACATTGCGAAATTTCAGTTTTTCATTTTAATTTAATAATTTCCACACACTCTTATCTTTACTATTGATAGCTGGGCTTTCATAATCGGTTGTCGACCATCGTCATTAAGTCCTTGACTCTTTATTCGCTTTGGGCGCACAATCCAGAGACCTACTTTATGAACCTTTTATCAGATATTTACCTTTCATTAGATGCTTTGAAGTATACACACCGTATACTATGCATTTCGGACTAATTCAGCTATTAGCATTTCCTTTCATATTCCGACCGTCCGACCTACCCGAAGGTGCGAGGTGACTGTTTGGACCCCCAGGACAGTGCCACAAAATCATGATCAGAACCCAATGGAAATTTCAACTACAGGGACCGTTTCACTTACCCTAGGTCAATTCTTATCGGATTAACTTTCAGACTTACAGATTTGACGTGCCCATATTCCGCGTAGACAAGGAGGTAGTTACGGAATCAGCCATCTGCATTTTGACACTTCTAATTCTTACAGCAATCTGCTGTGCTGTCTTTTACTTTATTTGTTCATATTACTTTGGATGAGCAGAAAAAGTCGCCTATTTGAGGCTTTGTAATCCTGAAAGATTATACGAAACATTTTTTAGCAATGATGATTAAGCGAACATGTAAAGAAAAGCAAAATAACGTACTTTTGCACATATTTGAATAAAAAGTATCGTGAAAGTTACGCGGAGATATTATGAATATATTTTAACAGTCCAAAAGTTCCAGATTTAACGTCAATGTACCTAATTTGTTACGTGACATTTTAGCATTGACCAAGGATATCCAGAATATTTACAGAACTGCTGTAAACTACTATTTATTAAAATCTGTACAATAATTTTCCAACGTGTTTTTATCTTTTCAGATCCTCCGAAAACCACCAGATGTCCTAGAAGACTGGATCTCTGAACACTTACTATTGACCCGCGGAACAAAATCTAAAATAGCCGGATTTAGGACTCTCCCCAGGGGAGGAGAAAACGCGATGTTTTAAAAAGTCATTTCAGAACCTATAGAAATCCATCGGTGACATAGAAAACTAAAATTATGCTAATTTTTTATTAAGACTAATTGTTTGATGCTAAATGTAATACATTGTTAAACAAAATTAAACTTATTAAAAAAAGTTACTTAAATCAATGGAATTAGCTGACTGTTGCTTTTCCTGTCTTTGGCAGATTTAAATACTACTTTGTATATAAATATGTTTATTTATCTATAATGTTTATCTTTCCAATACGTATTTTGATTTTTTATAATAAAAATACGGTTGAAATTTTTGATGAAGTGCTAACTTCGAATACACACTTATAAATTAGAATTTTCCAACTCAGACAGTATGCATAATTTCTTTTACTAAACACTTATCATTCACATGGGACCATAAAGCCTAACAGACAGCCATAATCATGTATATTATAAAATACGGAGGGGGCCGGTTATTAATGACTGAACAAAATTTGCCAAAATGCTTCTTAGCATACTCCTGCATGGATAAATTCGTGACTGAACAATCCATGATCACTGATATTAAATCAAATTTATGGACATTCCTCAAATAGCGCCTGTCCATAACTCGAATCCACTGATTGTTTCCTTTCACCATTCACGTTGTTCAGCACCCTTTCAGCCATTTTCCACTGCACCCCTATCATTTTTACTCATTTTCCACATTAGTTAAAAGCCAATTTTAGATTTATATATTTACTATAATGCACCGGAAAGCAGACGGCTATAGTTTGATTATGCTTTTAAAATTAGTCCATAACAAAACTGACGGGCACACCTTACTCCTACCAGCTTACGTACACAATAATAGAGTTCCCTCGCCTTCATTTTCGTCAGGTTCCGCAAAATTGCCTCTTGAGTGCTATTCAATTATTTCTATTTTATACAGCTTTCAAGGAGGACCTTTTTTATTTTACTTGTTATTATTCATCACCCTGGCTATTGACCTACAGTTAAAGAAGAGTGCTTTGAGTAAAGCTTTAACCCACCTGCCAATCTTGTTATAGAAGATTGAATATGAATACTCGTCTACGTTTGGATAAAAGGTATTCAAAAATATGAAGTATACCACGGAAAGTATTTATTATATAAACTTCTGGTTTGTGTCATCGAAAATGGAATATTTAATGGCTACATTTTTCTTGCGCCGTTCATGTGCATAAGCCAACTTGTACACTTTCAGGCGCATGCACCGGCTAGTGTCCGCAGACGTGCTCAGTAACATATTTAACAGCCTTAGATTTTTTTTATGTATGTGAGTAGATGTTATGTCGAAAACATTGTTCTCAAAAACATTGTCTTTGCGAAATTAAGAACAACGACCTTTATCACCTAAATGGCCGCATAATGGCGTGGTGATTACAATTACACCAAACATGCTTCAAATAATATTGAATAAAATCAAAGTTTGCGCATTTTGATTATAAATTTCTCGTCTGAATGTTTGCCGTGTCACCAAGTGTACCTGCATTACAATTCATTAAGACAGTTATAGTGAGAAAAGACTTTGGCAGTTTTACTCCATAAAGGCGTAAACTAGAGACAAAAACTTCCAGAGATCTAATTTTCTTGTTTTCCATATCTTTCATTTGGCCACACACTGCATTATGTAAAATAAATTTTGAAATTAAAATCATTTACCTCTAAGAAACTGTGTCGGGCGGAATATGGAATCCAATCCTGGCGTCCTAAATCGTGTCCAGTTATGCTGCCAACTACACCACTCTATATCTGCATGAAATTCCCTTGAATTACCTTATATTTGTTTCTAAATGAAATGATGTAGGAAAGGATGACCACAATCTCCCTCCAGCTGCCACCATTTTAGCTCTTGCGTTAATTGTAGAGCACGATATTTAATTTCATTTCAAGAACTGAATGGGTGGAAAAAATTTCAAAACTAGAATTCCTGGGCTGCACCTAATTACATTATTAGCTGATCCGGTGGTCGAGCGGTCAGGGGCATGCGTTTCCGTCTGATCGCTGGATTGTCGGTTTGCGGGTTCGAATCCCGCCAGCGGGCATGGATGTTGTCATGTCGAAGCCAAGTCAAACTTCCATCCTTCGGGGGGCTTCTATAAAAGTGAAGCTGCAAATCTCCTCCCCTTCGCCATAGGACACCCTGGGGGTCTAGTGGACTTGGTGCGTAGACCCCCCTTCACCACGGGGAATTAGTACACACACAGGATGATAAAAATATTGACTACAAAAACTTCCGGTCACCACTATCTAAAGACTACAATCCCAAACCTCCATTCGATCTCTCCACTAACATTTTCCTGATATCCTGACTATACCTATGCTACCAGCTAAACCACTCTAGCTATGGAAAACATTCTCTTGCGTTCATCTCTTACAAGGTTTATGATATATTTCTAGGTTAAAGCAATTTAAAACAGAAATCCACTATTTTCATCCTCACACCTTGTACATATGTGAAACATTTTCATTCACTCTGCGCTAGAAAACTTCATTTGTCTAAAATCCGGAAGATTTCAGAATTTTTATTATGAATTCTGGTGCCGGTTAGATTTTGACGCATTTCAAATCAGTATAAGAAAAACTCTCATATGTTAATAATCTAAAATGTTCAGATTGATAAATAACATAACAAATCTTTTGGACCACCTCCCCCCTCTAGAATTAAAGAATATAATATTTACCCAGATACGTAAAATTAACATCCATATTTCTAACAGCATTATGTTATATACATCGAGTTTTAAAAAACAGTATATGTAAAGAGAAAGTAATAGAATACACTCAAAAATCCATCACTTGAATTGAGATGTACTTACACGTTTTGAGCATCCCTACATACGAATCAGAGTTTTTTACTTATTTACTGTTTCCCAACTATGCTTGCGTTTTTGTTTATTTGACTGTGTTTTACTTGCATGGTCAAAGTCCGTCATGCATAGTTAGACCGTCCGATTTACCCGAAGGTGTAAGGTACCTGTTTGTATGGCCGGGGAGTGACACCCAATTTAAACCGGAATCCAGTGGGATTGGCATTCATATGAACCGTACCATCCGTCTCCTACCACCAAATTCTTGGAAGGACTTACGGACACACATATTTAACGTACCCGTACTCCGGTGGAACAGTTTGGGCAGAGCTGGGATCCGTGTTTTAAAAGGCAGCATGTCTACTTTCCATGTTATAAAACCGACAATATACAATTTTATAACTCAAGAAGTTTAGAATATTTATCACCCCACTTATTCCAGCCACACATTATACAACTTTTTAAATACCTTTCTCTAAATGTTATAATCAAAATTCAAATGCCTGGGTAATAACATTTACGACTTCTTAATAAGACATTGAAATGTTATTACGTTTGTAGCATGTTATTTATGTCATGTTATCTAGAGTAGTTTATATTTGTATAAAAAGTAGACTGAATAATTGAAAACCCATTTAACGACTTTTCATTGTGCAATTATTCAAAGCACTTCTTGTTTAAAAACCTGCTTAATAAAGTGCGCATATACAATATAGCCTGTCTTAGCGAAAATGATTAACTATACCCTCAAGTCCATTTTGAGTAGATAATAGAAAAATGTTTGTGTTTCTGATGGGTTTTGGAAAATATGAAGTTTCATAATTCACATTCAGACATTTATTGCTCGCAAATTAATACTTACAATTAGAAAAAATATTAAAAAATCTGGCAACACATGACTTTCCTTATATAATGCAATGAATTTACTACTTTTATGACAAAAAAATAGGTTATTCTTATAGTAGATACTTATATTCTTTCCAAGATATTCTAATTTCGTTAATTTGTCATCATTTTCATCGATTCAGCGCGATTTTTTTATCCATTTGGCGAGATTTTCGTTAACATGGCAACATTTAAAAAAGTCTCCAAGTTGGCGACATTCCGCCAAATTTGTCGCCAAAATCTTGCTAAGCGTTATGGACGGAGAAATAAATTATTCTTATGGCAGATAAATGACTATTGGCGTTCAAATACAAATGTATATTTTCTCAAATTATATTTTCTTATGAATGGAACGAGCTAGATCCATGAGAATAATATCATCAAATTTATCACATGATATTACATATGAAAAGTGAACATGTTTCTCAACAGTTAATATATATTTTTTTTAATTTATTGAATTTTTTTATAAATTTATTTGAAAAATGCGCAATATCTCGAGAACGGTTCATGCTAGCGTTCTAAAGTTTATATCAATCCTTTTCTAAGGAAAAATTACATAAGACATTTGCGTAATTTTATTAAATTTGCGTAATTTTATTAAATGTTTTGATTTTTTGATGATTTTTTTAAATTTTCACTGGAAAAGTTATGGGGGGTTCTGAACATTCGACTGTATTTAAAAACAATAGACTTCCAGTATTCACGGATTGTGATTTCTGTACCAAATTTCATTCGAATCGCTCCATTCGTTCGTGAGATATTGTCTCCACAGACTCACTGACACGCACACACACACACACACACACACACACACACACACATACACACACAGACATCACCTCAAAAATGTTTGATTCGTGATCAGGGATGCTTGAAACGTGCTCTCCCGTCGAAAACTCGAATTCGAATTATCGGCCCCGTCACAATACTTTCCTTATACATTATGTATATAAGGAAAGTAAAAAGACAGTAACATTATGTCGGGGTATTTTGCTGAAAGGGGTAGTATTAGCAAAAAGATAAGGAATCTACATTTTTATACGTATCCGCTATCAAAAAATTCGATTAGAAAATGTTGCGCCTCGAACTCATTAGTACTATAAAACCGATCCAACATTTCAATGTTAAACGATAATTTTCAAAATTTTGATATTTTCAGGTTGTGGAAAGGTCATTTTACATCCAATATGTTTCTATTAATTCAATACTTGCATCAACACATCTTGATGTTCTACGGCTGTCAATTCATTTGAATGACCGACATTTCTGCGCATATATTAGTCCTCATACAATTATCCGATTAACGGACAGTCGGTTCGATTAACCGGTTGTAAAATTTATACACAGGTAATCCAGAAATGTAAATAAAATATTAAATATTTCGCTATATATCCATTTTCGGCTAACCCGGTATAAATTTCAACACCCATCGAATCTAATGTCTCTTAATCAGATAATTGCATAAGGACTAGTCCATGAGCATAAATGCCGGTCTTTCAAAGGAATTCTTATTTGCAGAAAGTTCAGAGGTTTCGATGCGAATACTGCAATTTACATTCAACCTCTAATTGACAGAAACTGTCCGGCGAATGAAATGACCTTTTTGGCAACCCTGAAATATTCAAAAATTTCGGAAATGATCAATTAACATCTCAGAGAATTTTTAAGTTAGAAAGGTTCAATGCGTAGCATTTCTAGCTGAAACTTCTTAGATGGGACGGCTTATAGAAATTTATAATCCTTATTTTCCTTTGCTAATACCACCCACTCGCAGTAAAATGCCATGAGGAAATGCTGTCCTTTACGATTAATTTTCTAATTGGAAGTATGAATATTCGATTAACAATTTCACAATTCCTGACCGTGAATTATGAAACACCCTATATAAGGTACATACATTGAGTGTGTTGTTCGTAAAGAAGGTTTACAGATAATGTCTGTTAACTTAGCCCAAAATTCGGCAGTGTTGCTAGTATACCTCACATACTTGACTCTTACCTCTACAAATATATATATATATATATATATATATATCTTACAAAAATATAATATATATATACGACAGTGACGTTGTAGTCACGTGACACTTGGGTCACAATGTGATATCATATTTGTGACTTCTATGCGACGTTACGTAAAAGTAAATTTGCAACTTCATTGTGACTATATTTTGTGACGTTTCCACAATTTAATTAACACGCAACAATGTGACGACATTACAATGACAACTACAATGTGACGTCACGAACAAGTTAATATGCGACGTCACAAACGACCATGAAGATGACCAAAATGACTTCGCTGTGACCTCAATATGGCATTGCCGAGACGTACTGCGACGTTCTGTGACGTCCCAAAGTCACAGTGTGACGTAAATCTTACGTCACTGTGAAAAAAATGCTGCTAGGGATATATATATGTACTACAAAAATATTATATATATTTATATATATATATATATATATATATATATATATATATATATATATATATATATATATATATATATATATATATATATCATTTACCATAGTGATATAGTTTTTAGAAGATCATTGATTTATATGTGAGCTGATGAAAACATCTATGTGTGGATATTTAATTGCAGAGAGAATGTTGTGTTAGAGGCATCGATTTTTGCCGTTTACGGATTGCTTCATTGTAGCATTAGTCAGTGAACAACGTCGTATTCAATGTTCTGTTTTTCTCAAATTATATCATCGCTATAGAAATTCTATAATCCATAGCACCGTTAGAAAATATATAGCATGCAATAATACGCCAAAAATTCAACAAAGACTATCAGTATATTCACAGCAACATACAGCGTATAAAATAGAAGAAGAATATCGAAGATGGTTATCAGCCAACAGTAAAATATAGCAAACAAACTATATTATGATTATTTAATTATGAGAGTAACATTGAACATACAAAATATATACCTAGAAAGTCATTAAGCACTCCAATAACTTTATAGGGAAAGGTCCATGAGGGTACACGTTAGGTCTATCTATAGTAAAGTGACCGCATCCAGTCGAATAAGAGTGATTGCAGGGCGCCTAGTGTAATATTTAAAAAGTGTTGGGATAAAGAACTCGGCAACAAAACGAGATATAAGAACAATGTGAAATACAAAGTTGTATAGTATAGAGTTATGTAATAGGTAGAAATCGACAGCAGGAACGTACAAATCGCGTTTATGCAAAGCAATAAATGCATGCTAAAAGTAGCATTCATTCGGGTCTGTAACACGGTGACATAAGCAACACTTGTCGAAATAAGTGGCAATATTCTCTCTCGCTTTTAAATATTTCTTGTTGCTGATTGAGGGTATGTTGGTGTTACGGAGTTAGAGAAAATGAGATAAAACTCTCATGGATGAAAAGCTTAAAAATGCCATAATGCTTTGAGAATTATATCTAGGTATCACTAGTTTTAGTATAGCGCCCTTTGTTTCCATTTGAAACATTACAGAGGCATAGTATTGAGTATATGTATTTTTGATTATTTTTAAATTAAGACTCCCCAATTATCAGTATAATTAATCAGTATTTTTTCACAGTTGTAGGACAGAGTTCAGATTATAGGAAAATTACAATAAATTGATAGTTAAAATAATTTTAAATAAGTAGGAAAATTCCTTATTGTTTCCATTCTCATTTACATTGCGCTACTAATTTATTTCTACAAAATTGACAATTTAAATACATATTTTAAGTATGTGACCGTATGAATTCATACAATGCAAGGTCGTTTATATTATAGTAGCGCCACCTGAATTATTGTCTCAAATGATATTGGCATTTTCTCAGTACGGAGTTTTAACTCCTTAAGATAGTTGGTACATTAGATTCACGTGCATGTATTTTTTGTGTATTTTAGCATTCCTAAATAGGACACTATTTTGTCATTAGCCATATTGTGTGAGAAACATGCTTTCTATAACGGTTTTATTGCAGTTTACTTCTAATTGGAAAATGTTCTACAACGCTGTAATTAATAATTTTCTTTTAATTTCGCTTACTTGACGAGTTCGTTATCTTAATGGTTTTCTAATTCTACACCAGGGACGCTAAAATCACTTTTATTAGATTGATCATAGTCACTTTACTGTAGATAGACCTAATGAGCACATTCATAGACCTTACCTTAGACTCGGACAAAATGCATAGCACTTCCGTCAAAAGTTCAAAATCATTTACAGGAAAATATAAAGCATGAAGAAGGCTCCATTTAATATAATCGCCGCCAAATAATAAAATACAGCCCTTCCAACTATAGCCTATTTAATTACAGTAACACAGAGAAGAGATATCATAGGATAATACGCCAATGCTTCTTCCAAAAGTTGCCAAAGTATTTAGAGAATCCTGGAGAGTATAAAGTGGTCTCTATTTAATCCAATTGGCGCCAAACAACAAAATATAGCCGCCGGTTATATTCAAACTATAGGCTATTTATTTCCGATTTTAACACAGCATGGATCAAAGACTCATTGTTATCCTCGAATTTCTTTCAATAATTATTCAACAACGTGATTCATTTCGATATAATCGATTTTTAAATCGCAAACTCATCCAATTATCGATACTTCATTCTATACGGGCGCAAAACACCGAGCACCATAATAACATCATAGAGGTAAGAAGAAAATAAAGACGAGAATAACACCGACTTCCTCAACCCCTTAAGGTCCATTCCTTTCCACACCTTCAAATGAAGACGGACGTTTTTTTCTCTCTGCCCTGCTATGTCCATTATTGTTATTTAAAAGAAACAATAACCAGAGCAATTTTTTTTTACTCCTGGTTCCAAATCGTTGCAAATTGCGGCACAACCACTTTTGAGAAGTCGTGACACAGTGGCCAACGGTTTACATTTATTATGTGTTATTCGGCAGACAAATAAGAAGTTTACATTCTACGCCCCCAGAGAAGTTCGTGTGCTAGAGGAGGGGTCGTTACACGAAATTAGGCATCGTTACGCAGGCCTCTAGATCCAAAAATTGAAACTCGTTGAGAAAAAAATCTGAAGATTCCTGGTTGATTTTGAAAGCGCATTGTCCTTATTAGGAAGTATCTGTCAAATAAATCACGGCAGATATTCCTACCAAAAAAAAATCTCTCTCTCCCCCTTTATAAAAATGATGTTATACATTTATGCAGTCATGTGTGTATAGCTGCTATTATGCATTTAATTGCGTGTGAAACGCCCAGCGATTTTAAAATTCCTTAGCGTATTTGAAAATAACAATACGGAATGTAAATAAGTGTTTAAGATCAGGTTTTGTATGTTGAAAGATTTTTAGGTTATAATCATTAAACATAAAAATACGGGCTCTAAAAGCTAAACTAGAGTTTTATCAATTTAACTAAATTTTGTATGAAAGAACTTCATTCCAAGTTTAGATTTAAGTTTGAACTTACTTCCAAGTTTAGGCACAAGCTTTTTTGCCTACAGGAATTTACCAAAGTTTTATATAATCTTCAATCCATATACCAAGCATTATTTAGTCAAGAACATTATTCTTAAGAGCTGCATGAATTTTTTCATGTAGGAAAGAAATCGGGCCTTCAACATTTGATCTATAAGCAAGATATTTACAGAAACATATGAATCAGCTATGACAGAACCCGTTATTCCAAGACTAATTCTTTCATTTCGTAAAAATAGTAATTTGAAGATGTAATTACAACTGCAACGAAAATTACTTACTCTAAGGATACTCCTCTAAAGATGAAAAAAATATTTTTCACTCAGGGTGTCCAAACCTTAATCTTATCAACAATATCCCTATTGATTAAGGATAAGGTGGATGTGACACAATATTTTGACTCATTTTGTAGGGTAATATCTATTAAAACAACTTTAATTTCACTCCAGGGAGCACAGAAAGTAAAAGTAAGACCACCAAAGTAAAAGTAAGTAAAGACCTTGTCGACACTATCTAACATGCATTGTTTGAGATGACGATCAAAGTGACACAAGGAAGATGACATTTCCAGGCACTCCCTGGAGTGAGAAATAAAGATTTTTGTATTTGAAACATAATAGGGCGCGTGGTAGAATACATTTCTAAAAATTGTGGCTTAGATAAAGCGGAAGTAGAAGTATGTGATGGAAGTGACATTATATTGTTACGAATACGTAACAGAAAACCATTGTTACAATTTGAAGGTCCGGGTAATTTGACCTTGGCGAAAGATTCGGGTGAGAAAAGAAGGCTTTTGATATAAAACATCTTTCTTGTAATGTGGCTTTGGTGAAACGTAAGTGGAAGTATGTAACGAAAGCGACATCATATTGTTACGAATGCGTAACAGAAAGCCATTTTTTGCATTTTGAACATCTAGGCCACTTGATTTTGTCGATAAATTGGGTTCCTTGAGTAAACATTCAGTGGAGATATCGCCAGATTGGCGACTTTTGATGACTTTTGGTGGAAAAGTGAAAAATGATTAAATTTTAGATTAAAAATATCGAAACCTTTCCCTAGGCAAATTGTATTATCGCCACTCACAACATATCAGCCTTTTCTTATTCGAAATATGCTAAAAATGTGATATTTCACATCAGTCTATAACTAGCCACAAATTCTTTAAAATTCTGCCGAGGGTAGTTCACAGTAAATATATCTGTCAGTTTAACGGATAAATATTTTTTCTCCGATGCTATTGTAAATTCCTGTATCATAGTTAAATCGAACCATGCGAGTTTCCATGTTACCATATGGTTTTCACCTCTTATACAGAGACGATTATTACTTTCCTTATATACATAATGTATAAGGAAAGTATTGTGACGGGGTCGAAAATTCGAATTCGAGTTTTCGACGGGAGAGCACGTTTCAAGTACCCCTGATAACGAATCAAACATTTTTGAAGTGATGTCTGTGTGTGTGTTTGTGTGTGTGTGTGTGAAAGTATGTGTGTGTGTCAGTGAGTCTATGGAGACGATAACTGACGAACGAATGGACCGATTCGAACGAAATTTGGTACAAAAATCAGAATCCGTAAACACTGAAAGCCTATTGTTTTTATACCCAATCGAATATTCAGAACCCCCCTAAATTTTCGCGTGAAATTTTGAAAAAATCGTCAAAAAATCAAAACCGCTAATTAAAGTTACGCAAGTAGACATTTCTTATGTAATTTTTCATTAGAAAACGATTAACATGAATTTTAGAACGCTAACATGAACCGTTCTCAAGATATTGCACACTTTTCAAAAAAATTATCAAAAAGTCTTATAAAATAAAAAAAAATATATTTCCTATTGAGAACATGTTTACTCTTTCATATGTAATACCATGCGATGCATTGGGTGACATCATTCTCGTGGATCTAGCTCGTTCCATTCATGAAAAAGATACTTTGAGTAATACTTTTGTATTTGAACGCCAATAGTCATTTATCTGCTGTAGGAATAACTTATTTCTTCGTCCATAACGCTTGGCGAGATTTTTGCGACGAATTTGGCAGAATGTCGCCAACTTGGCGACATTTTGAAATGTTGCCAAATTAACAAACATCTCGCCAAATGGATAAAAATGACGCTAAATCAATGAAAATGACGACTAATTGTCGATTATTCAATATCTTGGAAAGAATATAAGTATCTACTATAAGAAAAACCTATTTTTTTTCTGTAAAATTAGTAATTTTATTACATTATATAAGGAAAGTCATGTGTTGCCCACATCAGATTTTTTCTTCTAAGTTCCAAGTGATGCGACATATGCGATGTATAATTTGACGACTTCTTATAAGGATAATTTGGATCATAACATATTCTAGAAGAAATGTTCTATGGGTCTTTCGGTAAATTATAAATAGATTTACCGAGTTTTCAGACAGTCAAACAGAAACAATTATCACGGTATTATTTGAGTCGTTATTAAAAAGAAAATATTTTGATCGATTTTGAAAAGAATTAACAATATTTTGAAGTATTTTGGAGGAATATTAAGTACGACACTGAATGCGATAGCATAAGAGTGTGATGTAATTTTTTAGGATTATCCGTTTAGAATTTCCCTTTGAAATAATTTTCACAGAAGTTAGATCTCCCGTTGCTACGAGTTAATGGATAAAATTATGTTATAATTGATAACGGTAATATTGTAACTAATAATGCAAATTTCAGTGTACATAAATAATGGATACATTTGAAAAGAAACTACTAAAGTTTCTTTAATGACAAGATTTATAATATTACTTTCCTTATATACATAATGTATAAGGAAAGTATGGTAACGGGGTCGAAAATTCGAATTCGAGTTTTCGACGGGAGAGCACGTTTAAAGCATCCCTGATCAAGAATTAAACACTTTGAAGGTGATGTCTGTGTGTGTGTGTGTGTGTGTATGTGTGTGAAAGTAGGTGTGTGCGTGTGTGTGTGTGTGTGTGTGTGTGTGTGTGTGTGTGTCAGTGAGTCTGTGGAGACGATATTTCACGAACGAATGGAGCGATTCGAATGAAATTTAGTACAAAAAACACAATCCGTAAATACTGGAAGCCTATTTTTTTTAAACGTAACCGAATGTTCAGAACCCCCCTAAATTTTCAAGTGAAATTTTGAAAAATCATCAAAAAATCAAAATCATTAATAAAGTTACACAAATAGGCATTTATTGTGTAATTTTTCCTTAGAAAACGATTGACATAAACTTTAGAAGGCTAGCATGAACCGTTCTCGAGATATTGCACATTTTTCATATAAATTTATCAAAACATCCCATAAATTAAAAGAAATATTAACTGTTGAGAAACATGTTTACTTTTCACATGTAAAATCATGCGATAAATGTGGTGACATCATTCTCGTGGATCTAGCTCGTTCCATTCATGAGAAAAGATATTTTGAGTAATACTTTTGTATTTGAACGCCAATAGTCATTTATCTGCTATAACTCATTTCTCCGTCCATAACGCTGGGCGAGATTTTGGCGACGAATTTGGCGGAATGTCGCCAACTTGGCGCACTTTGAAATGTCGCCAAATCAACGAAAATCTCGCCAAATGGATAAAAAGGACGCTAAATCAATAAAAATGACGACAAATTGTCGAAAATTCAATATCTTGGAAAGGATATAAGTATCTACTATAAGAGAAACATCTTTTTTTTACTGAAAACGTAGTAAATTCATTGCATTATATAAGAAAAGTCATGTGTTGCCCACATCGGATTTTTTTACATTGTAGCAAATGTAAGTAGTCTCCGGCTGAAGAACATTGGATGATTGTACAGCTATAGAAGAAATAACGTCTGATGATCTACTATACGTGGGCCGTGCCTTATCATATTTTTAGCTTCACATATAATAAATTATTTAAAACTTATAAAGCTTCTTTAAAGAGCTGTAACTAATGGCATGTAACTAATAACGGAAATATCAATGTATCAAAATAAAAGATAGATTTTAAAAACTACTAAAGTTTCTACTAAAGTTAAATGACACAACTAATAATATTACTTTCCTTATATATATAATGCATAAGGAAAGTATTGTGACGGGGTCGAAAATTCGAATTCGAGTTTTCGACGGGAGAGCACGTTTCAAGCATACCTGATCACGAATCGAACATTTTTGAAGTGATGTCTGTGTGTGTGTGTGTGAAAGTATATGTGTGTGTGTGTGTGTCAGTGGGTCTGTGGAGACGATAACTGACGAACGAATGAACCGATTCGAACCAAATTTGGTACAAAAATTACAATCCGTAAACACTGGAACCCTATTATTTTTATACGCAATCGAATGTTCAGAAACCCCCTAAATTTTCGAATGAAATTTTGAAAAAATCGTCAAAAAATCAAAACCACTAATAAAGTTACGTGAATAGACATTTCTCATGTAATTTTTCATTAGAAAACGATTGACATAAATTTTAAAACGCTAACATGAACCGTTCTCGAGTTATTGCACATTTTTCAAAAAAATTATCAAAAAGTCATATAAAATAAAAATATTTACTATTGAGAAACATGTTCACTTCTCATATGTAATACCATGCGATAAATTGGGTGACATTATTCTCGTGGATCTAGCTCGTTCCATTCATGAAAAAAGAAACTTTGAGTAATACTTTTGTATTTGAACGCCATTAGTCATTTATCTGCTGTAAGAATAACTTATTTCTTCGTCCATAACGCTTGGCGAGATTTTGGCGACAAATTTGGCGGTATGTCGCCAACTTGACGACTTTTTGAAATGTCGCCAAATTAACTAAAATCTCGCCAAATGGATAAAAATGACGCCAAATCAATGAAAATGACAACCAATTGTCGAAAATTCAATATCTTGGAAATAATTTTAGTATCTACTATAAGAAAAACCTATTTTTTTTACTGTAAAAGTAGTAAATTCATAACATTATATAAGGAAAGTCATGTGTTGTCCACATCAGATTTTTTTACATGGCAGTAAAGGTAAGTAGTTTCTCGTTGAAGAACATTGGAGAGTTGTGAGGTTCCACACGAAACAATGGCTGGTAATCCACTATACATAAGTTGTGCCTTATCATATTTTTAGCTTCACATAGGGTCTTTCAGAAAGGACTCCCTAACTTTGAAATGACATAACTGCGAAACAGTGATAGAAAGAAAGATGAAACAAGCGGTATGTTGGATAGACAGGTCTGGAATTTTAAATACACAGGTTTGCAAAGTTCACAAGATTGGCTAACAGAGGGTGCTGCAGTTCAGTGCAATGTCCTTGAAATAGTGGGTGAGATTGTTTTTCGTAAACAGGGGTCAAATCCCATTACCATGGATTTGATATGGCCACCGTGTAAATAAGTAACATGACGCAAGCGATGGGCGAAGTTTGAAGCCACCTTCTGCAATGTCTCTACTGAAATGGATGCACATGCCTCACAGATGAACTAAAGTTTGAGGATTCTTACTGCAAAAAGTGTCCTTCAAATGGTCCCAAAGAAAGAAGTCCTAAGGATTGGGATCCGGGAAGTATGGAGACTGAGCGTTCTGTACTTCTGAGCATTTATAAGTTATTTAAAGCTCACTGTGCTTGCAGCGCCTTCTGTTAGCCAATCTTGTAACTAGTTTTGCAAACCGGTGTATTTAAAATTCCAGACCTGTCTATCCAACATACCACTTGTTTCATCTTTCTGTCTATCATTGTTTCGCAGTTATGTCATTTCAAAGTTAGGGAATCCATTCTGAAAGACCCTGTAATAACTTATTTTAAACTAATAAAGCTACTTTAAGAAGATGGCACATTTGCCAGGATAACAAACAGACAGACGAACAGTTGGTAATTAATATATATAGATTTAACTTTAAATGTTGTTTACTGTTTCAAATAAAATACTCAGAATATTCAAGAACTGGGCTTGATAGCATCTTTCAAAATTCGGGATTGAGATATTTTATTCTATCGTAGTTCTCCTTTGCATTGTATTGCACCAAAGTATTATCCATTAACAATTCACCTATTTTACAGTCATTAACAAACCATTTCATCCTATTATCAATGCCAGCGGAATCAAAACAAAACGAAATAATCAATTATGAGAAACAATTAATCAATAATAGCAATTATAGAAGATGAAAAGCCCTACCAGTTTGTTTTTATCTTCCAAAATTGCTTTTACAATATTCAACTTCAAGTAAAATTAAACCAAATGTTTTAATCCTGTTATCAACATATTCTAACGAAATCCAAAAATTTCAGCGATTGTTATGAATCTTCTGCCTACAAAACGATTGAATTATTTTTGTATATTCCTGAGATATGTAAATAGAGAACCATGTTTTTGTCCTCATCATAATACTTCCATTTCCCATAATATGATACAGGAAAATCAAAGTAATGGAGAATATGAACAAAAAGTCGAAACACCTAAAATCAATTATCAATACTTGAACTCACGAAGTATAAGGAACATCATAGGATTATTCAATAACAATTCACCTATTTACAGGCCATCCACAAACCATTTCCTTCAAATACCTATACAAGGAGTTCCAAATCAAAACAAAACCTCCCATAATGAACTAACTCCTTATCAGTTTTCTATCTTCTATCATTGCCTTTACAACATCTTCATTCAGAGTACAAAGAAACCACATAATGGTTTCTTTATCTTGTTGCCAACATATTCTAATGAGATCCAAAAATCACAGCAACTGCTCTGTAGACTTCATCTGCTTCCCAATCGAGTCTTGTTTCGACAAAAGTAAAGGTTACTTCCCTCCTTGGTGGTCTTCTGTCTAACAAAGACAGATAGAACAACGTTCAACTTTAGCTGAAGGCTTAAGTTTTCCTAAGACCATGTTCCTTTGACCACGTAGCTACCTTGATTGTTTAAGCTACTGTTTTCCTTGTTTTTTGGTGAGTTCTTTTCTCCGAAGAGTTTTCTTCACTGTCTCGTGTGAAAGAACACATGAGGTGCTTCTAATTGCTGTGTTGTCAAATGCATTTAAGATGTTTTCTTATTCATTGGATTTGAACTTGAAAAAGGCAGTAATTAGCTGAGAAGTTTGAGGATTGATAGCTTCTTAAGAATTCAACGCTTTACTTTTTAAATGTACTGTTTTGCTTGTCATTTAATATAAAAAACAATGTCAAAAACATAAAGTTATATACACTGTGAAATATTCTGCAAGCTTTGCTCATTTTTTCAGCTACTTTGCTGATAATTTCGGCAAACTAATAAGAAAAGCCTCAATTATAGATTCGTGAAAATCCCAGCTTCATTTCTGAAATATTCAGCTAATATTCATTCGGCCGAACCGTTATTTTTGTATTTACTTTCCTTATATACATAATGTATAAGGAAAGTATTGTGACGGGGTCGAAAATTCGAATTCGAGTTTTCGACGGGAGAGCACGTTTCAAGCATCCTTGATCACGAATCAAACATTTTTGAAGTGATGTCTGTGTGTGTGTGTGTGTGTGTGTGTGAAAGTATGTGTGTGTGTGAAAGTATGTGTGTGGGTGTATGTGCATGTCAGTGAGCCTGTGGAGACGATATCTCACGAAAGAATGGAGCGATTCGAATGAAACTTGGTACAAAAATCACAATCAATAAATACTGGAAGCCTGTTGTTTTTAAACGCAATCGAATGTTTAAAACCTCCCTAAATTTTCGAGTGAAATTTTGAAAAAATCATCAAAAAATTAAAACCTTAAAAAAAGTTACGCAAATAGATATTTCTTATGTAATTTTTCCTTAGAAAACGATTGACATAATTTTTAGAACGCTAGCATGATCCGTTCTCGAGATATTGCACATTTTTAAATACATTTATCAAAAAATCCCAGAAATTAAAAAAATATATTAACTGTTGAGAAACATGTTCACTTTTCATATGTAATACCATGTGATAAATTTGGTGACATCATTCTCGTGGATCTAGCTCGTTCCATTCATGAAAAAAGATACTTTGAATAATACTTTTGTATTTGAACGCCAATAGTTATTTATCCGTTGTAAGAATAACTTATTTCTCCATCCATAACCCTTGGCGAGATTTTGGCGACAAATTTAGCTGAATGTCGCCAACTTGGCGACATTTTAAATGTTGCCAAATTAACGAAAATCTCGTCAAATGGATAAAAATGGCACTAAATCAATGAAAATAACGACTAATTGAAGAAAATTCAATATCTTCGAAAGAATCTACTATATATCTACTATAAGAATACTACTATAAGAATCTACTATAAGAATCTACTATAAGAATAGAGTATCTACAATAAGAATAATATTTTTTTTAACTGTAAAAGTAGTAAATCCATTGCATTATATAAGGAAAGTCATGTGCTGCCCACATAAGATTATTTTAATAATTTATCACTCTGTTGAAATTATAATTTAATATACTTGATCCCGAAGCAACGACTTTACTTTTTTCACTTGTTCAATTTATGCACACAAAATATGCTAATCATATGATGAATGTCAAAACTCCTATAATTTAGCGATTCTCTAAATAAAATTTGCATTAACTTTTAAAATAACTCAAACAATATGCTATACACTATGTTTGCGGAAGCGAAGTGAACAAGGAAAAACAGCGAAATCTAGCCGTGGAGAGGGAAAATGAGAATCTTCATTCCTCCGCGAAATACAGCCGCTTAGACACGTTTGCCCGGGTTATGATAGACGTTATTGTCTGATATGTCTCTCCTTGCATATCTGATATGTCTCCCGAACAAGAAACCACCGCGTTTGAGAGTCAGGAGACAACATATGTCTTCCGTTTGCGAAGCTGAACGCCCCCTCACTTTCAGTACACAATATCCTTTCATTTATTTGCACAGTTGAAATGCAATGAATTTATTTCAAACTAGCAGCATACCCGTTCTTCGCACGGAATATATAATATAAAGAAACTTATAATTCGCAATCATGTGCAAATTCTGTTAAAATATTAAATTTATTACTCCTAAAGAGAAGTTTAAGAATATCTGTTCTCACTATGCAAAATTATCTTCACGGGCAGATCTGAAGAATAAAACATCCTGGCCCTTTTTATAAACAAATTTACAAAGAAAAAGGCATTGAATCAATATATGCAACCCCGTACTACTTAAATTGTCGCAGATTAGAAAATATGCCAGTGTGTTAGAAGATGATTACCCGTATTACAATAAGAGTCAAAAATATTTGCCAAAATAAAAGAGATGCCGTAATAAATTGAAAATATTAATAATCCCCGTAATCTTTATACCAGAAGGTCGTAATTGATTCCAATATATATCAAAATATATGCTAATATACCTGTACCACTCATATTCTCGTAGATTAGAAGATATACCCGTGCATTTGTAGAAGATTACTCGTACAACGTAATATATATGAGTTTCAACAATTTTCGTCATAAATAAACAATGGCATAATAACTTGAAAATATCAATAATCCCTGAATCAACAGTCCCCGAAAATATCAATGATAATAATGTTTAAACCTGAGGACCGTAATTGATATTATCCAGTCAACAATGAAATATCAATGAAATTTATTTTATATACATATCTTTATTATTCAAATCGGAAAATATTTAATAAAAATCGTATGGCACATAACACATTGGATCCGTTGCTAAGCGACATGATATCATTTGCTTCAAATAAATTGATGGAAATCATATCGTCTGAATAATGCTATCTCCATGGAAGGTTTGGAGACATTTTCTTCAATTTAGCGGTAACTTAAGAAATCGCCAAATTTATCGCCAAGTGGGACTGTAGAACTGATAGTCCCATTTTGCGACAAATTTACGAAACATCATCACAATACTATCCCCTAACAAAACACAATTAATTTCATTTATTAAGCGCAATTTTATCAATTCCATGATATTTTTATGGATTTACAAATATTTTTATCTATTTGGTGATATTAAAAAAATTCGTTAAAAGTGTTACTAAGTAGGATGGAGGGACTGACCGACAAATGCTACAGAAACATCATTTCAGTGCTCTATTCTAAAAAAACAAATTTAATTTCATTGATTTGCGTCATTTTTATCAATTTAGAGATATTTCCGCTAATTTGGTAAAGTTTAAGAAAAGTAACTAAGTTAGCGATATTCCGTCAAATTCGTAGCTCTGAATTTGCAGATCTGAGGAATAAAATATCCTGATCCCGTTTGTATATACAAAATGAAAACACTAAAATTATATAAGATGCACCCGTTCTACTCTTTTTCGTTTCAACAGTCGGCTAAATGAATTTATTGGGTGAACACAATGAGTTTATTAACTAAACACAATATATGAGCTTGAAACCTCTTTGCTAAAATAAATAAAAGTAATGTACGCAGTCCCAAATATATATAATTAAAAGAACAATCAAACCGTTCATTTATAAAATATATTTTTACACCATTTATTTATTATTCAAATAGAAAAAATAATAATAAATATTAACAACACGTTTAATTTCATTCCGTTGCCGAGCAACATGATATAAGATAGAATCTTTCTCATAAAATGCGAAATTAAATAGCCATTTTGATTTATTTATACTTTTTTTTCATCGCTGACTAAAAGCTAGTGAAAGATAACCCATGGAGGTAGATTTTTCCATTTAAATTCATGTTTTAAACAATTCATGTTTTCCGATAATGACTAATTAATGCAAAAATCCTGCACCAAACTCGGAAATAAAGTTTTATTTCATTTTGACGTTTTAAACAAACGATTTTCATCCTTTCCGTTTGGATAAACCACGGGGTTAGAGAGTAGAACTCTTAGGAAAAAGTTCCGTTTTTCATTAATATCTCGACAACCCCTGGTCTTAGAAACTTGCACTAAATTTATAGGCACTAAAATTATGGGGGGCTATTTCAAGGCTATCCACAAAATTTCATTAAATTCGATTCAGCCGTTTTTCCGTGATGATGAGACAAATGAAAATTTCGTTTTTCACTAATATCTCGAGAACCACTGCTCGTAGAAACTCAAACCACAGACTAAATTTTAAATGGGGCTATTTCTAGGCTACCCACAAAATTTCATCAAATTCGGTTGAGCTGTTCTCCCGTGATGACGGGACAAACAGACATACAGACAGACAGATTTTCAATTTTATTTATATAGATAATATACAAGTAAAATAAAAATTACTTTATTATAAATTTGAGTAGCCACTTGGTTGCTGAATATTTCAAAATTTTGAATGCACTTTCGTCGGAAAGGTTTTTAAAAAGTAAATGGCTGCTTGTGCAAATATAACTAAGCTTTGCTTACGTATATGGATGATAATTTCATGTTTTCCCCCTTTTAACACATTTTTACAAAGAAATATTCTTTTTTACTACACATACTCGCTATCAACATATTCTAGGATGACCGCTGAAGATACCAAAAGAACATTATGTATTCATACTTTCTTTCACGCATATTCTGCAGACTATCTTAAACAGAAAAAACAAAATCGACAAATTCTTCAGATATTCCATCCTTTAACGCAACACACCCCTAATCAAAATCCCTTCCACCTACGTTTGAATAGCGATATATACTTACTAAACTAAACTGAACTAAAAATAAAAATTCCATATTACTTCCCCTTTAATTCAAACTATAGATCCAAACTAGAGAGAGAGCCATTTTTGCCCCCCCCCCCTTCTCAAGATGGCGGTGATTTCGTGATGCCCCCAGGGGGAGGTGTTTCCTCACTTCTCATTCTCAAGCGTGATCCAGGTATGCAGCCACTCCTTTGCGAAAG
Organism: Amaurobius ferox; assembly: GCA_951213105.1. Lineage (NCBI taxonomy): Eukaryota > Metazoa > Arthropoda > Arachnida > Araneae > Amaurobiidae > Amaurobius > Amaurobius ferox. Next base: position 118,028,783 of record OX578137.1, on the reverse strand, counting down.
CTCAGCCGCTCAGTTGGAGAAAGGGCATTTAATAATGAAGCTCTGGCAAACGAGATACCAAGCTAAGATACGAGGAAGACATTAATGGTCACAAAATATTTTCTTATGTGAATGAGGAAGTAATAAAATATATGTCGTCGTTTTTGATGATTTATCGTATACAGTTATTTGCAACAACGGGATGAGAAGACAGTTATTATTTTAAAGAGTTTTGCTAAGTTAATGATTAATGTAATCGATTTTGCTTGAATAAACGGAAAGTAATTCCGATTATTTAATTGCTCGCCAGTTAATTTCATTTTTGACAAAGTTTCAATAGAAACATCTCAAAATGGCAATTATAAAATATTGATATAATAAATAATTAATGACAAATTTATTTGGATTAAGTTTTTTATAATTAAATACTTTAGCTTTAAATTCACTTTATTTTCAATGGATGATCTTGAGTTTAAAATATAGAGTTTATTTGATGATTCAATTAGAATTTCGTAATTCTAAAAACATTTTCTAATAATTTGAGTATAAATTATAAAATATTTTAAAATTAAGTTTAAACATTATTGAGTTCAAATGAAAATGAAAATTACTTAAATTATATATTATTATTACTCATTTACTTAAATTGTTCTTTTGTTATTATTCAAATATTATTTCGGACATATTCCATAATTTATTATATATAAAATAATTTTAATTTTAATTCTTATATATGACAAATCAATACATAATTTTATCAATATTATGTCACTTAATATTAGCAGCTGATTTTAGGATAAAATGTTAGGATACTTCAAAAAAGAAAGTCGAAAGTGCCTAAAAGAAAATTTATTTCCACGAAGTAAAAACATTTTTGAATACTGGAAAATAAAACAGTCTGTATACTTGCTTGAAGGAATTAACTCAAAGTATTTAATTGAAGTCAATATTTTTCTAGAGAGATATTTCAGCATCCCTGATGTAATTTGCGATAAAAAGAAGCAGACTACGAAATAATTCTACGAATTAATACATTTATAATTTTTTTAATTTTGCGATTAAAAGTACCAAAAAGGAAAAGCTACTGAAAACGCTCTTCCTAAAATAATGTATTTTTTTACATATTTTACATTTTTTATAATTACTAATAACTATTAAATAGTATTTAATAAATATAAATATTATTTATTTACTATTTAAAATAACTATTCGAGGTATGCTGGTTAATATTCGAATTCGAGAGAAGTATTTGCTATCCGTCATTCTTTAGTTTTCATTGCTGCAACTTCTTATCTTATAGTACCCCATATGGTTCAACTCGATTTAATCAGGCATTTATATTCCATAAATTGTTGGGTTAACATCTATTACAAATCAGTGTTACAATGAAAAGACAAGTATATTTTATTGATAAGTTTTTATTCACAAGTAAATCTTCTTAAAAAAAACCTTGTTATTTTTCTAAAATTTCTTTAAAAAAATAGATTTTTCAAATTGACAATAGTTAGGGGATGTCAATGAATTGTTTTTCTTTACTTGCGATAAATCTAACTAGATACTAAGGTATTGGGAAAACAGTAAATCTCTGAATAAAAAGGGAGAATTCGAGAATTCGACACCGTTAGTTTTTGCCCCATGATAGATAATACGTGTAAAGATCCAGCCTTCTGGATTTTCACTGGGATTTTAAAGAGTCTGGGAATACTTTTATACCTTCTCAATTTTTTGCCTTCGAAGCCGGAGCGTAGATATATCTACGAACCGGAGTGGGAGAGGGAAATCGAAAATATTACTCTTACAATTTCTGTCCCATTGGTCGATACTATGAGCGTCGAAAACGCAGATCACTCGACTGACAGGCTTACAGCAGTTTGAGTGGCTGAAACAGGATACTACGAGTGTTGTTGCTGTTGAGACCCAGACCGTCCGATCTACCAGAAAGGTGTAAGGTAACTGCTTAGACGGCCTGGAAGTGCCACCCAATTTAGACCGGAATCCAGTGAGGGAGGCATCCAAAGGGACCGGATCCTCCTTCCCCTACCAACAACCTCTCGGAAGGACTTACGGATCCACATGTTTAACGTGATCTTACTCCTCGTGAACACGGCGGCAGTTATGGCAGTGGCGGGAATCGAACCCGGGCCTACCGAGTGCAATTCCCGCGGGCGAACCACTGGGCTACCGCGCCCTAGGATACTATGAGTGTCGAAAACCCAGACCACTTGACTCGCCCAAAGGCATGAGCAACAAATTGAGTGGCCGGGAACAAGATACTATGAGTGTTGAAGACCCAGACCGTCCGACTCATCCAGAGGACTTGAGCAACTATTTGGACCTCCGGAGATACTATGAGTGTTGAAAAACTCAGTTTTCTAGGCCAATGATGCGCACCTTTGAGTCGCGACACCATTTGGAGTCCGAGGGCTTATTAAGGAATCTCGGAAATATTTTTAAGGTAGATAGAGAGAACACGAATAAATAATAGTGTTTATTTTTTGTTTCAATATATAGATTTAAGCTCGAATTTCACATCAGGACTGTCAAATATTTTGTGCAATATTTTTACTAATAACGTTTTTTTTGTTTCAAAAAGGTCCTGCATACTATTTTTAGCTAGATGAAATATTTTGATATTTTTAATCTCTAAATGTAACTAATATTGGCGAATCTAAAGTAAATGCATTTTTTGAACTTTCATGTTTAATTATAATTTTGATCTCCTTATTTTGTTTACTTAAAAACAGGGGGTATCCAAATTAAAAAAAAATGTTTGTAGCACATGAGTTTTCCTATATAATACAACGACTTTGCTTTTTCACAGTTTAGTTAACATGTACAAGATCCTCTGTTTTAACATTTTCCAACATAGTTGAAAAGTGTTTATAGCACTGTTCATTCTATCCGTCTGTCTGTCCATCCGCATGATAACTGCCGTGAAAACGTCTTTATTAAAGTGAAATTTTAGTATGTTGTTGAGAAAGTATGTGGGACATATGGGAATGCAAAATAATAATATCAACCAATTAGTTTTGGATTGAACCCAGGTTGAAAAAGTGAAATACAATGAATCCTATGACACCTAATTTTTCAAACATTTTTAAACGCAGTTAAAATACACAAATTGCTTTGAAAATTTCCGGAAATATTCAAATTACCAAGTAAAATGTGTAAAAATTTTTTATCAAAGTATGTTGGGAAGGATTTCAACTTCGATTCTTTTTATATTTCCTGTTAAAATATGTTCATTTTACTCAAACATTTCTCAAGACTGATGGCTATAGATAGAGCTTAGAGATAATTGATATGGATTACGCATCACATTTTGAAGGAGGTAGGGTTCACGCTCCGTTTTTCTGCCAGAGAAATCTCAACCATAATATATTTTTTTTATCACATCAAAATAGATGTTTAAAATTAAGAATTTTTCTGGAAATGAATTAATTGATCGCCTTGCTTAGGAGTGATCGGGAGCTGTTCAAAAGTAGACATTTTATTTTCCTCACAGGGAGAATAACATATTACTTTCCCTGTAACACATTGTAATGTATAAGGAAAGTATTGGAATCATGTCGAAAATCGCAACTCGAGTTTTTGATGGATCTACACGTTTTGGGACCTCTAGAACACGAAACACTATTTTTAGCGTGACGTCTATATATGAGTCTGCCTGTCTGTGTGTCTGTGTGTCTGTATGTCTGTGTGTCTGTCTGTCTGTGTGTCTACCTGTGCAAAGCATGTATCCACTTTAACTCAAAAACTAATATACCGAATTTCATAAAATTTGGTAAGTAGGTCACATGTCTGACCCTGGTGCTGATTAGTTTTTAGTACAATTTGATTTAAAATAACCTGTTTTTCTTTGCGAAATAATCCGCAAAAATTATCTATATCCACTCAAGCTGAGAAACTAATAGATCAAATTTTACAGAATTTGGTATATAAGTCACTTGTGGGTTACTTTGGCTCGCAGTAGATTTTGGTACGATTCAATAAAAAATAAGCTGCTTTATTTTGCGAAATGGCTCAAAATCGTCAAAATCTAAACTGAAAAACTACGTATGCTCAAATATATCAATTAAATGCTTATTTTATTCGTAGTAATATTTAACGATGAAAAGAATGAGACCTACTCCATCACACTATAGGGAAAGCCGTTCTCGAGATGTATTAGTTTCTTCGCATTTTCGGTACGCCACCGTTGAAACAAAGTCCAATTACCAACTGAGAAAGAAAATCGAATTAAAAGTGCAAATTCAGTGTCATTTAAAATAATTTTAAGTGTTATTTTGTGCCATTAAACTCAACATAATGAATTATTGAAGAAATAAGGAGAACGTGAACATGAATCTGGAGGGAAAGTCATGTGCTGCTCACATCAAAATTTTTAATTTCGAAAGAATGTACTGATTTTTATGAAATTATTTCTTACTGGTAACTACAATAAACTTATTTCAGATTGAATGTTACTTTTCAATCTGCGCTAACAGAAAGCACACTGCTGGAGATTAACCAGATGTGTTTTCACGTTTTTAATTAATTACTAATCATGCATAAAAACAGAATTCCCACAATGTGAAATAACATAATTATATAATTACTTTATATTACTTTCCTTATATACATAATGTATAAGGAAAGTATTGTGATGGGGTCTAAAATTCGCATTCGAGTTTTCGACAGGAGAGCACGTTTCAAGCATCCCTGATCACGAATCAAACATTTTTTAAGTAATGACTGAGTGTGTGTGTGTGTGTGTGTGTGTGTGTATTTCGACGAGTCTGTGGAGATGATAACTGACGAACGAATGGACCGATGCGAATGAAATTTGGTACACAAATTACAATCCGTAAACACTGGAAACTTATTGTTTTTATACCAATCGAATGTTCAGAACCCCCCTAAATTATCGAGTGAAATTTTGAAAAAATCGTCAAAAAATCAAAACCGTTAATAAAGTTACGCAAATACACATTTCTTATGTGATTTTTCATTAGAAAACGATTGACATACATTTTAAAACGCCAACAAGAACCGTTCTTGAGATATTGCCCATTTTTCAAAAAAATTATCAAAAAGTCATATAAAATAAAAAAAATATTTCTTATTGAGAAACATGTTCACTTTTCATATGTAATATCATGCGATAAATCTGGTGACCTCATTCTCGTGGATCTAGCTCGTTCCATTCATAAAAAAAGATACTTTGAGTAATACTTTTGTATTTGAACGCCAATAGTCATTATCTGCTGTAAGAATAACTTATTTCTCCGTCCACAACACTTGGCAAGATTTTGGCGACGAATTTGTTGGAATGTCGCCAACTTGGCGACTTTTTTTAATGTTGCTAAATTAACGAAAAACTCGCCAAATGGATAAAAATAACGCTAAATCAATGAAATGACGATTCATTGACGAAAATTCAATATCTTTGAAAGAATATAAATATCTACTATAAAAATAATCTATTTTTTTTTGCTGTAAATGTAGTAAATTCATTGCATTATATAAGAAAAGTCATGTGCTGCCCACATCAAATTTTTTTTTAGCTAAAACAGTACAAGATGATACTACCCTTCAAATCACTCATGCTATCATATAAATTCAAGCTGTTAAATTCTATCGTTATAAGAATGAATGTTATATACCTGTTTCACATAGATTAATATCCCATTATATACTAGAAAATGTTAATTAGAAAATGTACCCGGCGTTGCGTTGATTTTAATATGCAAACTGAAAAAAAGGACAAACGGATAAGTACTACGCCGGAACCGACAGCGAATTCTTGAAAAACAAATAACGCTCTTTTATATATAAAAACAAAGAAATAAAAACTATTACACACAGCTACGCCACAACCGCCCATTTTAAATTCCGGGCAATGCCAGGGAATTTTTCTGGTTAAAATTTTTAAATTCTTTCTTTAATTTAAATCTGTTCTGCTCCAATAAGACCATTTATTTTTGAATAAATATTTCGTAATGGAAATATTCTAAGCATACTAATATTCGTGAATGTGTCGAAAAGCTCAGAATTAGAACGCCTAAAAAACATCTGTTTAGGAAATGCCAGTGATCAGGTCGCATTTAAATTTTAATATAAATAAGATTTCTCAGCCAACGTCTATAGTGAATTACAATGGATAAATATTTTTCTCTCTCAATATAGGTTTTATTTTCAAACCAACGATAGTGAAATTAATTTAATAATGCACTAATACATTTCATACAGAATAATATACAAACATGTTTCTCTCAATACAGTTTTTTTCAATCCAACATTACTAAAATCAATTTAATAATAAAATAATATATTTTATACTGAATAATATAAAAAAAAAATTCTCTCTCAATACAGGTTTTTTTTTAAACCAACATTAGTGAAATAAATTTAATAATACAGTAATACATTTTATGCTGAATAATAAAAAAAGAAATTCTCTCTCAATACAGGTTTTTTTTAAACCAACATTAGTGAAATAAATTTAATAATACAGTAATACATTTTATACTGAATAATAAAAAAAGAAATTCTCTCTCAATACAGGTTTTTTACAAACCAACGTTAGTGAAATCAATGTAATAACACAGTAATACATTTTATACTGTACAATATAAAAATAAATTCTCTCTCAATACAGGTTTTTTTAAACCAACATTAGTGAAATAAATTTAATAATAGTGTAATACATTTTATACTGAATAATAAAAAAAGAAATTCTCTCTCAATACAGGTTTTTTACAAACCAACGTTAGTGAAATCAATGTAATAACACAGTAATACATTTTATACTGTACAATATAAAAATAAATTCTCTCTCAATACAGGTTTTTTTTAAACCAACATTAGTGAAATAAATTTAATAATACAGTAATACATTTTATACTGAATAATAAAAAAAGAAATTCTCTCTCAATACAGGTTTTTTACAAACCAACGTTAGTGAAATCAATGTAATAACACAGTAATACATTTTATACTGTACAATATAAAAATAAATTCTCTCTCAATACAGGTTTTTTACAAACCAACGTTAGTGAAATCAATGTAATAACACAGTAATACATTTTATACTGTACAATATAAAAATAAATTCTCTCTCAATACAGGTTTTTTTTAAACCAACATTAGTGAAATAAATTTAATAATACAGTAATACATTTTATACTGAATAATAAAAAAAGAAATTCTCTCTCAATACAGGTTTTTTACAAACCAACGTTAGTGAAATCAATGTAATAACACAGTAATACATTTTATACTGTACAATATAAAAATAAATTCTCTCTCAATACAGGTTTTTTTAAACCAACAGTAGTGAAATCAATTTAATAATACAGTAGTACATTTTATACAGAATAATATAAAAACATGTTTCTCTCAATAGAGTTTTTTTTCAAACCAACATTACTGAAATCAATTTAATAATAAAATAATACATTTCATACTGAATAATATAAAAAAATTCTCTCTCAATACAGGCTTGTTTTAAACCAACTTTAGTGAAATCAATTTAATAATACAGTAATACATTTTATACTGAATAATATTAAAGAAATTATGAAATTATCTCTCTATAGAGGTTTTTTCAAACCAACATTACTGAAATCAATTTAATAATACAGTTATACATTTTATACTGAATAATATAAAAAAAATTCTCTTTCAATACAGGTTTTATTCAAACCAACGTTAGTGAAATCAATTTAATAACACAGTAATGCATTTTATACTGTACAATATAAAAATAAATTTTCTCTCAATACAGGTATTTTTAATAATACAGTAATACATTTTATACAGAATAATATAAAAACGTGTTTCTCTCAATACAGTTTTTTTTCAAGTCAACATTATTGAAATCAATTTAATAATAAAATAATGCATTTTATACTGAATAATGTAATAATTTTTTGGTGATCAGAATGGGGAATGTCAATGAAAATAAGAACAAATTAATTACATGATGTTGGTCTCAAGAAATTACAATATGTTGCACGATTTCGTTAGTCCAGTGATTGACAACTTATTTAAATGTAATTTTATATGTGTCAACATGCCACACCGTATACATAAGTGTACTAATACGCTTTATGATTCTGCTATGATTAACACTTATGTTAGCTTAATGTATGGACTTCAAAAAATAATTGGAAAGTTGGACATTTGCGAGTAAATTTTTTGAGACCAGATCCTCGTCATTAATAAATAAATAATTTGATAAAAAAGTAATACTTCCTCCTCTTTAATAAAAAAATAATTTGTCAGGCCGCTGTTTCACAAAGGTTGAGAAACATCGCACTATAAAACTTCATAAATTTGTCCCAGCAGTTCAATGGTTAGAGCGTCGTCTGGCCAATTTGTTCAAGGCTTTTGCTTTTCGGGGCACCTGTGAGAAAATTCACGTATCCCTACATCGGAAATAGAAGTTCTTGAAAATAGTTTTGGGCCAATTTGAAGATCCTTGCTTCGAATCCCGGATAATAATTCAGTTTATTAATACCTTTACTTATGGTGTAAATAATTCATCAATGGACAATTCCGATTTTTTTCAAAACTCTTAAAACCAATTCATCTGAATCCAAATATCCAAGCGAAAACCTCTTAAAACAGTTATTTATTTAAATATCACGAAAAGAAAAACCGCAAAATCTGAGCAAACACAAAAGTCCCCGTGATTGGCTGTGACGTCATATTCCTCGTTCGCAACATTCTATCCCGTTTTTCCTTAAGGTATTTGCAGGGTAGTTGGGGTTTAATTTTGTATTCCATTGAATTTTATCATTTGTACTTTGTCTGTTTTAATTTAGATCATTTGCTTATTTATTTATTTATTTATTTTTAAGCATGGATCGTGGTTTTGATCCTGATTTTAGAAGAAGAATCACACAATTTGCCTAAGATCGATTTTACTGTGATGGCGCTCTATTTCAGAAACAATAAATATTTTGTGACAGCTGAAACTCGAGGTGTAAACTTAATACCCTTTTCATGAAGGTTTATTATTATTATTATTGTTATTACTCGTATTATAATACCAGAACGTCCGACCTACCAGGAAGGTGTAAGGTAACTGTTTGGACTGTCGGGAAGTGCCACCCAATTTAGACCGGAACCCAGTGGCGGAGGCATCCACAGGGACCGTACCACTCTTCCCCTACCATCAGCCTCTCGGAAGGACTTACGGACCCACATGTTTAACGTGATCGTACTCAGCGTGAACACGGCGGTAGTATTGACAGTGGCTGGAATCGAACCCGGGCCTACCGAGTGCAATTCCAGCGCGCTAACTACTGGGCTACCTCGACCCTTCGTATTAAAATGTGAATAACATCTACGTTTGAGGTATCTGTTGTGGAAATCGGATCATTACGAAAAATATAAACACTTTGGACGCCAATTTCACCGAACCTGATAGATAAAAATATAGATATTTTTTTCTTGTTTTGTTGGTTCAGATTATAAATATATAAAATAATTTTAATACTTTGGAACATTTTATAAAACACTTAAAGCATCTGTCCGAGGGAGCGATTTTTTAATTTTTCTTGTTTTCACTCAAACTTCAAAAGATAGGTATAAAAAGTAAGCGACAAAAGTATGTATAAGTAAATTTAGTTTCTGAATCTAATTTTTGAAAAGAAAAGCTAATTTTTTTAACCTTATTGACTTAGCTTTCAAGTAATCGCCTTGTCAAGTTGAAAGAGATTGAAAATGTTTCGTTTTACAAGTTTGTAATGCTTATACCTCAAAACTAAAAGCGCTAGCTATGAACAGTAAGCAAAAATTTGAAGCTCTTTTAAAGTCTTTCAAGTGAATATAATTGAGTTTTGGATCGAGTAGTTATAATTTCAATAGCTTAGTTTTATCCTGGAGTTTCCAATAGCTGGGAAATCTGCAATATTTAAAATATCACGATTGTTGCAGCTCAGTGTCTTTACTTACTCCTTCGTGAAATATGGATGCACAAGCAAAAGCTATTTTATTTTGTTTAAAAAAATTTGAAGGTTAAATAAACTTGGGGATTCTAACGATGTTTATCGATTGGTGAGGTTTGTGAACATAGTATATAGAAATATACATAATCAAGTACGTAATTATGTGCCGCCAGACAAATTTATAAATTAACTTCAATATGGAATTTCGTCAGATATATTGTAAAGTTTAATATATATACCGCAAAGCAAGTTAATAAAAAAATTGCATATTTTGAGAAAATTGCATATCTAGAGTTGGAGTATCCAGGTGAAATCGGGACGAAAACTAAAAGTGCTAGCTAGCTATAAATAGTTAGCGAGTAATTTGTAGCACTTTAAAAAACCTGTAAACGAAACAAATGAGTCTTAAAAAAATTGATCAAATTCAATCTTTATATATTATTTTACAAAATATTATTTATGCAAAAACGATTTCGGTTCCATCGAACTGAACGACCCACCTCTGATATATATATATATATATACATACATACATATATATATATATATATATATATATATATATATATATATATATATTAAAGTACAAATAGCATTTTATAGTTACAACGTTTGCTATACAGTAAATTTAAACCAAAAGTTTAGATTGATCGGTGTATTTTTTCTAAGAATTAAAAATAACATTTATGTATTTATGTTTATATGTATATATATTTTTATGCATATATTTTTTATTATATTTATATGATTTGTGAGGATTCTAAATATAGTTTTTAATAATTTATTCTTAAATCAAAAGCAGTTTTAAATTATTTCTTATAATATTATATTTTAAAACCTATAATAAACAGTAAATCATTTATGATTCTGAATAGGTGAAGCAATTTTCCATTATTTTCCATTTAATTTCTATTCCTTTTGAGCAATGTTTCAAATGTGTGATTTATTTTTTTAGATGAAATCAATTTTATAACTTCTCAAAAGCACGTGTACTTAATAAATATACTAAATTGCAACTGCTCACTGCATTATACTGGTATAAAAATGTTTCATGCACTGAATTTTTTATCTTCTCTAAATTAACTGCGAACATCACACACTAAATCGGGTACAAAATCAATAATCCACTTTGAATCTGTCTTTAAATTCATCCGTAATAGAGTGCCGAATCAGTAGTGGTCACCCTTAAGGATTCTCAAAGTTTTTTTAAATCATAAAGAAATAACTTCTCATAAAAGTGCTTTGAAAATTGGATTACACAGTCACAGATTTATTATCATAACATACGTAACGACTCTCTTGAATGACACCGGTGAATTTTGTTTACAATCTGACTTCCTGCGCTTCACACTATTTTGAACGAAAAACATAATTTTTTTTGGCACAGATATAAATATTTTATCACATGATGTAAAACTAGTAGTCGGGCACATTGGAGCGATACAATACTTATAACTATTCGGTAGTTTGAGACGGAAGAAACAATTATAATTATCGAAACTCTCAGAATCTAACCAAATTTATTTACCAATTCTCGAAAATGCGAGCCTTGTGACGTCACATTCCGGGTGTGCCATGCCAACGGCGTACCGTGCTGAAAACACCGGTTCTCGTTAGATCACCGAAGTCAAGCAGCATCGGGCGCGGTTAGTACTTGGGTGGGTAACCACCTGGGAACACCGCGTCCGGTTGGCACATTTCGGACGCGGTAGCCCGGTGGTTTGCACGCTGCCACAACTGCCGCCGTGTTCATTCGGAGTACGATCACTTTAAACATGTGGGTCCGTAAGTCCTTCTGAGAAGTTGGTGGTAGGGGAATGAGGGTGCAGTCCCTGTGGATGCCACCCCACTGGGTTCCGGTCTAAATTGGGTGGCTCTTCCCGGCCGTCCAAACTGCTACCTTACACCTTTCTGGTAACAGTTACCTTACACCTTTCTGGTAACAGTTACCTTACACCTTTCTGGTAGGTCGTCCAAATAGTTGCTCAAGTCCTCTGGATGAGTCGGACGGCCTGGGTTTTCCACACACCTTTCTGGTAGGTCGGGCGGTCTGAGTCTCAACAACAACAACATTCCGTGTATGCCAAAATGGGTCGTTTTCCCGCGACAGTCAGAAAGGCGAACTTTGACTGCTAATAAAACATGAAATACAGCTCGGAGAATAAAAATTCTTATACTTTTGTCTGTTTTGCAACACTTCGAATCGATTACAAAAAAGGCCGGAATTGTACATTATAATGAACATACTGGCAGGCTATCTCACGAAAAACAGATTTTAAAAGCATCATATCACTAATGAAAAAATAAAATTAATTACTTGAAACAAAATCTTGCGGCTCTTAGAAAATAATAAAAATTTATATTATTATTTTATAATAAATTGTCAGCATGAAAATAAAATCCAGTAAATTAAGCCAGTATATATTTTTAATTTATTTTCCTGTGTTTCCTTGAAACTTAGAGAAATAAAGTTCTAAACATTTAGAATTAAAGAAAAGATAAAACGATTTTAAAACTGTTAAAGCCAATTATTTTTTAAAATGGACACTTCTGTATTTCTGTGATTAGTAAATTACCGTAGGTTTTACTTTCACATGCATTATTAAAAAAGTAAATTTCAAATTTGAGATAGTGTGTGTGTGTAAATCGATATCTTAGGAACGAATGCATCTAGCGTAATCAAATGTTATGTGTAGATACATTCAGTGCAATACTCTAAATATAACTTTTAATTCTCATAATTATAACTCGAATTATTCGAATTTTAACATTTTCATAGCTTTATTTCTCATGGGAAACAATAATAATTCCCAGAACAATTTTGGTAGTGTATAGTATATGATGGATGAATTGACAATTTTTACTACAAAATTGATGTTAATGGCTGTAACAATATTTATTAACACAGATAGGCCAAATGCATACACAAACGTCACTAAATCTTTGCCATCTAGAAAGTATAAACATTGAAATAATTTATACTCATAACTTGGGTACTAAATCTAAAAAATATACCAATTTTTTTCATTCTGATAATTCTTGTGATACAAATGGAACTAATCATTATGGACTATGAATATATGAGAAAGTCCACTGGAGACTCACATTCTAAATTGCATTTATCTACAATATGGCATAAGACCTAATAATATTATGCGTCGTGCATAAGATGCGATTTCGTACTGTAAGTACCGGTGCCTTATTTGCATATGTTGTATTTTACAATTTTGATTTCGGAAAGGAACAATATATTGATCGCGTTTTGAAGAAAATCATTCATGAGTGGGTGGCAGTGGCAAAGTGCGCCATCTGTGTGACCTTCAGCAAACTATAAATTTAAATATTTGAATATTTTAAAATAGAATTAAGGTAACTGCTCCGTATATTTCCTTTTGGTTGGGGAAGAGGGGGGGGGGGTGACTCAAATCTTTTAATCTCGGTACTCTCGGTGCTGTCTATTAAAAATCCATTTAGGAAGGATTTTTTTAAATAGATATTTGTTTAAAATTAACTAAAAATTCAATTTCTTATTGCCATCTAAAGAAAATCTGTATAAAAAAACGGCAGGGGCTCCAGTTCGATGGAGTCAAAATTTTGTAGTCTGAATAACATCTTTCTTTGCGTGTGCTTTGTCTTACTTAGTGCATTTTCACAACAGTTCAAAATATTAAAATATCGAAATAAGAACCACTATATTTCAAAAACTAGGAACCTCATTCAAGTCCAATTACATACATTTATTGGGATTTCAAAAGGTCTACAAACTTCTTCATATTGTTCATAGCTAGCACTTTTAATTTTGAGATATAATAAACAATCTTCCCGAACTTGACAAGACAATTCCCCAAAAACTATACCTTTGTAAAAACAAATAATTAATATAGAATCCGAATTTGCAACTGAACCTTTTCGTCGCTTACTTTTTATATCTATCTTCTATAGTTTAAAATATATTAAATATAACATATTTAATATATTTAATAGAATATCTTTAAAGAGTTAAAATAAGCAAAATGAAGCAAAAACTCGCCGACACAAATGTTTTTAGCTTTCTTGAAAAAAAAGTTCAAAATATTAAAATATTCAAAATATTCTTACATACCCATCAATAGAATCATATTTCCGAAAAAAAAAACAAGTAAATATTTCTTACATTTTCATTTGTTAGTTTCGGAGATATATGCGTCCAAAGTGTTTATATTTTTAGTAACTCTCTGATCTCAACCAGATCATCCACCAGATCATCAGCCGATCATCAACCAGATTATTTGATGTGAATAACTCAATTACGTTAAAATAAGCAAAATGAAGCAAAAACTCGCCGACACAAATGTTTTTAGCTTTCTTGAAAAAAAAGTTCAAAATATTAAAATATTCAAAATATTCTTACATACCCATCAATAGAATCATATTTCCGAAAAAAAAAACAAGTAAATATTTCTTACATTTTCATTTGTTAGTTTCGGAGATATATGCGTCCAAAGTGTTTATATTTTTAGTAACTCTCTGATCTCAACCAGATCATCCACCAGATCATCAGCCGATCATCAACCAGATTATTTGATGTGAATAACTCAATTACGTTAAAATAAGCAAAATGAAGCAAAAACTCGCCGACACAAATGTTTTTAGCTTTCTTGAAAAAAAAGTTCAAAATATTAAAATATTCAAAATATTCTTACATACCCATCAATAGAATCATATTTCCGAAAAAAAAAACAAGTAAATATTTCTTACATTTTCATTTGTTAGTTTCGGAGATATATGCGTCCAAAGTGTTTATATTTTTAGTAACTCTCTGATCTCAACCAGATCATCCACCAGATCATCAGCCGATCATCAACCAGATTATTTGATGTGAATAACTCAATTACGTTATTCGCATACAAATTTGAGTTCCTGAAAGGGTATAAAACCGATGTACTTACAGCAAGCCTAACTTGGCACTACAGAGGTAGAGGAAAACTGTTGAGTCTTCTCTAAGTTGTATTATCCATCTGAAATATTTTATAATTAAAACCTAATATTTTATTTTTAGAAACGATGGCTTGAGTCTAAATTAATTGCTTATGTTCAAAATATTCAAAATTCCACTCGGTTTTTTGCACATTTTAATGAAAAATGTATTCCAAATTTATATTCAAGATAAAGTCTATTGCTATGGAAACCGAATCTAGTCAATGTGCGCGTATTGGGTGTATGAAGACAAAATTGAGTAATAAGCCTGACATAGCGTCCACTGTCTATTCAAGTTAGCCATGTCGTGAGTATTGAGAACCTCTTTATTGTGCCCCTGATACTCTACGAGTGCATATCTTTATTATAATTCTACTATGATCGTAAAGTATAATATTAATACTTGAAATTCAAATTTCGGTTAAAAATATTAAATATCTGTAGTTGTGTTAGAAAAACAGAGGTAAAAGGCATTGGATCTTCAAAATATAGGGGAAAGGTTAGAGATAGTTCTTTATCAGGGGAGACATACACTTATCCAGGATCTCGGAAAACAAGGGAATGATGAAATTGGGGTTTACAGTACTGAATTTCATTTGGTAAGAAGGACCGACCCTACGAGGAACTAATATAATTCTTCAACCAATGGGTATATTCAATAAGGGTTATGCTTTTCTACTTAGATGCTGGAATTTAAGGCTCAGAGTCGCAAGTAGTGGCATGCACATGGTGAACCATAATGTCAAAAAGACCTATATAAGACCTATATAGACTCGTAAAAGTTATGTACAATTCCTCTAAAACCAATTAATGTTCTTGACGGGAAAATATATTGTCGCTGACCCTTGTTAAATGTTAATATGAACTTGTAACATAAATAGCAAAGAACTACTACGAGAATATTTGGAACTTATATTTACGTCAAATTAGCTGATAGCGTCCAAATTAAATTAGGTAACATTTTACTGATCTTATTATAAAGCGGTTATAAAATTCCTTACTACGCAAATGTATTTCTATATTCATGATGTAGTGGTCATCGCCAGGTCATTTACATGGCCTCTTAGGTGTGGGGGGGGGGGGGAACTGCTTAGGGAATGTTGATAACCGAGGCGAAGGACAAACTAGAAGAACTTGAAATTTTAAACATTTTACAGAGAACGGATGCAGAAAAATGTAATTCTGTAGTAGTCTTTCACATAGGGCACTCCCCATTGGGTGGCACTTCCCGGCCGTCCATACAGTTACCTTACACCATTCTGGTAGGTCGGACGGTCTGGGTCTCAACAACAACAACATAGGGCACTCCCCGGCTACACAAACAGCTGCCATAAGCCTTCGGGTTGGTCGTGTGGTCTGGGCTTTCTACATAGGGCACTCCGGCCACACAAACAGCTGCCAAAAGCCTTCGAGATGGTCGTGTGGTCTGGGTCTTCAACATAAGGCAAAGTTCTCTCCCGGCCGTCGAAACAGCTGCTCGTGTCCAAGGACGTGTTGGACTGACTGGGTCTTCGACACAGGCCAGAGCGGGGCTAGATGTCCCATGGGTTAGTTATCACAACATTTATTTATTGGCCGCTAGATGGTGTACACAGGCGCTTTCAATTTTTTTTATACCGGAATAAAACTGGAGTTTGGAGCCCCCGTTTCCATAAAACTCAGCATCCCCTATAACCAGCGCCCGGGGCACCCAGTTGCATCCATATTTATCCTCAATGGAGGAGAATATAGCGCCATAAACATAGGCAGCTAAGACAGCTACTGAACGCAGAAAACCGGCGATTGGACACCGAAGTTTCATAGATCGCAAAAGTTTCTATGTCTGCATTGGCGCTTACCTGCCGTTCTGAGGGTGTTGGGTCCAATCCCCGCATGAGAAGGTGACCCCCCTCTATGTGTGTATATAGTGGTTCAGAATCCATTTTAAACTAAAGGGTTCTATTAAAATAATCACGAGATGTGCCAAAAATGACTCTGGATATCGAATTATGACTACTCTTTAAAAAATTTATGTTTTTTACATAACAAACACAATATTGGGGCGAACGTGTAATATTCTATCATTGGAGTATTTTTTTTTTTTAGAACCAGACGGAGAAAACCCCCGTAACCTGCGACTAGGATTAACAAATGCTGAAACCCGGATGTGGGTTGTCAGATTTGGCGAATTATCGCCAATTTGACGAAATTTGGTGACTTCGAAAAAGACCTGGAAATAACCAATATTCTACGTGATGTGAGAGATGCCCACAAGTTTCTATGGAGAGACTATAAAAAGAAGTCATTACTCAGCCGAAGAGCAGTTCTGTATACGAACTGCATTAAATATACGAACTGCATTAAACGGTGACTCTGTCAATGTTTTGAGAATAATACCAGCTGTTTTGTGAAATGACTTTCGTCAAGGTTTTGAGAATTGTATCGGTTATTTTGTGACATTAGTGGAACATTCAAGTCCTGTTTTAATGTATATTGTTCCTATTTACTCTGCGTTTGTGAATAAATGTGTTAGTTATCCCGAAATTTGGATTCATTCTTGTATCCCGAACGCACACCTACGATTTCAGAGGATACGTCGTAACAATATAAGATACTAAAACTCAAATTCCCTCCTGTTTGCAAATTGAAGCAAACCACAATAATTAAAAAATTACGAAAGCAGCCTGTCCCCTGAACCTCACATGCAGATTTACGATAATCGGACTAAGTGGTAGCTTAGGGTACCTCAGGCAGTATATCCAATGCTTTAAAACTATTCAACAGTAATCCAGTGGACCCTAAATTTTAAAACAAAGAACCTGAGTTGGGTGAAACCTCACATGTGAATTTACGGTAGGTGTACGAAGCGGCCTGATGTTAATAAACCTATTAACAAAGATCCGAAGATACGGGTTTTTAAAAAATAAATGCAAACCCAATACAATGGCCAAAAGTATCATGTAGATTTACGATAAGCGGTCAGAGCTGTCGCTTGTGGTCCCCAGGACAGTAAATACGATGCTGGGAAACAGTCTAACAGAAATCCGAAAACCCAATTTTTTTTTAAACTAAGTACGAAACTGACCCGGTAGTACACTTCACATGAGGATTTTCGATAAGCATTTCGTTGCTTCGAAAGTTTTCAAAAGAAATCCGAGGACGCGAATTTTATGAAACTTAGTACGAACTCGACCGGCCAGTAACCTCACATGTGGAATTACGTTGGATAGCCTAAGCGATCAATTTGAGCCCCGAAGACAGGACACCTGATGAAAACGACATTTTATCTCAAATCCTGCAGATCCGTGTTTTATTTTTTTAACAAAGTACAAACCCGGCCCTGCACCTCACATGGCCCTGCACCTCACATGGCCCTGCACCTCATATGGCCCTGCACCTCACATGGCCCTGCACCTCACATGACAGCCACAGGCATCAAATTTTATCCTGTTCTAATTTTGATATAGCATATATACAAAACTATTAACTATTATTACTGAATTTTAAGTTTATTAGTCTTATTATGTGCATTAGCAAAACTGTATATTCTCAGTTGTATTCACAATTCACAAGACATTTACAGAGGGAGGGCTTGACAGAGAATTCGTTTAAAAAAATTAAAATGCATCACTCAATTAGACCGACACTTATGCCCAATTTGACAGAAGATTTGTTCACAATTGCGCTTGAGAATATTATAGGATTATAGGATTATTTACCACTCCTTTCCCGAATCGTGTCGAGAAGTGGATAGATTCGATGCTTTGATGTATGTCTCACCCCCCTCCTCATCCAGCAAATTCCTCAAGAAAACCTTTGAACTACGCCGAATAGCTCTAAATCTAGTACGAATTATTGTTAGCACTGATTAGAAGTCCAATTTCATCAAAATCGAATATAGGCTGTTCTAAAGTGATGTTCTTTTAAACATTTTGACATTAAAGTAACTCCAGAAGGGTGCTTCACTCCAATAAAAAAATATTACAAAAACAGGCAAATCTACTAACTTCACATTTAATTCAGTTCAATTTATATATTTACTATATCGTATTTACTATATCATATTTACGAGCAATTTCTTTCGAACACTTCGGGAATGGTTCCCGATAACCGTAACAATCATCAAATTCTGAATAAAATGTGATACCACTTTGATAGCATTTGAATAACATTTGAAATTTTATATATTTGATGTTTCGGTAGCAGCTGCATCGGAAGGTGTCGAAATTAACAGCTGTCCCTATTCATAATTTTTATGAATATTAATTTAATAATTAATAACAAATATTTCAACTATGTTTGAGTATTAAAATTTGATCGAATTGTTTGTGTTTTTAAGTTGAAAAGTAAGAAAAACAATTTTGGGGGGAAATTCATTTATCGCGAATCATTCATTTATCCCCCAAATTGGATAATCAATTTAACATTATAAGATCGACAAATTTCAAACACTTGGAGAAAGATAAAAAATCCTTTGAAAATGGCAAACTTTTATTTTAAATCCGTTTGACGTTTTCTATAGAATCTGAATATGTAATGATTACAGGAAACATTTATAAGGGCCTTAGGGTACCTTATATTTTAAGGAGACTTTAAATATTTTGGAGTTAGTGCGAAAATAACTATCCCTTAAGAAAATTTGAAGTATTAATATTTGTGGAAAACATTAATCCCTGTCGAATGATATCTTGCGTTTTTTCCTGCTATGTAAATTGTGCAATTGCGGTCAAATGTT
Organism: Amaurobius ferox; assembly: GCA_951213105.1. Taxonomy (NCBI): domain Eukaryota; kingdom Metazoa; phylum Arthropoda; class Arachnida; order Araneae; family Amaurobiidae; genus Amaurobius; species Amaurobius ferox. The sequence continues at coordinate 118,009,196 of OX578137.1, read as the reverse complement.
TCGTGTATTTTTACTTTCCTTATATACATAATGTATAAGGAAAGTATTGTGACGGGGTCGAAAATTCGAATTCGAGTTTTCGACGGGAGAGCACGTTTCCAACATCCCTGATCACGAATCAAACATTTTTGAAGTGATGTCTGTGTGTGTGTGTGTGTGTGTGTGTGTGTGTCAGTGAGTCTGTGGAGACGATAACTGACGAACGAATGGACCGATTTGAACCAAATTTGGTACAAAAATCACAATCCGTAAACACTGGAAGCCTATTGTTTTTATACGCAATCGAATGTTCGGAACCCCCCTGAATTTTCGAATGAAATTTTGAAAAAATCGTCAAAAAATCAAAACCACGAATAAAGTTACGCAAATAGACATTTCTTATGTAATTTTTCATTTGAAAACGATTGACGTAAATTTTAGAACGCTAACATGAACCGTTCTCGAGATATTGCACATTTTTCATAAACATTATCAAAAAGTCATATAAAATTTAAAAAAAATATTTCCTATTGAGAAACATGTTCACTTTTCATATGCAATACCATGCGATAAATTGGATGACATCATTCTCGTGGATCTAGCTCGTTCCATTCATGAAAAAGATACTTTGAGTAATACTTTTGTATTTGAACGCCAATAGTCATTTATCTGCTGTAAGACTAACTTATTTCTTTGTTCATAACGCTTGGTGAGATTTTGGCGACGAATTTGGCGACTTTTCGAAATGTTGCCAAATTAACGAAAATCTCGCCAAATGGATAAAAATGACGCTAAATCAATAAAAATGACGACTAATTGTCGAAAATTCAATATCTTGGTAAAATATTAGTATCGACTATAAGAAAAACCTATTTTTTTTACTGTAAAAGTAGTAAATTCATTACATTATATAAGGAAAGTCATGTGGTGCCCACATCAGATTTTTTTTCCTTTGACGACTGTACATTAAGTTGAACGAAACATTTTTATGATATATTGTATTTGAGTGGTTTTGTGCTTGTAGTTGCGAATATCATACTTGTGTTGTAATTTCTGTTACAGTATAGTGGGCGCAATTTTAATATAAGTTACACTATAGTGGACCCAGTTGTAATCCCTGTTACAGTATAGTGGGCGCAGTTGTAATTTCTGTTACAGTATAGTGGGCGCAGTTTTAATTTCTGCTACAGTATAGTGGGCGCAGTTGTAATTTCTGTTACAGTATAGTGGGCACAGTTTCTGTTACTGTTTAGTTACATACAATTTATATGTATATCTTAACTTTATGCTCGGCATACACACGTTAAATAAGGAATATCTTTAAAAGACTAGAGTACTCCAAATTTTTAGACAATTCTATATTGCACACCTTAATGACTTTATTTTTCTTACAAGGCCGTCTTGTGAGGTACGAGCATGCCTCTGGCTGAAACATTTTAATTGGTATGAAAGGAAACAAAAATGAATTCTAAATGGGTATGTATGTTAAAAACATTTCATTGGAGTGATGTCGTAAGAGATATGTTACGAGTATTAGCAATCCGGTATAGTTCTCATGAAAATAAGTTTTTGAAGGAACCGTCAAGTGATGGCAAATGGTGTATACAATTCATTTTCGGCCTATCTATTAAGATATTTTATCCTATTTTGCACACTTCTACAGTCATACGAATTTTCAGTAAAAAAAAGTAGGTAACACCTCTGGAACCGGAAGTGGAACTCCTTTGTGAACCCCATACTCCCTCCGAAATTCATTGCTGAATCCATATCAGTCATCATCAAAGTTCTTATTCATAGCAATCCTGAGAAATATATGCTTCAAGAGAAATGCAACTATCGAAAACAATATATCCAGAACTAGAAGTATAAATTTTTAGTGATTCATCCTACCCCATCCAGAAGTAAATGCTGAATCCATATCATTCTTCACCTAAGATCTACCTATAGCCGATTCTGAGGAATATATTTTAAAAAAAAATATTTAACCGGAAGTTGAAATCCAAGTGAATTCTCCAACCCCTCAGAAACTTGATGCTGAATCAATATCAGTCAGTAAGCGATATCTATAACTGATTCTAAGAAATGCATGTTTTACGGAAAATGCATTTTTTTAATAGGAATTGGGAAAATACAGGAAATGAAAATTTTTAGTAACCCCACTCCCTACCCCCTCCGGGATTTTATGCTGAATCTTTATTGTTCTTAATATAAACGTTATCTATGGGCAATCCTCAGAAATAGATGTTTCAGGGAAATATTTGAACCAGAAGTGGGAAAATAACGTAAGTGGGAATCCTTAGTATGTCTTCCAACCCCTTCCAAAATATAATGTTTAAATACATCAGACATTATATAAAGTCTATCTACAGTTAATCCTGAAAAATAGATGTTTCAAGTAAAAATTTTCAAGCAGAAGTGGAGAAGGAATCGAAATGGAAATTCTTAGTGTCCCACACTTCCTACTCTAGAATGTAATGTCTAATTCATATCAGTGATTATATAAGCTCTATTTGTAGCCAATCTTGATAAATAGATGTTTCAAGGAAAATTAAAAATTTTGAACCGGAAATGGAAAAAGAACCGGAAGTGGAAATCCTTAGCGAACTCATCCAACCGACTTCGAAATTCAATTAAAAACACTGAATATAACTAACGGTATGAACTGTTTCGGAGGCAAAAAGCCTAATTCTTTGAGAAAAATCAAAAGAACAACCACATCAGCAAAAGCAAGACGGTTTCTGTCAATAAATAGTTGCACGACGTGTCTTCACAAGAAAATCCGCCCCCCTCGAAAAATATTACAAATAAAAGAAAAGAAAGCTTTGTGAAGAAGGAAAAAGAACAGAAAATATTTAAGAAATAGGCAATTGGAATATAAATTCTTCAATAACAACAGAAATGAATTCTTAAATATATAAGAATTCTTCAATAAGAAATACCCATTTTAATTCCTTTATACAATATTTAATCAATTTGAAATAGTGATCAAAGATTATCAATACTCTTAAGCGTCGAGTCAATTATACTTTAATTTCTTCTGTGGTAAAAAATGGGGCAGAGAACAACCTGGTGTGCTACAGGGGCTTCCATCAGAATTAACTTATGATGACGTCATACTGTGACGTATGAATAAAAGATCCAACATTATTTTTAGCGATTTAAATCTGACGGGTATTGGACGGTGAGAGATTGCTTAAACTTATTCCTGATTGTTTGTTTACATCCGGTTTAAGAATGTATTACCAGTTTTAAGATAAATACAGCTGAATGAAAAAGTGATTTTTCTGGGTGCAATTTAGATGCAGAAAAAAAAAAGTAAATGAAGAAAAGGGATTTATTATCGGGGAATATCTTTAGGAACATATTCCTGTCTATGGAAGTATTTCTTATCAGACGCTTTAATAGTTGGTTGATTGGGAGATCTACGATTTCTTTGCATGTAATAATATCTCTCTATCTCATCAATTGCTAGTTAAGAAGGTCCGGGCGGGAAGACTATTGCCTCATTTTTTAACTGATTTTTGCAAACAGTGAAGTGCATCTACATATATACAAGGACATAGGCAAGATTTCTTCCAGGGAGGGAGTAACTTAACGGTTAACCTTCCCTAACCCCCCCCCCCCTGGCTATGCCCATGCAAGTGCATAGGAAAATCTGTCAAAATCTTCGGTCATTTGAAAACTAGGACTTTAATTAAAACAGGAAAGAACAATCTTGCATAAAGCATTGATTATGAAACACTTTCCAACTGCAATGCAATTTTATTTCAACATCTCTAAAATACGATACATCCAGCGGTAATATTTTTAAAATTGTCACAACACTACAATAATTTATTATATTTGAAAACTTAAAACTTCATCGAAAAAAATGAATTTCATTCAAATGACGTCATTGAAATATAAATCGCCTGGCTCTCCATATAAAAGCCGTAAATATTTCATTCATACACTTTTATTCCATTCCTTTCATTCATCATAATACTACAATAATTTATTTTACTTAAAAACTTAAAACCGTAGAGGTATAAGTAATTTAACTCTATGCTTAAAACTTCATCGAAAAAGTCTGCTATAAAATCGTCTGTTTCTCTATGTAAAATCAATTAATCAGCTATATATATCAGCTATGTTGCAGACTCCAGAGCTAAATAATTTTGCATTAAAGAAATTCAGTAATTCTTTTACAGCTCGTCTTATAGCTAGATGTAAGATCTCCATATGTGACATCTTGATCTCCATACTTGAGAGTTAGGCTTCATCGCAAAAATGATCCAAATTTGATGATCATTTAAATTCCAAAATATTGTAATTTCGTTGGAAAAGTATATAGATGCACAGAAAAAAAAATAAAGCAGTTTTAGGACGGATGTAACACTAAATATGAATTAAAAAGAACTTTAAAAATCACGATTTTGCCACAAGATGGATGCCATATATTATTTTGAAGTGAGTGATATTTTCATATAATATGGATGTAGTTATTATTTTAATTTTTATTTAAAAAACTACTGAATATATTTTGCTCATTATTTTTATATATATTTTATGGGATTTCCTAAAATTTTCGAAGCAATTTGTGAATTTTAAATTCGCTTAAAAAATGTTTGAAAAATTAGGTCCCATAGGGTTGAATGTATTTCATTTTTTCAATCCGGGTTCAATCCAAAATTAATTGGGTGATGTTATTCATTTACATTCCCATATGCCCCACCGACCATTTCAACAATATACTAAAATTTCATTTTGTAAAGTCATTTTTGCGGCTGTTATCTTGCGAACGGACAGACAGATAGACAAACAGAATGAACAAAGTCATAAACACTTTTCAACTATGCTGTAATGTGTTAAACAGGAAATGGGTAAAATCTAGAAAAATTATCCATAAATTCATTACAAAAAAAATATATTTTTCATTGAGCATTTGGGATTTGGAATATTTTAGTAAATTGGCGCCGTTTAAAAAACGCCAAATAACTAAATTAAAAATTAATTTATCTAAAATCGTACATTTGGTATATACATAAAAAGTGTTCACGTCACATATTATCTTGTAATTATTAAAATATTTTTTATTTCTATCTTTTTAAATAATTAGTGAGGAAAATGTTTCAGAGAAAATTTCGTACTGTCCGTATAAGATTTAATTTTATATAATTGGTCTAGAAATACATATTCTGTAAGATTTCTGTTCTGAAAATTAGTTATGTACTTCATCCTAACAATTTGAAAATAATCTGATGTTAATAATTAATTTCATTTAACTTGCCGAAAAATAGTACACATAGATATCAGAAGTCCATTTTCTTCGCTCCGGTTCTTCTATATATATATTTATTAACTTCAAAAGTGTTAAATAGTTTTTCTCTAATACAAACCTAGAAAGATAGAATGGGTGCGGAAATCCAGGAATATTATATCTTAGATTATATTTTTATTCTATAACAGTGTTTCAACTGCAGTTGTTTGTTCCCTTTAAAACTAGCGCGATAACCCGTTTGTTATTTTAAACCTTTTATTTTTCTACTTCTCCTTTAATTCCAATTGCTAGTCTACTAAAATACCGCTTTGAAGTTTACTCTGAAGAGCAATAACATCATTTTCCAGTCTTTCCCAATTTAAAGAAATGTAATGGGATAGTTTTCAATTGAACTTTATACGCCGCGCGTGAAATAATACTCTCATTTCTTAACTGGTGTCCTAATTTCGGAGCTAAAAATGGGTATTGCTGCCTATATTTGTGTGTGCAATGCTGAGATTGAAAATTTATTGAAAACAAATGCTATATTCAATTTAATTTAAATATCTAACTGCTATTCAGCTTACGATAATTCGAAAACATACGCTGTTATTTGGGAATTTTCATTTTCTGAACAGATATAAGAAAAGTGTTACCTTATATTCAAATCTTATTTTTAATTTATCTGCGATTTGAACATTTTTTAATGCCGAACTGCCTCTTTGTGTAATATTAGAAATGTATTTTGCGTTAATTGGGAAATTCGGATTAAATATTTCGGAATTAAATATTGAAGGAAAGTTTATTTTGGATAATATATATTAGAAACCATGTACAATAGCGCAAATTCGGTAAAAGAGAATAAAAAATAAAGCTTTTGGAAAAAGGGCAATTAAATCTCTCATACGGATTCCATTTTTAACACTTTACAACAAAGTTGAAAAGTGTTTATGACTTTGTTCATTCTGTCTGTCTGTCTGTCTGTCTGTCTGTCTGTCTGTCTGTCTGTCCGTTAGCACGATAACTGCCGTAAAAATGACTTAATCAGAATGAAATTTTAGTATGTTGTTCAGACGGTCTGTAGGACCTATGGGAATATAAATGAATAATATCACACAATTAGTTTTGGATTGAACCCGGGTTGAAAAAATGAAATACATAACCCGTTTTTATTTTAAACCTTTTATTTTTCCTTTTATATTTTTCCTTTGGGACCTAATTTTTCTAACATTTTTTAAGCGGATTTAAAATTCCCAAATTGCTTCGAAAATTTTAGATAATAGTCAAATTGTTCCATAAAATATATAAAAAAAATTCAGCTAAATATATCCAGTAGTTTTTTAAATAAAAATTAAAATAATAATTACACATCTTATATGAAACGATCACGTGACCATGATATGAAACGACCACATGACCCACTTCAAAATGATATATGGCATCCATCTTGTTTCAAATTCGTGATTTTTTAAAGTTCTTTTTAATTCATATTGAATGTTGTATCCATCCTAAAACTACTTTATTTCTGCTTAAATTCTGTGTATCTACATACTAAAGCAACACAATGACAATATATTTGAGTTTAAATTCTCATTCAAATTTGATTATTTCTACAATTAAGCCTATTTTTCACCTATGTAAAATGTAAACAGCAAAATATGTAGAATGAGTTGTATTAGAATTGCTGTATTTCTTTAACACAAAATAATTCAGTCCATGGAGTCTGCATGGCTGATATGAATGAAATATTAATTGATTTTATAAACAGAAGGACGATTTTTTTCAATGAAGTTTTAAGCATAAAGTTTATGAATTGTAGCTCCATGGTCTTAATTTTTAAATAAAATAAATTATTATAGTATTGTGACGAATGAAATGGAGAAAGTTATGAATGAAATCCTGCTTTTATAGAGAGATCCAGGCGTGTTATTTTTTCTATGACGTCATTTGAATTAATTTCAGTTGTTTTCAATGAAGTTTTCAAATATAATAAATTATCGTAGTATTATGATAGATCTAAAAATATTACCGTGGAATGTATTGCATTTTAGAGATATTTAAACTACGCAATTTATATTTCAATGCCGTCATTTGAATGAAGTTCATTTTTTTCAATGAAGGTTTAAGTTTTCAAATATAATAAATCAATGTAGTATTGTGATAAGTTTTAAAATATTACCGAGGAATGTATTGCATTTTCGACTTTTTTAAATAAAATTGCATTGAAGTTGGAAAGTGTTTCATAATCAATGCTTTAAGCATGATTGATCTTTCTTGTTCCTTATAAGCAAAAGGAGCGTGAAGGAAGAAAAAGTAATCAGATTGTAAAAAGGTAATCAAAAGTGTCCATATACTTTAAAGAATAAGAAAGATCAATCATGCATAAAGCATTGATTATGAAACACTTTCCAACTTCAATGCAATTTTATTTAAACATCTCTAAAATGCGAGACATTTCTCGGTAATATTTTAAAAATTATCACAATACTACATTAATTTATTATATTTGAAAACTTAAAACTGCATCGAAAAAAATGAACTTCATTCAAATGACGGCATTGAAATATAAATTGCCTGGTTTAAACATCTCTAAAATGCGATACATTCCTCAGTAATATTTTAAAAATTATCATAATACTACAATAATTTATTATATTTGAAAACTTCATCGAAAACAACCGAAATTTATTCAAATGACGTCATCGAAATATAACACGCCTGGCTCTCTCTATAATAGCAGCATTTCGTTCATAAACATTTTTCTATTCATATCATTCATCACAATAATATAATAATTTATTTTATTTAAAAACTTTAGACTATGGAGGTACAAGTAATTAAACGCTGTGCTTAAAACTTCTTCGAAAGAATCCTCCTTCTCTCTGTAAAATCAATGAATATTTCATTTATATCAGCTATATTGCAGACTCCATGAGCTAAATAATTTTGCGTTAAAGAAATGCAGCAATTCTTATGCAATTCATTCTACATATTTTGCTTTTTACATTTTCCATAAGTGAAAATTAAGGTTTTGTAGAAATAATCAAATATGGATGATCATTTAAACTCAAATATATTGTAATTGCGTTGTTTCAGTATGTAGATGCACAGAATTTAAGCAAAAATAAAGCGGTTTTAGGACGGATACAACACTCAATATGGATTAAAAAGAACTTTAAAAATCACGATTTTGGGACAAGATGGATGCCATATTATATTTTGAAGTGGGTCACTTGATCTATTCATATAGTGGTCACGTGATCGCTTCATATAAAAGGTGTAATTATTATTTTAATTTTAATTTAAAAAACTACGGAATATATTTTGCTGAAATTTTTTTATATATTTTAAGGGATAATTTGAATACTTCCTAAAACTTTCGAAGCAATTTGTGAATTTTAAATCCGCTCAAAAATGTTTGAAAAATTAGGTCCTATAGGGTTCAATATATTTCATTTTTTCAACCCGGGTTCAATCCAAAATTAATTGGGTGATATTATTCATTTATATTCCCATAGTTCCCACAGACCGTCTGAACAATATACTAAAATTTCATTTTGATAAAGTCATTTTTACGGCAGTTATCGTGCTAACGGACAGACAGACAGAATGAACAAAGTCAACAAAGTTGAAAAGTGTTAAGAAGTAGCAGACACGATGACAAAATAACTAGAAAAGTGTTCCAATATCTTTAATGATACTGATGACGTTAAAATATGATGACATCATTAGTCAAAATATGATTGACAGCAAAATATGCTTGACATCCTATCATAAAATATGATATCATCATTGAATGAAGACGCCATTGCATAGCAGAGTGTTTTGTCATGTTACTCGATCATCCAATGGCATGATAAAACATGATTTTCAATCAACATATCGAATTCGAAAAGAGTTGTTTTCTATATAGTGAAGGTAAAAAAAAAATTAATATAATGATTTTAAAATATCTGTATCCGTTTTATACAGATATATCAAAATACAAGAATAAAGAGGATATTGTTTGCTTACAGTTTAATTAGTTTGGTATATTTTTAACACTTTAAAACATAGTTGAAAAGTATTTATAACTTTGTTCATTCTGTCTGTCTGTCTGTCTGTCTGTCCGTTAGCACGATAACTGCCGTAAAAATGACTTTATCAAAATTAAATTTTAGTATGTTTTTCAGACGGTCAGTGGGACCTATGGGAATATAAATAAATAATATCATCCAATTAGTTTTTTATTGAACCCGGGTTGAAAAAATGAAATATATTGAACCCTATGGGATCTAATTTTTCAAACATTTTTTAAGCAAATTTAAAATTCACAAAGTGCTTCGAAATTTTTAGGAAATATTTACATTATCCCATAAAATATATAAAAAAAATTTCAGTAAAATATATTAGGTAGTTTTTTAATTAAAAATTATTTAATATTGGGAGAAAAACAAAATCAATTAAATTCTGACTTTTGGGATATCCTCCAAAAAGTAGAGAGATATATTATATAATAAATATCTTTCCAAGAGTTTAATTATGTTGTATATGAGAAAGACTTCACATTTTAAAATAAATTTGGTAGATAATAATTTTTCAATTTTTTTTTTAATTTTATATAACTCTTCATGATATACTTATTTGATGGTATTTTTAATGCACTTCCCTACGTCCTAGAGAGATAAAATTTGGTACACAGCTTAAATTTGTTGAACACAATATCTCAAGAACGGTTAGTCCTAGAGTAATGGGGTTAGTCTTAATCTTTCTATTGTCAAAAATCACGTATAAAATAGGAATTTAATTGATATAATTGAGCACACATAGTCTTTTATTTTTATATTTAACGATTTTTGCGGGCCATTTCGCAGAAATAGCCCGTTCCTTTTACCCGAATCGTACTAGAATAAGCTACAAATGATTTATATACCAAATTTTGTTAAATTTGGTATATAAATCACTTGTAGGTTATTGAAATATTATACACCAAATTTTGTTAAATTTGTTCCATTAGTTTTTAGCTAGAGTGGATAACGGCAATTTCTGTCGGCCATTTCGCAAAGAAGGCAGATTCTTTTATTATGAATCGTACTATAATCTAATGCACATCAGGGTTTCCCACAAAAAAACATACGTACCAAATTTCATGAAATTCGGTCCATTAGTTTTTTCAATTAGAGTGGATGTAATATCCTCACAGTCACACAGAAACATACACAGATACACCCTTACACACACAAACGTCTTCCTAAAAAAGTTTTTCGTGTTCTAGAAGTCCCAAAACGTGTAGATCCTTCGAAAATTCGAGTTTCGATCTTCGGCACGATTCCAATACTTTGAATACACACACACACACACACACACACACACATATATATATATATTATCTGTGTATCTGTGTTTTATCTGTGTATCTAAATTCCGTGCCTACGCAATTACAATAGTTGTGATTTTAAATGATCCCTAAACTTTTATTATTTCTTCAACGAAGCCTAGTTTTAACCTATGCAGAATACAAATATCTCAAGCGATTGTGAGGTGAGTTACATAAGAATTGCTGAATTTTTTTCACACACAATTATTTCCGGCCGTCCAAATAGATGCTCATGTCCTTGTTGACGAGTCGGACGGCCTGGGTCTTCAACACACAATTATTTAGCTCTGTAGTCTGGAATACAAGTTATATGAATGAAATATTCATTGATTTTGCATAGAGAATCAGATGATTTATATTTTGATACAGTTTTAAATATTTAAGTATAATAAATTACTCTAGTATTGTGATAATGTAAAAGATATCACCACTGAATGTATCACATTTTAGAAATTTTTAAGTGAAATTGCATTTCAGTTGGAAAGTGTTTCATAATCAATGCTTATGCATGATTGATCCTTCTTGTTCTAGTTCTTTCAGTAAGTATAAATAGCTGTATTAAACTATTTTAGATAAATTAACATCACTGGAATTTTTATTTTAACATGCATTCTATACACTATATAAAGGCGAAATAAGAAGAAAACTAAAATATACCTAAACATTTATTCCGGTATATTTCATTTATACATCATTTATCAAACATTCTTTTTTCTGATGTAACGTGTTTGACATAATGAACAGAGTACAATTGTATTCATTAACAGACTTTAAAAATGCATAAATGTGATATGCATAATAATAGGTTAAAATAAAAGAACTTTATCAAAAAGTACAATGACTATCATATGGAACTCTTATAATAATATTCTTCACCTTTGCATTTGATTGTGCACGTATTAATATATAATAAAGATCTGTTGGAAACAGTTCTTATTTATGTACAAAAAAATGAGTATTAATAACATAATACACAGTGCAGATGCTACCTTATATAAAATAGGCATTGCGCATGAAAGCGAATTGAAGAAGTAATACATGGCATTCGAATACAGAAAATTATAGACGATGGTGGGACTGGGAGAATTTTCAATTAAACATTATCCTATTTTTCACACAATCTAAATAACTCCGGCTGATAATTACTTTCCTTATATACATAATGTATAAGGAAAGTTTATGATGGGAGCGAAAATTCGAGTTGTATTCCAAGATCCCCTGGTACGATTGTGGAAATTGTGCTCTCGTTATGAAAAAAATATGTTTGAATTTTTGGTTGCCGATTTTAAAATTTATTTCTACAGTTTTCGAGTAATTTATGTTGAGCCCCGTTAGCGTGGTGGATCTAGCTCGTTCCATTCATGAGAAAATATACTTTGAGTAATACTTTTATATTTGAACGCCAATAGTCATTTATCTGCTATAAGAATAACTTATTTCTCCGTCCATAACGTTAGGCGAGATTTTGGCGGCAAATTCGGCGGAATGTCGCCAACTTGGCGACTTTTTGAAATGTTGCCAAATTAACGAAAATCTCGCCATCTGGATAAAAATGACGCTAAATCTATGAAAATGACAACTAATTGTCGAAAATTCAATATCTTGGAAAGAATATAAGTATCTACTATAAGAAAAATCTATTTTTTTTACTGTAAAAGTAGTAAATTCATTGCATTATATAAGGAAAGTCATGTGTTGCTCACATCAGATTTTTTAAAATTTATATTGAGCACCATATTGACCTTAGAAAAGCAAGAAACAGTTTTATGAGTATTTAATGTGTAGTATTGTACTCGCTTCATGAGCTTCTTATGGACAACGGAAACATTATATATGAAATTATGAATATATGAGAATAAAAAAAATTTACGAAAATATACAGCATTTGTTTGGTTTGTTGTTATCGAAATTTGTAAGGAAATCGATATATTGAACCCATCATAAGTTTAAATAGGGGATCTGAAAATATTTTAGTTTGGAATAATCTTGATATCGTCAGAAAATTTCATCTTTAATATTATTTATACAAAGTACAATCCTCTCCGAACTCTTATTTCTCGATCCTATCTCTAAAACGGAACAAGGAGTGTGAGTCTGGATGTCGTTTACTGAAATATCTCAACACAAAAGGAAGAAAATTGCCCTGACCCTCCTGCTAATACGCATGCGCGAATGCAGGCATGGATCCCGTAGGTCGAAGAATTTCAACCTCATGGCCCTATTCAATGAGAAAACGGTCCTCTGCTTCAAAAATTTTAATAGTTCTTCAAAAACTCATGATTAATTAACGGATGGCTTCAGAAAATACATTTTTGCTTTAGAGCAGTGTGTGGCATTTAAAGTAGCTACTGTTAAATTATAAACAATGGATTAGCCGTCAATTTCTTATATTGCAATATAGAATTCGGGGATATTTTAAACACACGAAAGGTATATAGTTTTTTTAAAATTCACGAAAACACATCTATTAATTTTATGGATTCCATTCAAAATTTGTTCGAAAGAGAAGTTTTCGACGTTGCCAAATTGAAAATTCTGTCATAATATGTTCAGTATCGATTCGTGTAAATATGGCTGCAAATCGTTGTAAATCGGGTTAAACATAAAAATGAATTAGAAATTAGAAAAAAAAAATAACGCCGAATGCGGCTTTTTGGGTCCTAAAGACATGTGTACCAAATCTCATGGTGTACGATGTTTAATGTCCCTCCTTGACACAAACGAACATTTTTATTTATTGTGTACTAGAACGAATTATCCAGCTTTCCCCGGGCCCTAAATAAGGTCTATTACTTACAAAGAATTAAATAAAAGCTTCGCTACTTAAATAAGCGGCTACTACATATCTTCTTCTTCTTCGACCCAGACCGTCCGACCTACCAGAAAGGTATACGGTATCTGTTTGGACGGCTGGGAAGTGCCACCCAATTTAGACCGGAACACATTGGGGGAGGCAACCACAGGGAAAGTGCCCTCCTTCCCCTACCACCAACCTCTCGGACCCATATGTTTAACGTGATAGTACTCCGCTTGAACACGGTGGCAGTTTCGGCAGTGGCAGAAATCGAACCCGGGCAGACCAAGTGCAATTCCCGTGCGCTAACAACTGGGCTGTTGCGCCCCCCCCCCACTACTTATCTTATAAATAATTAAATAAGCGCCCGCTTTCTTAAATAATATATTCCAAAATAAGTGGAGACCAGTACTCATAAATAATGAAATAAGCGCCAGCTACTTAAACAATAAATTCACGCTCCAAATCGCACGCTCTCAGCAAATAAATAAATAAATAAAAATACATAAATAAATACAAATGCGTAAATAAATAAATAAATAAAGAAGTCTCGACGTAATGCGAAATCTATTAAACTACAGAAAGAAAAAGTGAAATTAATGTACAGGAGAGAAGACTCATTAAATGTGTTTTCGAAAGGACGGTATTTGCCCAGCCTCGAAGGAGGAACGGCTGATTATTTTCGACGAAAGGGGTCTATGTGTTCGAGTGCAAATAATTAAAATGTTTGAAAAGTTCGCTCGCTTAAAAAAATTATAATTCATGAACTGCGGATAACTCTAAAAAGAACAATTTTTGTTTAGGAGCAGTCTAAAATATTTAGAGTAGTTGCTGTTATATTATAAACGTCGGAATGTACGTGAATTGTTTATATCGTAACGTAAAAATCGGAGAGGTTTAAAGCGCATGAAATGTATATAGTTTTTAAAAATATCACAAAAATTTGTTTATTAGTCGTCGTTTCCGATCAAAGTTTGTTTAAAAGAGAATTTTCCGACGTGCCAAGGTGGAAACCTTTAGATAATGTTTTAGGTCGCTAGGGAACCGATTCGTGTGAATATCGACCAAATTCTGGCTAGATCAGGATAAAACATAAACGAATTAAAAAACTAATTCGTATTTAAAAAAAACATTCGAGGTGCACCCATTCAAGTCCTGAAGTTCTTGTGGCAAATTTCATGGCCGTACGACTCTTAGACTTCTCTCCCTCTGTCCCTCTTCCTCTCTCTCTTTCTCTCTCTCTCTCTCTCTCATTCTAACATAAATAGAACGATAAACTTTATCAAAGTAGGTTGTAGTTAATTATTGCATAGCCATACAACATGTTGCCGCATTAACGCCATTTTATGCTGTGTAATTTGTATTCCATAACTTTTATTTGAATTTGATATCATTAGCCCCTAGGTAGTTTGGTTAATCTAAATGTTGCTATTCCTTCACTAACCTTAAAAATGTAAGTTACTTGCCTTAAAGAGATTAGTAAATTATTCAAACTGTCATGAATTCAAAATAAAATATATTAACAAACTGGTGTTGATTGTTGCTGGCATTACTTGTCCAACAGGGATATCAGAAAAATGTTTCTCTAATGTTATCGCCATTTGCGCGACATTTTGATATGATTTCGACTGAGAGATTTGACCATCTCTCCCCCCCCCTCTTCCTCTTACATATGGCCATGTGTATATTTGACAATTATTCAATACTGTTAGATGTAACGTCTGGATTCTTGTCTGCATTCTCAAGATAACAGAATGAGTTTGCGGCAGCAAAGATATCTGATCAAAGATGCCTTGAACCTGTACCCGAATTATAAGAACAGAGGAGGAGCTAGCTTTTGCTCAGTGATTATAATGTCGGTCTACGAAGCATCAGGTCCCTGGTTCGGGGCCCGGCGACGCACAACTGCCACAATGATGAATGGGCGTTTGAAACACGCAACCTTCCTCTCCAACGATCTCACCCTCTCAACACGAGATGGCAGCACCACACGGAGTCAGAATCCTTGTCACTCCCTTCCTGATTGACAAAGACTGACCGTCACGCCGAGACGACACGCCTCCCGGCCTTCATCATCAGCGGAGGGAGTGTGCGGCAGCAAAGACATCTGATCAAAGATGCTTTGAACCTGTACCCGAATTATAAGAACAGAGGAGGAGCTAGCTTTTGCTCAGTGATTATAATGTCGGTCTACGAAGCATCAGGTCCCTGGTTCGGGGCCCGGCGACACACAATCGCCACAAGTTCTAAGATGTGGTTACCATGATTTATAAAAATCCCCAATTACAGTAAAAACCAATTACAGTTACAATCAAAATGGTGAGCAGTTTTTTATCTAACTAAATCCAACATAACAGTCAGATACAATTAAGTAGCACAACAAAATCACAAAGACAAGTAAATTGAATTCTCTAAATATATACAGGCGTGTTCACAATTCGTATCAATTCACTTACTAAATACCATTTCTGTCTGAACACTGAACATAACTTAGTAGGTGAATCTCTTTACCAATCGCTTATAGATTTTTAACTCTTACAAACTCGTCAAAAGTCACAAAATTAGTGACCTTTTCTTTACATTTGTTTACAGTTTACATAGTCGCCAAATTTGTCGCCAAGCCCATACGAACCTGACCAAGGATATCCTAGAGTTTGTCGTAATGGCAATGAGTTACTATTGCACATGCTGCTTTTCTGTATGCAGAGTATTTGGATTCAAAATATCAGGTAATACTCTTAAATAAAAATATAGATTGATTGGAAAACTAAGCGATACACATCAGGCATAGCATACTTATTAGGATCTTAACATCATTAGGAGTTTAACATCATCCCATCTCAAAGATATTAGAAGACTTGAAATTTATCTACCTGTCAGTTTAAGAGTTTTTAATAATTTTGTTAAGACTTTGGTAAGTTGAAAAGGAGCTCTATGTATAAAGCAAGTGCAGTTTTAAATTTTTAACAGAGCTATTCGCACTTCCGGATAAGAAATATTTGTTAAAAAACAGCACATATATGCAGAAATATTAAGGTATCAACCGACAGAGGCTAAAAGAAGAAACCTACGTACTATTTTTCCTTTAAAAAGTTCACCTCATCTCCAAAATCAACCGACACCTTTACATTTTAACTTTCGAAGTTTTTTAGCGAAGATATTTATACACGCAGGTTGTTTTAACGGCGGTTTAAGAGAATTATTGCGAAGTAGAATTTATTTGTATATTTTATTGTATTTTTCAAGTACGAATATGGATTGTTATTGAGAAAGAAAACTTGTAAAAACAAAAGTAAAGGACAAGCATAGTCTCTAAATTATGTTTGTCCTGATATTTAACTTTATAATTTTTTTTATAAAATCTCTATGCGAAAGAAACATAATTCAAAAATTAATAACTGAAAAAAGTTTCATTTGAATGGAAAAATAGTAGTACTGTAAAAATAAAAGGGAAACAAGTGAAAATAGCAAGTGTAAACATTTTACTATGCATAGCCGATTTAGACAATTGACAAAAATTTCTGGAGACAAAATTTATTCTGGAGAAAAATATTTTTTTTTAATTTAGTTTGGAAAAGTTTTTATAGAGTAAATAATTTTATATAATACAGCAGCGAAAGAGTAATTTATGTTCTAACATTTTGCACATTAAAAAATATCGTCAAATTTGAAGAAACGAGCATATTTAAATATATTTACATTTTTCTAGTTTTATTGATTTTTACAGATTTATTTTCTTCTTATAATTAAATTTTGTATAAAATATATTTATATTATTCTGGTCTTAGTTTTTTCAGAATTATTTTCTGATGATTATATTTTGTATAAAATGTTTTTTTTTTTTACTTGAGAGACCATTTTTCTCTATTGAAACAGTTTTTAAATAATGTGTAAATAATTTATGTTCTAACGTTTTACACATTAAAAAATATGGTTAAATTTGAAAAAATGAGCATATTTAAATATATTTATATTGTACTAGTTTTAATAATAATTTTTACAGATTTATTTTCTTATGATTGTATTTTGTATAACATTGTTTTTTTACTTGAGAGATAGGGTGATAACATTTTTCTCTATAGAAACAGTTTTTAAATAATGTGTTTCACTTTTTAAAAAATCATATTAGATGAATAACAAATTACGCATTATTTGAGAAATTTAGAATATAAAATACGATTTCTGCGTTTACTACGAAATTATTCCGCTAGATGGCAGCAACGCAGCTTTGGAAAATAAACTTTACTACCAGAAAATAGAGAAACTATTTATTTAGAGAAACTCTTTCAAAGGAACTTTAAATCAATCTACGTGGAATTATGCAATGCTGAATAAAAGTATTGTTGGCTGTATGATAGAGATAATACATAGTTTCAATTTTTGGGTAATACATCACTAACTAAAATAATTTATTAATTTAAATTATCAAATTTACAAGCTATGCCTTAAAAAATTTTATTCTAAAATGCATAATATAGACAGCTAAGACAAATATATACAGCTTTGAAAAAAAATTATTTGATTTAATTTTTTAAAGTATAATACCATTACAAAAAAATAAATCTGATGTGGACAACACCTGACTTTCCCTATATAATGCAATGAATTTACTAATTTCACACTAAAAAAATAGATTATTTTTATAGTAGATATTTATATTCTTTACAAGAAATTGAATTTTCTTCAAATAGTCCTCATTTTCACTGATTTAGTGTAATTTTTGTACATTTTGCGAGTTTATCGAAAATTTAGCAATATTTAAAAAAGTTGCCAAGTTGGCGACATTCCACCAAATTCGTCGCCAAAATCTCGCCAAGCGTTATGGATGGAGAAATGAGTTATTCTTAGAGCAGATAAATGACTATTGGCGTTCAAATACAAAAATATTACTCAAAGTATCTTTTTTCATGAATGGAACGAGCTACATTCACTGTTAAAATATACTTTGAGTAATACTTTTGTATTTGAACGCCAATAGTCATTTATCTGCTGTAAGAATAACTTATTTCTTCGTCCATAACGCTTGGCGTGATTTTGGCGACGAATTTGGTGGAATGTCGCCAACTTGGAGACTTTTTTAAATGTTCCCAAATTAACGAAAATCTCGCCAAATGGATTAAAATGACACTAAATCATGGAAAATGACGACTAATCGAAGAAAATTCAATATCTTGGAAAGAATATAAATATCTACTATAAGAAAAACCTCTTTTTTATTGTAAAAGTGGTAAATTAATTGCATTATATAAGGAAAGTCATGTGTTGCCCACATCAGATTTTTTGGTAATGGTGTAAGTTAAAGAATAAACGCTAAAACTCATGAAACAACACTGTAATACTTTAAAAACGTTTTTATTAAAAAAAAAATACTTTTAAACGCATTTTAAAGCCAAAATTACATTCTGGTTTTGTTACATCCATGTTTCTTTTTTTTTTCTAATACAATTATGTGAAATGTTTGAAATTTTTATGTTTTTAATGTATGAATTTCAGATACTATAATTTCTTCAATATTGGTTAATCATATTTTCCAATATATACATGTCAAAAATATGGGTAAAATTTACAGATTGAGATCCATTCTTTTAAAAAGGAATTATGAAAATAGGCCGAGTCTGGATATAATTATTTAGATTAATTTACGCTGTTCATATTTGTTCAATGTGTTTTATGAGCATTGTCAGTGTTGATAACAAACGCAATTTAACTAGCGTGTGGCCCAATTCAACTACTCATACCAGAATTTTTACCAGATACATTTTTAAATATTTTTTACTTTCCCTGCAATACATGGTAATGTATAGGGAAAGTATTGGAATCATGCCGGAAAATCACAACTCGAGTTTTCGACGGACCTACACGTTTCGAGACCTCTAGAATACGAAAAAACCATGTTTAGCGTGACGTCTGTGTGTGTGTCTGTGTGTCTGTCTGTGCAGATTTTGTATCAATTCTAACTAAAAAAGTATTTGACCGAATTTCATAAAATTTGGTAAGTAAGTCACTTGTGGGCGAATCTGGTGCTGATTAGTTTTGGGTACGATTCGGAATAAAAGAACCCGTCTTTTTTTGCGAAATAGCAGGGGAGGGGGGGGGTTCGCCCCCCAACCACCCCTGACGGTATGCCTGAAAGAAACACAGCTTACGAGGGGAATAATGACGTTCCAAACAAAAAAATTGTATCGCGGCTAGTTTTAACAACAATGACTGAAACTATAAAGTACCATGATCTTTAAGCTATTAATAAACCCTTTTATTCATGATAATGTCAAATTTTGTACTATGATACCATGTTAAAAAAATATAAAATTTCAAATAAATTTCGAAGTTTTCGTTCGAATTTAAAAAAAATCTATTTAGTTCTAGATTTTTTATAACAAAGCCGGATATAAAGTTTCGTGAAAAACCATTAATATTTGTGGTCACTACCGTACTGTACACAAGATATCGGCCACAGATATACATAAAGACGGACAGACAGACAGATGGACATCACTCTAAAAATAGTCAAAACGTGTTCAGGATGTCTTAAAATATATATTGGCATCAAAATCTCGAAATTGAAAATATTTTTGACAACAAAACTTTCTCAATACTACGTATGAGAGATTAAAAACTCACCAAGAGTTATATACATTTTTTTTTTAATCTTCATACATCCGAAAGTTCTTTGTACCAACAATTGTAACAGAGAAATAAATCGTGGCGCGGTAAAATCCTTTAAATACGTGTAAAATTTAAATTAAGAAATCAAAACGTAAAACAATTTAAGAAATGGCAAAGAAAAGTAAATAGCAAAATATAGCAAAACGAAATTCCCAATAGATCTCGGAATTTAAAAATTACCTAAATTTTGAAAAAAAAAAAGCCTGAAATCTCAGGATTGTAAAAATTAGTAACAGGAGATTCAGGAATTGCAATTCCTATATCTAACACACTGACATGAATCTGCTGTCATACCCGGTGCACCGTATATATAAACATCTATACATTCTTCATCTCGATTATTTTTTCAGAAACATTTTTGCAGAACAGGTTGGCTGAACCGTGAATGGAAGCTTTTCCTATGGTCGCCACTTTGTGATCGTCCCAGATCCGAAAAAAAAAAATTATTTTATTATTATTTTTATTCTTAGTTGGGTACTCCAGTAGAGGACTTTTAGGTCAGTGCTCCCGCTAGCCGACCGACATTGCGAAGAGCAAGATTACCGAGAAGTTGAAGTTCGAGTACTTGAACGGGATTTCGTCTATCTTAATTTATGTGACTTGGAATGTTTGTGCGACTTTTTAACTTCTGTACAGTAAGTGTGATTGCAATTTACTTTTTTTTCAAATTGTATTTAAAAATCCGGTTATTCGGTAAAATTTGGGCCTGTCTAACGCAGGGGCACGCGGGGCAGCCGCATCGGTCGCTCGTGCCAGAGGGCCCCCCAAATTGCAACAAATTTTCAACTGCTTCCTGAAAACACATCTATGGCAGCGGAATAGGTTTTTCCAGTGAACAGATCAATTTTAGGCATATGTAGAGATTACTGTCCTAATTTAAAAGCTAGAGTATGTTGGGTTCTTGGATATAGTGCAAAAGTTGCCAATAATTAAAATTTCATTAAATTATGAGAAAATTTCATTTTGATTTTGTATACATTTTTCTAGAATGCAAATTTTTTTTTCAGAGAAATAATTTTATTCATTTTATATATGACGGGAGGTGAAGGGGGGCCCCGGAGGAATTTCTGCACCATGCCCCAGTTGGGCTAAGCCAGGCTATTGACAGAAAACGCAAAAAAATTCCCGAATATATTACTTTCCTTATATACAATGATGTATAAGGAAAGTATTGAAAGTATTGGGACGGGGTCGAAAATTCAAATTCGAGTTTTCGACGGGAGAGCACGTTTCAAGCATCCCTGATCACGAATCGAACATTTTTGAAGTGCTGTCTGTGTGTGTATGTGTGTGTGTGTGTGTGTGTATGTGAAAGTATGTGTGTATGTGTGCGTGTGAAAGTATGTCTGTGTGTGTGTGAGCCTGTAGAGACGATAACTGACTAATGAATGGACCGAATCAAACGAAATTTAGTACAAAAATTGCAATCCGTAAACACTGACAGCCTATTGTTTTTATACGCAATCGAATGTCCAAAACCCCCCTAAATTTTCGAGTGAAATTTTGAAAAAATCGTCAAAAAATCAAAACCTCTAATAAAGTTAGGCAAATAAACATTTCTTATGTAAGTTTTCATTAGAAAACGATTGACATAAATTTTAGAATGCTCACATGAACCGTTCTCGAGATATTGTACATTTTTCAAAAAATTATCAAAAAGTCATATAAAACAAAAATATATATTTCCTATTGAGAAACGTGTTCACTTTTCATATGTATTACCATGCGATAAATTTGGTGACATCATTCTCGTGAATCTAGCTCGTTCCATTCATGAAAAAAGATACTTTGAGTAATGCTTTTGTATTTGAATGACAATATTCATTTATCTGCTGTAAGAATAATTTACTTCTCCGTCCATAACGCTTGGCGAGATTTTGGTGACAAATTTGGTGAAATGTTGCCAACTTGACGACTTTTTTAAATGTTGCTAAATTAACGAAAAACTAGCCAAATGGATAAAAGTGACGCTAAATCAATGAAAATGACGACTCATTGATGAAAATTCAATATCTTGGAAAGATTATAAATATATCTACTACAAAAATAATCTATTTTTTTTTACTGTGAAAGTAGTAAATTCATTACATTATATAAGGAAAATCATGTGCTGCCCACATCAGATTTTTTTATTTAAAAATGAAGTATTATATTTATCTGAGACTTTTATATCCTTGTAAATAGTTATATATCTTTACATACCAATTTTTATATCGTCATATTTAGAAGGTCATTCTCATATCATATTAATTTTATATAAAATATTTTTATGATGTGTTGTCGTAATTTATTATGATTTGTTTTAGTTTGTTTATTTTGAAATCTGAAATTCATTTGCGCATGCTTCAACTCAGTTGATCCATGTTAGCTTTAAATAGATTATGACGCACCAAAATTATATTTCCCATATTCAGTATCCAAGCCTGATAGAAAATTCAAGTACTTTTTAAATATATTTACCAGGCTTCAACATGTGCAGAAAAAGATTTATAGATATATATAATTATTTTTACCCATATCTTAAGAATTATGGTATACAAAAGAGCTCATTTAAATTACCACTATTCAAGCTACTAACCATATCGTGTGAAGGTCTTTATCACCTAAATCTTAAATTTTTCATCCGCCGATAACATCAGGACATAAAGTCTTAGATTCACTAGGCCACACAAAACTACGCCTATGCCGCTCACGTAACAGTGCAATAAAACTTAGTATTCCCAGCTGGAAACTCAATTAAATTAATGTCTCTGTTGACTGATTAAGACGCGTCCCATACCGACAGGCATGCGGGTTGCTTTAAAATGGGAGATTACGTGTACCTGACACAAACTCTAACTCTCTGTCATAAGCGAATCTAAGGAGCTTTCTAACGTTGCTTCTTCAATTTAAGTATCCGACAAACTGTTATAGCTGGAGTAATTCTCCTCTTGATGCTATCCTGCAGGCGTATATATATATATATTTATTTAAGAACATTCGAAATGCAGTTAGTACCAGAGTGACACAATTGCACTTTGTTTTAGATTGAGGTTGGAAATTGTTCTTTTGAGAGATTTTTTTTTCATTTGAAACTAACTATTTGAAACCAATCAAAACCTTTTCAGATTTAAGCAACAAAATGAAGCGCATTTTATAATTCGGTTAACATGTTAAATGGGAGAGTACGGAATTTTATTTCCACATCTTATTTCTGTTCCAAAATAATTTAAATGTTTAATTTTTCCGCTTCACAGGGAAAGATAAAAAATTATTTTTTTCCCTTCTGAAAAACCAAGTGATGTAATTATTTTTAAAATCCCTTTATATCATGTTATCCCTAATTTGAATTTTTACATTTGAATTTATTTTTCCGTTGATCAGGAAGTTAAGGCCAATCGAATGAGACCGAAAAGATAATATATTATGTTTGTTTTTCTCTTTCAGAGAGGCAAAGTGGTGTAATTCTTTTTAAAATTCCTTTATATCGTGTTATCCCTAATTTGAATTTTTAAATTTGTTCTATTTTCCCGCTGATCAGGAAGTTGAGCCCGAAAAGATAATAAATTGTGTTTTTTTCTTCTGAGCGGCAAAGTGGAGTAATTATTTTAGAAATCCCTTTATATCGTGTTATCCCTAATTTGAATTTTCAAATTTGTTTTATTTTCCCGTTGATCAGGAAGTTGAGACCGAAAAGATGATAAATTGTGATTTTTTCTTCTGAGAGGAAAAGCGGAGTAATTTTTTTTTTAAATCCCTTTATATCGTGTTATCCCCATATATATAATTTAAATTTTAAAATTAATTTTATCTTCTCTTTGATCAGGAAGTTGAGACCGGAAATATAATAAATTGTGTTTCTTTCTTCTGAGAGGCAAAGTGGTGTAATTATTATTATTTTTTTTTAAATCTTTTTATATCGCGTTATCCCTAATTTGAGATTTTAAATTTGTTTCTATTTTGCCGTTGATCAAGAAGTTGAGATCGAAACCAAAATTCTACCGAACGGGATATTGTTCGAAAATTAAGCAAATTGAGCAAATCTTCTGATTATAGGTGCGTACTTCGTGGGTTCGAGGCACTTTTCGAACCCCCAATAATTTAATTGTAGATTCCTCGAACCCTCAATATTTTTGCGTATATTTAGTGGGTGAAATGTACGCACATATGCATAAACTTTGACTTTCGTTATCCATTTTTCAAGTTTGTTCTTCATTTTTTTCGTTATTCATTCACCGTTTACTATAAAGAGTGTATAGAAGTTTACCTCTCTCAGACTATTGTTTTATATTCTGGATACAAGATTTTAACTCGGAAATGATTTAAATAGAAATTGTTGCCATTTTTAATATTGCTAAAATACCTAAAAAATAAACTTCACATTTTTGTTTTTACTTTTATAAAGATAATTGCATTAAAAATTCATACAGTATCTGCATAATGTATATAATAATGTTGCGCCTCTAAAGTTAAATTAAATGCAATAAATAATACTCTACCGGAAGAAAATATTTTTCTGTACTAACAATAATTTACTTCAATTTAGCATTTCGGATGTGTTATTGTGTAAGATAATGTGACAGAAAAACATTTAAATTAGATTTAAATCCTTTTAAAATTGCATGGGTCATTTAATTTCAAATTTTCGGATCCCCCCCCCCCCCCCAATAATGTTTCAACTCGGCATCTATGTTTCTGATTTTTCCTTTGCATCATTTTCACTCCTAATTCGAATTTTCAAAATAGAATTTTCCGTTAGCCCGAGATTCTGGATCGAGTGAAAAATATCCAGAATTTTGAAAAATAATTTTGATTATTGAAAACTGATTATTGAAAACGGACTCATACCGTTATACCTATATCGAATTTTCAAAATTTTAAATTTTCCCAATATCTTGAAACTAAGACGAATCGAATGACATTCAAGCCAAGACGATAGCTATAGTTGAAGAAAGTACTCGATAATTTTGATATGTCATCTAATCACCCAATAAATCAGTCAGTTTAGTGTATATTATTATGATTATTTAAAATGACCAAAGTCAGTCTAGCTAATGCGTAGAAAACATTCGGCTAATCTTCTTAATGCATGCACTATTTAGCTTTTTAAAATGCATTATCGAATTTCAGACTATCATTTAGATTGCTATCATTTAGATTGCTATCAATCAGTTTTGTATATTGATTGCTATCTATCAGTTTCTTATATTGAATGCTATCTATTAGTTTTTTTTATATTACGATAATTTTGATATGTCATCCAATCACCCAATAAATCAGTCAGTTTAGTGTATATTATTATGATTATTTAAAATGACCAAAGTCAGTCTAGCTAATGCATGGAAAACATTCGGCTAATCTTTCTTAATGCATGCACTATTTAGCTTTTTAAAATACATTATCGAATTTCAGACTATTATTTTTTTATATAGATTGCTATCAATCAGTTTTGTATATTGATTGCTATCTATCAGTTTCTTATATTGAATGCTATCTATTAGTTTTCTATATTAATTGATATCTATCAGTTTTTATATCAATTGCTATCAATTTTTTATATTGATTGCAATCCATCAATTTTATATTGACTGTTGTTATTGTTCCCAGAAGAATGACAGTTTTCTATGAAAATGATAAAAGTATTTTATATTGATTGCTGTCCATCAGTTTCTTATATTGATTGCTATCTATCAGTTTTAATATCGATTGCTATCCATCAGTTTTTTATATTTATTGCTATATATCAGATTTTAATATTGACTTCTGTAATTGTTCCCTAGAAATATCATAGTTTTTCATAAAAATGATAAAAGTAGTGAATATGTAAAAAATTAATGTGAAGGAATATGTAAATCAAATTTAAAGTTTAGAATGAAATAGACATAGAAACCCCATTTTATTTCGAAAAGATTCGGTTTTCCCAAAACATTTCGTCCCGGGACCTTTCATTGAAATCATCTTAGGACCCAATTTACCTATTCACCAAACTCCATTGTCAAAAATTTTGAATATGCAAAAATGAACGATTGCTCAACAATACTTTACAAATTTGAATAATCACGTCTGAAACGACCAAAAAGACAATAAGACACAGAATAAAGGTTTTGGAAGAGAAGGTCAAAAAATGAAGAGCAATGAAAACGTCCTATTATACGGTGAAGTTCAGTAGCGTCATTATGAATGATGCGGTAAATTGCTTGGATTACGACAGTTTTGTGCAATGGAGGAAATAGAATAAATCACTAAGGTACATAAACGAAAATTTAGGCAGTAGGATAATAACATTTTGTTTAAGAAGAAATTGGGACATTTTAAAACATTTTTTTTTTGTGTGTGGGGTCGGGGATGCTAATATTTAGGATTTATCGTAACCAACGGCTCTACCGTGCTTAAAACACCGGTTCTCGTTAGATCACCGAAGTCAAGCAGCATCGGGCGCGGTTAGGACTTGGGTGGATGACCACCTGGGAACACCGCGTACTGTTGTCTCATTTCAGTCGACGTGGTGGCCGAACGGTCAAGGCGAGCGTTTCCAGCAACTGATCGGCCGCCACGTTGTGGGTTCGAGTCCTACGTAAGACATGTATGTTTGTGTTGTTGAGCGCAATGTGTCCCCACCCCCATTGGTGCGCAGGGGCAACGTCATTTGACGGCTAAGAGGTTCACTGTTCTGGCCGAGGTATCGGCGAAGATGAAAAAGTCTATAGTATCTCGCTATAGTAGATAGCGAGGAAAATGTAGCGGTGTCTAATAGACATGTTCCAAAAGAATTGGAATATTTATTAATTGTGGTAAGGTAATGATGATAACGTATCAATAAAATTAGAATATGTAACACTACAAGGACATTCAGAGCTTTAAAAATGTAGTTTATGTAACCTCCATAAGCGTCAAGTCAAAATATAACTCCAGGACAAGAATTACTCTTGTCCCGTAATTAGATTTTGGGTCTCATTAACTCATGTATAATTGGACAGGAAATACATATTTTAGATTTCTTATCAACAGAAGAAAAAAAACCATGTATAGAATGTACACCCCCCCCCCCCCCAAAAAAAAAAAAAATACTTGATAGTTTTTTAAACAAAACAGTTTAAGTCCGTTGTTTTCTTGATATTTGTGCAGTTTACAAAGCCACGATGGTGAACTTTAAAAAATGCAACCAATCTGTAGCTATTTCTGTTTCTGAATCTGAAAGTACATGGTTGTCAGCAGAACGTGACGGAACAAAATTAATACGATAGTAACACACAAACCAGTGGAAATATAAGTTTAAATATATTAATTATGTGACTGAATTGTCTTATTACAAATATACAGTACGGCCATAGGAAAAGAGAGCTTAAAATTTCAAAAGTCTATTGTTTACTCTTTCTTAATAATTAATTCAAAGATTGCGTTTATTTTTCAGTATGTCGAATTCGAAATATCCCATATTTACTCTTTGTTTTGAATTTCAAAAATAGTTTTATTTTTTGATGCTTTAAATTTAAAAAAAACTATATTTTCTTTTTGATCGTTTAAATTTTAAAAGGATTATCTAAAAAATTACCTTATCTAAAAAACATTGTATACAACAGTTTAATTTTCAAAACGATTTAGCTCATTTTCCATATTTAATATTTAAAAAACTTTTGCTAATTTATCTAATTTGAACTTTTAAAATCCTTTGTTTTCTTCAATTATTTGAACTTTTAAAAGTCTTTTACTTTTTTTTAAATTTAACTTTTGAAACTTGTATTTACTTTTCTACAGCTTGAATTTAAAACCGTTTTTATTTACTTTTGATTATTTAAATTTTAGATCACGCTTTTTACTTTCATTAGTTTAAATTAAAAAAAAAATTGTATATATTTCAATCCTTGTTTTAAATAAAGTAGTATTCTTGGACCATGGAACTTCACGTAGCGCTACATCACATACTTAAAGTATATACCTGGCTGGTCATATTTTCATTTGGCTGTAAATATTTAGGTTCGGTAAACTCCGCAAGTACCGTTTTCTTTTTTAGATCTGAAACGTTTTTCGATAGAAGAACCCTCTTAAAAATAGATTTCATAGACTGGCAAATACATTCTACTCGTAAATTTTCCACTGGTTGCAACATATATTTGTGGCCAAATTTGCCCTCTAATCTCCAGGAACTGGGTTTTATCCCGGGTGATGGGGAGTGCCCTGTGTATGCATAAATGCTTAAAGTGGTTCAGTTTGAGCATTAAACTGTAGGACCCGGTCAAAGTAGTCCTTTTATTCATAAAAAACCCCAGTAAAACGTAAAAAAAAAAAAATTAGAACAATGCCAAAGCCGTAAATATCTACCACAAATATTTTATTGTTTAATTATATATTAAATAAAAATTACTCTGAAACCTGCATAAGCTTGAAAAACTAAATTTCTGTATGGTATTGGATATTTCTAACGTTTCATTATATATTTCTTGAATTACTCGAGAAAAATTACATGAAAATAAAACAGAAAAACTTTTAAATAGCTAGTGTATATGTAGGAGTGATGGAGTAGGTACAAAATATGAATATTCATATACTATTTTTTGATGCAAAAAATGTAAACAAGTACATATTCCTTAATGCATCACACTTATATCACATTCCATATTAAAAAGAACATTTTTCTAAATAATGATGTAATCTGAATAATGGAATTTCTCCATATTTCACCATCATTCAAAGAGCTTTTTTAAATGTACGCAACAAAGGTTTTTCACAAAAAGCTATTCTGATAAAACCCATTATTTTTGCTTGATTCTTTCCAATCCTGAAAAAATTAACTAATACTTGGATTGCAATTACGTTAGTTTCTTTACTCTCCATGTAAATGAAAAATTAGAATTCTGTCCTTCATTTTAAACAAACATATCAACAAGATCCCGTTTTTATTGCTGACAAATCATGTTTGGACCGGTTTTCGCGAATTTTTATGAACACTTTGCAACGTAGTTGAAATGTGTTTATGACTTTGGTCATTCTGTCTGTCTGTCTGTCCGTTCGCAC
Organism: Amaurobius ferox; assembly: GCA_951213105.1. Taxonomy (NCBI): domain Eukaryota; kingdom Metazoa; phylum Arthropoda; class Arachnida; order Araneae; family Amaurobiidae; genus Amaurobius; species Amaurobius ferox. The sequence goes on along the minus strand of OX578137.1, from coordinate 117,980,171 downwards.
GATAACGGCAATAAAAATAACTTTATCGAAATGGCATTTTAGGTTTTTTTTTTTTTTTTTTTGAGATGGTCTGCGGGATGTTTGTGAATGAAAATGAATAATAGTCACCCAATTAGTTTCGGATTTAACCCGGGTTAAAGAAAAAAAATACATTGAATCCTATGGGACTTAATTCTTCAAACATTTTTCAAGCGGTGTTAAAATTTTTCAATTACTTCGAAAATTTTAGGAAATATTCAAATTATCACATAAAATGTGTTAAAAAAATTTAGCAAAATATGTTGAGTAGTTTTTAAAATTAAAATTGAAATAGTAATTACACCCATATTATATGAAGAGTTCACAAGACTCATTCTAAAATAAATTATGTCTTACCTATTTTTCTGCTGTGTAATATTTAAAGATCATCATTTATATTTAGTGTTGCATCTGCCATAAAAGCGCTTTATTTTTGCTTATTATCTGTATATCTACATTCTGTGCCAACGCAATTACAATATTTTTTATTTTAAATGATCTCAAAACTTTGATTATTCCAACAATAATGCCTAATTTTAAAGTTAAACTACAGCATAGAAAATGTAAGCAAATCAAACCATTGTAAGGTGTATAAGAACTGCTGAATTTTATTTTCACGCAAAATTAATTAACTCTGGAGTCTGGAATATAAGTGATACAAATGAAATATTCATTGATTTTACATAGAAACGCAGACGATTTATAAAATGAAATATTCATTGATTTTACATAGAAACGCAGACGATTTATAAAATGAAATATTCATTGATTTTACATAGAAACGCAGACGATTTATAAAATGAAATATTCATTGATTTTACATAGAAACGCAGACGATTTATAAAATGAAATGGTTTGTCAATGTTACAACATTTTCAAAGAACTAATTTAACATGAGATTAGGAATCGAAGTAGTTTCTATAATAATTAAATATGATAATTGTGGGGTAATAGTAACTCCAAAAGAATCGTAAAAACTTGCAAATTATACTTTCGATGACATTATTTGAATAAAGTTCATTTTGTGTAACTATCATTGTCTTTTCAAGATAAATTTTGTGGATGGCAATTTTTGAAGCAGCTTAAAATGCAAATAAAATTCCATTTCAATTGGAAAGCGTTTCATAATCAAAACTTTATACGTGATTGATATTTCTTTTTCTTTCTTATTTTTATTTCAGTATAAAATTACCAAAGCAAGAAAACACTGTTGCGAATCCCCTATGTAAACCGACAAATTTTGTGGCAAAAAAATTCGAAGCTCAGACTGATCTAGGCTGCAACGGCTAAGTTCATACTTGCAGAACCCGAACATAGTGTGGGATTCGAAAGTTATAATCAAGGTCCTATTGCAGACAACAACGTGCATTTGACACATAGGCGTTCGTAAAATTGTGTCAGATAACAAAATTTTCTGCTGTCAGATGTCAACCACACTATTCTGACAAGCTTTATGAAAAGAACAAATTCAATCCATGGATCATGATGTTATCAGTAATAAAAGAGCGATTCTAACTTTAAAAGAACTCCTTATAGGCGGGTCTGTGAATATTAGCATATTAATGTATTTCCCTACTCAAATCAAGTATTTCTTTTATTTAATCAGTTGAGCCAAATTAATTTGAATAATTATGCTTTTGTTTTACGAAAGCAAAAAAAAAAAAATTCGACAATGGCTCCTGTTTGATGGAGCCGAATTTGTTTTACGTGGATAACGTTCCGTAAAATGAAAATAGTTTTAAGTATTACAGTATAACCACATTCACAAAATTATTTAAAACGTTAATACATTGAACCAACAAAATATTTATCACTATAATTCGGAAACTAAGATCCTGTTCTAAAATCCAATTATATTTCCTTGTAGGGCTTTCAATGTAAAAATATATTCCATACCCTTTACTGTTTGTATTTTTAAATTTCGAGATATATACACTTGAACTTTTTATTGCATTATCAACTTTAAAAGCGAAAATTTTTCAATCTTCTTCAAATTGACAAGACGATGTTCCTAAAACTGTAAGAGCTTTGTTAAAACAAATCATTGATCAACACACACCGGCCAGTGAATTAGTAGCCAGAGAACATGTAACACTTTTGCGAGGAGAGCCAGACGATTTATATTTCGATGACGTCATTTGGATAAAGTTCATTTTTTTTTTATGAAGTTTTACGTTTTCAAGTAAAAAAATCTGATGCGGGCAACACATGACTTTCCTTATATAATGTAATGAATTTACTACTTTTACAGTAAAAAAATAGGTTTTTTTTATAGTAGATACTAATATTCTTTCCAAGATATTGAATTTTCGACAATTAGTCGTCATTTTCATTGATTTAGCATCATTTTTATCCATTTGGCGAGATTTTCATTAATTTGGCAACATTTCAAAAAAGTCGCCAAGTTGGCGACATTCCGCCAAATACGTCGCCAAAATCTTGCCAAGCGTTATGCACTAAGAAGAAAGTTATTCTTACAGCAGATAAATGACTATTGGCGTTCAAATACAAAAGTATTATTCAAAGTATATTTTTTCATGAATGGAACGAGCTAGATCCACGAGAATGATGTCACTCAATTTATCGCATGGTATTACATATGAAAAGTGAACATGTTTCTCAATGTGACTTTTTCATAATTTTTTTGAAAAATGTACAATATCTCGAGAATGGTTCATGGTAGCGTTCTAAAATTTATGCCAATCGTTTTCTAATGAAAAATTACATAAGAAATGTCTATTTGCGTAACTTTATTAGCGGTTTTGAGTTTTTGAGGATTTTTTCAAAATTTCATTCGAAAATTTAGGGGGGTTCTGAACATTCGATTACATATGAAAACAATAGGCTTCTAGTGTTTACGGATTGTGATTTTTGTACCAAATTTGGTTCGAATCGGTCCATTCGTTCGTCAGTTATCGTCTCCACAGACTCACTGACACACACACATACTTTCACACACACACACACACACACACACACACACATACACACACACAGACATCACTTCAAAAATGTTTGATTCGTGATTAGGGGATGCTTGAAACGTGCTCTCCCGTCGAAAACTCGAATTCGAATTTTCGACCCCGTCACAATACTTTCCTTATACATTATGTATATAAGGAAAGTAATAAATTATTGTAGTTCTGTGATAATTAAAAAGATATCAACCCTGAATGTATCGCATTTTATATGTTTAAATAAAATTGCATTTCATTTGGAAAGTGTTTTATAATCAATGTTTTATGCATGATTGATCTTTTTGTTCAACCTTATGGAGGAATAATCTACATTTCCCACTAATGGGGGATTGCCCTTCATCTGCCTGCACCATTAGTTCACGTATTCACTTACTTTAGGAATCCATATAGACTGCATGGGATGTTGGCTGATGAATGCGAGGGCATAGTTTCCAAAACTGGGTGTATTCTTCATGTTATGGGCTTAAAATCCAGTTGTATATTTATCATAAACGACAGACCGATAACTTTTCTGTCTAACACTCTATCAAATAAATATCTGTTGATCATATCACGTTTTGATCATCTTAAATTAAAAAGAAATACTTTTGTAGAGATTCCAAAGGTTAGTTACCTCTCAAATCTCGCGTGGATCACAACATCAGTAGCTGTCACACAGACATGACACCGTGCCATTAACGCTCGATCTTAAACAGAGTAATTTGCATATTTGGAATATCAGACATCAAAGCTCTCATTTTCAATCGTGAAGGGAAAAAATGATTTTTGCTTTCCTCTCTGGGTTTTAACCCTCCGTTCTGAAGCAGACGATTTTCGCAGTAGGTATGCAGTCGTGTCGATCGTATATTTTGATAACGCGTTAATAATGATATTTTGTTATTATCTTCACTTATGGGTGAGTTGTTAGTGACAGTTGTCATGTATCAGGAGAGATCAATAATTAATGTGTGGGTCTAATTTTCTTTTTTATCGGAATATTTCTCACGTTGAGACAAATGGAATGCAAATTGGAATAATGTATAAACTTATTAAAAAGATAGACGCGTATCAAAAGAAGGTGAATATTTATAAGCAACACACAACAACAGAGCTAACAGATAAGATTTCGTGAAGGACATGACCCTCCATGAAGTAAATAGAGTCATAGCAATGTTGTGTGATTGTGACAGTAGAACCAGCACGACAGAGAGCTGCTTGATACAAGAGCTATCTGTAAGACTACACCAGCAAACTCTTTAAAAACGAATTACGTAAAAATGTGCGAAATATATACATATAAAGTTTTGTAATAGTAAATTTTACAAATAATAATTTTAAAGTAATAAACATGTAGCTGTTTATATAGTTTTTAATTATTTTTATATCTCCTTACAGATATATGAAATCAATAAAGACTAATAAAAATAGACGAACACTATTTCAAAATCCTACAGGAACGTCTTTAAGTACCACGATAACTTTGTAAGGAAACAGCTCATGAGTGAGCACGTTATGAAATTAAAACGTGAGGATAACAAACTCAGCAGTAAAGAGAGATACTCGAAAAATAAAACAGTTGTAGAACGATTTCCAATGAGTAGGAATTGACACTAAAACTGTTACCAATATCATTTATTTCACATAATATGGTTATTGGTGAGTTACTGTTCTATTCAGAAATACTAAAATAAACAACACGTTCATGAACAGGAATCTAATATATACTCTATTCAAAATGCCATCCGTCAGCAATAATGCGATCCGGGCATTAGTTTTAATCGTGATACGGTTTACTTTATCGCATGTTACAAGAAAATAAGTGTGCCTTAATATATATATATATATATATATATATATATCCAATGTATCCATAACATGTGGTAACACAATTTATGTTAATCTATTCTTATTTTCTTTTTCATCTTTCAAATATTTTCTTCTAATAATATTAATATTACAAGGCATCAGGTTGGTATATTTGATTATTTTGTTTGATTATTTTTATATTTATATATGATCAGTTTTCTGCATTCTTATACGTCCAGCCATGTGCATAATTTCTGTAATACAATTTACAGTTATGCACACAGAAACGTAGAAGTTAAGTATTACCGAACCCTATGACCCTAGATAACGTAGATGGCTTCGGAAATGCTTTTCACTTTTTTTAATTATATTCATTTTCATATATAAAAAGTTTTTGGAAGCCACAAAGGCCTCAGTGTGCAATTTTTTCTGTTTGAAACTTTTCATCTTATACACTATTCATGCATTTACACTATATATGTTTATGCAGGGAACAAGGGGATTTGTACCTTAAGTAGTTGTACTACATATATGATTTATAACACTTAAAATAAATTTTAGTCTTAGAGTGTAGTTAAGGGATTATATTCACCAATCTTTCAGCACATGTAATTCTTTTTCAATTTCTTACCTTATATATGGAACAGGGAATGAGGGGTATTTCATAACTATTTAGTACCTGTTTCATTTATAATGTTCTATTTATAATTTTCTCAAGTTTGTTGTAGAATCAATCTTTATTACAAATTTTTACTTCAGACCATTTTATTTTCACTTTTGCTCTACAGACTATTTTCAATAAATGATCAATATCTGGTATATATAATACAAGTAAAATAGAATTCTTAATATATATATATATAATTTACAAATGTATAGCTAACTGTAATAGCCGCTTGAAAAATTATTTCTCTTACGTATAATATGCAAACATGGCGCTAAGCTGCCCTTGTATACATTTACCAATATATTTACCAAAAGAAATACCTAAAAACTATAAAGCAATAGAAGAATGCGAAAGACGAAAAGTATCACAAGTGGCCGGGGGGAGTTGTGACCCCCACTCTCCGGTTGAGCAAATGCATTATGCCATGGCGACACTCCCGGAAGCCGATACTTATACATGGAATTTCTCTAACAGAGAAATTGAATTGGTTTTTCGTGTATCTTTCGATTTGAATATTTGTATTTTTGCTGTGGGATTTTGCTGTTCGGTATTAATGGTATTAAAGCCATTCCATGTATAAGTATCGGCTTCCGGGAGTGTCGCCATGGCATAAAGCATGGGGGTCACAACTCCCCCCGGCCACTTGTGATACTTTTCGTCTTTCGCATTCTTCTATTGCTTTATAGTTTTTAGGTATTCCTTTTGGTAAATATATATATATATATATATATATATATATATATATATAAATTTAAAGATTTTAATCGAAAATTATGCATAAACTACTGTATGTACAAAAAAACCCATCTCTAGCATATCTGTTACAAATGAGTAACTATAGACCAAGACTAAGGATAAAGATAGAAGGTAACATATCACTACAATGGAAAGAGGGATGAAAAGAATATTAGGATAAAAAATTGACAATTAAAATTATATAAATATCAATAAAAATAAAAAGAAAACACGGCAAAAATGAGAAAAGGCAATAATAATTAGCTCAAGATAAAAGATTAAGACATAGAGAACAATCAATTGAAACTACACAAAAAATGGCGGTTAGTTCGAAATTGCATTCTCATCAGGACAGCCATACAATTCGAATTAAAACCAATAGAATAGCCAGTTTCTGACAATGGCGATAGTATTTAACTATAGACACCATTGGAATGGTCTACTGGCTAGTGGAAGGATAAAAATAAATCAATTGAATTACAAATCAGAAAAATAATACCTCCTCGAACAGAAATATGAACTCACAAGCATTGTTACCACGTGTAAGTTGAACAAGCGACTGAGCATTTCACCTCACTTGTCAATGCGAGTGGGCACCGGAATGAATGCACAAAGTGTATTTTACTTATTCATAAATTAATTAATTATTTTCTTGCCAAAATTTTATTATCCATGCGATATCCCAATCTTGAAACGAGCGGGCGTGTCTATAACGAGTAATAACCTAATACGAGATCGTGTCTTCGGAAGGAAGTGCTATCAATCCAGTCTCTTTCCTGCTTCCTTTCTAATGCAAAGACGATATAGACTTTTACACAAGAAAGAGCACAATATAGTTTTCTTTTGTTGCCATTCAGCGAAAGAAACTTTTCTGTTTTTCTGTCCTTTATTCACGCTCTGGTAACGGTTGTCGTGAATGATTCTTTCGGTCAGTGACAGCATTAGAGACTGGGTGATGTCACTGTTATTTAAACCAATTTTAAAATGTAAAGAAATACACACTACAACATTTATGTGCAATATATGTGTATAACGTATAGTAAATATATCTGTGTAGGTAAATAATATATTCTGAGTTAGAAAGGTTTATAAAATTTCCTATAAAGCAGTATCTATATAATACAAGGCAGAGTTTGTCTGTCTTACACACTATAGACTCAACGATCGCGCGTCGCAGAGCTGTGAAATTTGGCAATCGGAGCCCCGGGGGTGGGGGTGGGGGGTGGGGGTGTAGGAAGGTGACACGACAAAACCGATTTTTAAAATTTGAATTATTTGTTTTTATTTAATGTTTTATACGATTTCTCCGCCATCCAGACGTCGTAGAAAAAACAAACCACACGACCGGAAAGAGCAGACAATTACGAGTAAATATATATCAATTTCAAATCTCAGGGACAAATTCTAATATTTTTAAAGATTTTAAAACAAAAGTTACTTTCGGCTCAGAAAAACGAACTTTCGTTTTTAAATTCTCGCATCGGAAAAAGTACCCACAATTTTGACTAATAATTTACATTTTTAGGAAGCTCAAACATCAGGCTTTCTTACCAGCCCAATCTGATCAAGAAATAATAAAAATTAGCTGCAGGATCCGGATTTTAAGATTTTCCGAATTTAAGTTTCTCAGTAAAACCGCTGTTGAAGTTTTTCACCCACAACTCACTGCGCGCGCAGGCGCACGCTGTTTCCATGGAGAAAAAAATAAATAAAAAGAAAGTTATGGAGATTGTGGATCTGGTTGCAGATTGTGCATCGTGTTAGATGTTATATTTTAAATGATGGAATTAAGAGCTTAGGATATGGTCATTATAAAATTTAAATGATTGAATTATGGTGGATTGAATTGTGGTGATATATTGCATACATAGAGTGGTGGTAACAGTATACAGAGTGAAATTGTTATATTTATATGAAATTATTATACATATTAGAAAATTGCGTTAAATTTTAAATGATGGAATTAAGAGCTTAGCATATGGTCATTAAAAATTTAAATGATTGAATTACGGTTTTAACGTCATTAAACTTAAATAAACTTTGTTAACTCCACGGGGTTGAGGGTGGGGTAGCCCAGTGGATAGGGCGCGGGAATTGCACTCGATAGGCCCGGGTTCGACTCCCGCCACTGCCAAAACTGCCGTCGTGTCCGCGCGGAGTACGATTACGTTAAACATGTGGGTCCGTAAGTCCTTCCGAGAGGTTGGCGGTAGGGGAAGGAGGGTACGGTCCCTGTGGATGCCTTCTCCACTTGGTTCCGGCCTAAATTGGGTGGCACTTCCTGGCCTTCCAAATAGTTACCTTACACCTTTCTGGTAGGTCAGAGGGTCCGGGTTTCAACAACAACAACTTCACGGGGTTATGGCACCAGCGAGTTTGACAGGGTCAGAATTTTCGAGGGCAGCTAATAGGCTGGCCGCCCAAGGCGGCTAGTATAACATATTAATAAGGGTGTTAACAGTTTCATAAGCAAACATTAATTTTCATCGTCAGTACAAAAATGTGCGACCAGCACTCACCAGATGAAAATCAGCTTTGAAGCGTTCCAAAGCTTTTTGCCTTTTGAACAGCTGAACGTGTATTACAAATATATTTTGAATATAGTTAACAATTGCTTATTCTCAAAATTTTTTGAATTTTGTAAAAAAAAAAAAAAAAAAAAAGATCATCAATTTCATATTTTAAATAGCCTTCCAACCGTAATGTGAAAATTGCAACATTACAATCCAACTATTTAACTCAAATTTATCTCACATATAACTGATGTTGCATTAGATAACTTAATATATTTGTAGAGCTATACAACATATTTTACGCTTCTAAATTCAGTATTGTCTAAAGCTCCATCAGTCACCCAAGGAGGTAGACTCCCCAAACCTAAGGCTCCTTAATATACAGACTAAACCAGCAAGGACGATGTTTACTGCCAGTTAATGCAATACCTGTACATAGCGAAAAATCTGATGTGGACTGCACATGCCTTTCCTTATAGTATAATGCAATGAATTTACTTCTTTCAGGGGGAAAAAATTAAGAACAGATCCACGGTACAGTGTTTTAAATGTTGAATTATACAGATGAAATCAAGGACAAAGCGTTTTTAAAAAAACGAAAGGTCTTTTATTTAACACATCCTAAAAGACGTACAAAAAATGTTAAAAACTGCCAGAGCGCTTTTGGATGTATATATGCCCTTCATCAATGGGTACATGAATAATAAAAACATGGAATGTTTATATATAGAGAGACAGTTTAAAGCGAATTTACTTAAAATATAAAATGGTAAATGAACTTACTAAAATTAATACAAGAAATATACACGGAAGTTACAAAATAAGTTTAAATGCTTACGAATTTTAAAATATTGCAAGAAACGAACTAATACAAATTTTAGAAAACGTCAAGCATGATATTCCTGAAAATGACGTCACAAATAACTTTTAAGAGGTTTGAATTGCATGGAGTCGAGAATGAGTCGCCAAGCATAACTTAAAATTTGAACAGGGTCAAAATTACAAATTGATTCACGGTAAATATAAATAAACAGGGATTCACATAAAGAAGAATACTACGTGGATTGTTACAACGAATTAAAAGGAATTTTTTTGAAAAACGAGAAATAATTTATCATTAACCACATATTGAGCAATAGCCGTAGAAAGTTTACCAGATTTGACATCGCGAGCATATTCTGCTAAACGGATGCTAACAGTACGTTTTGTACTACCAATGTAAAATGTACAGTCACCAGCAGGGGATAACAGGGGAACGACATACACCCCAGTAAAGCTTTTAAAGTCATCAAAATTCCCAAATTTATCGGATCGAATACGATTAAATAAAGTGGTAATATTAGAGTGAGCGGGTTTGAAACCAAATTCATGACAGAAATTAATAAAAGGACGGAAAATCCTAGGATGGTAAGGAATACTAGATTTATGGACAAAACGATCCTTAATTGCAACAAATTTAGTATCAAATTGAGTAAAATGAAGGACGTATATATGTACGTCCGAAAGCCCTCTGGCAGTTTTTAACATTCTTTTGTACGTCTTTTAGGATGTGTTATATAAAAGACCTTTCGTTTTTTTTAAAAACGCTTTGTCCTTGATTTTATCTATTGAATGCAGACTTGATACCAATCTTGATTATGTTGAATTGTACATTTGGCGCTTTTGTGAATGACAACATGTAATACTATTTCAAAGTACTCAATTATCTTATATTCCACGCAACTCTAAATTAACAATAATTAATATTGATTTCATCCTCAATAAGCAATATAGTCTATATATCAAAATATTTTAATAATTAATTCATCAATTAAGCGTTGTTTTGGCGATATATTTGTTAATTTGGATCTGAAATCGCATCTTAGGATAGTATAATCTTAAGATTATTAAAGGTTTTCGATACTACATATTTTACTACCTTTTATTTAACTTTAAATAGGGTATATATTGTATATATGATTATTTGTCGCGTTCCAAATCTTTGAAGACCCAACTAACCAGGTTCACTAATGGTAGCGAACCGACATAAAATTTGGCATGTCGTTGTTCAATGTATGGCAAATTATTAAATCTTTAGAATTTTAATATTATCGGGTCAGCCCGTCTTGGGCCTGCCATAGAATGTACTCTTTTCTCAAATCTCTGAAAATCCTTTTATGTTGGGTTTACTGACCTATAGGTATGTATTTGGGATGTTTTCGCAACAATAGTCACCATTGTCGTAAGATAATTTAAAACGAGTACAATATTCAGCTTCGTTTTCGTTCCTCTCTCTGTATATATATATATAATTGAAGATTTTTATGATTACTTGTAATATATATACCCGAGAAATACCAATGAAAATTGCTTGTAAACTGAAGGTTTTTGCAAATCAGAAGCCTAGTGTAGCACGATGAGCTATGCAAGAAGTTTGGAAATTGAATAAATGGGATCTAGTGATTATAAAAGGAATAAAATGAATATGAAAAGCATTTCTGAAACCATGTACGTTATCAAGGGCCATACATGTTTCATTAATGCTGATTCTACGTTTCTGTTTACACAACTGTAAAATGTATTACAGAAATAAATATATATATATATATATATATATATATATATATATATATATATATATATATATATATATATATATATATATATAATGTGTGTGTGTGTGTGATAATAATAGTGAAGTTGAAAATTGAACTATTTTTTATTATTACTATTACAACTTTATTGTGTAGACCTTCTTGGACTTGTCATAGGAATGTACTGGTTTTGAGGGAATAAGTCGAGAAGCGAAGAAGGTAGAAAAGTCCAAATTTGGCATGTCGCAGGTTTTTGTGGTATATTTTAATCCGTTCTGGGATAACCCATTGCAATCATTTGCATGTCTCAGCCTGATGTACATATCTCATATTTTCAGCTGAAACCACCAGTTCTTCATTTTTATAAATATGAGTTGTTGTGTATCGAGCAATATTCACCGAAAAACACCGGTGGTTTACGGCATTTATTTATACTTTTCTATCACAGGGCGATGTTGCTTTTTTAGTTTTTGTTGCTCAATTATTTTACGTTACTTGTAAATACTTTAATTTCCTTTGCAGATGAGGTGAGCTCATTTAATTTCCGAAATCCTGATTAGATGGTACTTCATATAGAATGTTTATACATTCACAGTGATTTCGGCAGAATTTAAGCATTTTTTTATATTCCTCGTCTTTTCACATCTCTCTATTCCATGCAGACTTTTTTTATTTTTTAATGTTTTTTTTTCTTTTGGTTTTCTTCCTGTTGATAATACAAACTACACTGAAGTCTACAGGTCCAACCCTTCATTTTGCCAGGAAATGGTTTTGTGATTGTCTGAAATATTTAAACGTAAAATATGAACCTAATATTTGTTTTATAACTGAATTTTCACTTGAAATTTCTTTACTAAATTTTCATTTGAAATATGAATTTTGATGAAGACGAACAACTCCAAAATTCGTGAATTTTAAAAAAAGTGATGAAATAGAGAAGATTTTTACCGCCGCAAAATCTAGACATACGGTAACCCATTTATTTATCATTAAGGAATGTGTTAAAATCCTTAAATGTTTCCAATATTTTACTTGTCAACATAATACTTCTATATACTTCTATACATATTCTTTCTAACAATTATATTTATAATAATTATCTTACGGGCAGTAATTTATTTGCTCACAGACGGTAAAAACACATTCCAGTTAAAAAGTTGATAGATTTTTTATTTTTTTGTGACGATCTATGGTTATTTTTACTAGTATATATTTAAAGCATACAATTTTACTTTCCCTTCAATACATGATAATGTTTTGGGATCATGCCAAAAACCACAATTCGAGTTTTCGACGGATTTACACGTTTCGAGACCTCTGGAATACGATAAAAACATTCTTAGCGTGACGTCTGTGTGTGTGTCTGTCTGTGCAGATATTGTATCCATTCTAACTAAATAAGTAATAATTCGGTAGATAAATCGCTTATGGGTCACCCTGATGCTGACTAGATTTTAGTATGATTCGGAAGAAAATAACCTGCCCCTTCTTGCAAAATGGCCCGCAAAAATCGACAAAATCTAAAATTAAAAACTACGTATGCTCAAATATATCCATTAAATGCTTGTTTTATACGTCATTTTTAACGAAGAAAAGAATAAGACCAATCCACATTACACTAGGACTAGCCGTTTTCGAGATATTTTAGTTATTTCGTATTTTCTCTACGCCACCTTTGAAAATAAGTCCAGTTACCAAATGAGAACGGAAATGGAATTAAAAGTGAATTAAATTTAATTAAAATAAAGATAACGTGAATATAAGTCTGCAAGGAAAGTCATAAGCTGCCCACATCAGATTTTTTATTTTCCCTGCAATACATGGTAATGTATAGGGAAAGTACTGGAGTCGTGTCGAAAATCGCAACTCGAGTTTTCGACTGATATACACGTATTGGGACCTCTAGAGCACGAAAAATTATTTTAAAAGTGTGTGTGTGTCTCTCTGTGAAATACATGTATCTACTCTAACTCAAACACAAATTGACAAAATTTCATAAAATTTTATAGGTATGCCACTTCTAGGATATCCTGGTGCTGATTAGACTTTGGTATGTTTCGAGATAGAACCTGCCTTTTTTATGAAATGTCCCGCAGAAATCTTATGTATCAACTATCTGACAAAATTTCCCAAAATGTAGTAGATCGGACACTTATGGGTTACTCTGGTGCTGATTAGATTTTGGTACATGGTCCCGCAAAAATCGTCAAAATCTAAATTAAGATGATCAAATGTATTAATTAAATGCTTGTTTTATACGTAATTTTGGACGGTGGAAAGAATAGAATCAACCCCATTACTCTAGGACTATTTGTTTCCGAGATATATATCTTTTTTTTTTGCATTATTAATACGCCGTCTTCCAGTTACTAAATAAAATACTCCCAGTTACCAAATAATAAAAAATGAATTAAACTGTCACGTGTGAGTTGCCGTGGGGCTGATTAGATTTTAGTGCGTATCTCTAAAAAAGAATCTGCCTTTTTTTGTAAAATGGTCCTCAAAAATCGTCAAAATCTAAATTAAGGACAACGTATCCTTAATTGTATCCATAAAATGCATGTTTTTTACGAAAGTTTTGTCGGTGAAAATAATAAGACCAACCCCTGTACTCTAAGACTAGTCGTTCTCGAAATATTTTAGTTTTTTGCATTTTTGTTAAGCCGATTTTAAGAATACGCCCAGTTACCAAATAAAAACGAAAATCGAATTAAAAGTTCAAATTCAGTGTAATTTTTAATAATTATGAATGTTATTTTATATAATTAAACTGAATATAATGAATTATTGAAAAAATTAAGAGAACATCAATTTGAGTCTGTAGCAAAGTCATGTGCTGGCCACATCAGATATTTACATCTGTTTTGCAGGCCAACTAACAGAAAACGATTATGTAATACCTGTTTTGTAGTGCTGCAATTACAAGTATGGATTGTCACGGACTGCTATGTCAGACAAATATATGTTAGATAAATTACTTATATATCAAATTCAAAATTGTTGGATAAGTATATTACGGTTGATGAAGATGTTTACGTCTGGGAATTTGATGTAAATGTGTGTTTTCTACCTAACATAGATATAGCAATAATAAAGATCAATATCTGTCTGATTGACATTTTCGTTAAAATATATGACTTGTAGATAAATATTGAAATATATCTGTTATTTCATAATTGCAAAACATTCTAGAATTGTCATTGAATGACAACGCACAGTCGAACATTTCTAAGACGAATTGCTTTTAAGAACTGGTGAGATTTCCTATTTAAATTCCATATGAATTCCATATGAACCTAGTCTAGGATGCAAACTGATATGTGTGCTGTTTTATGCAAACTGATAATGTGTGCTTACAGAAAATCGGTTTCTTTTAGAACGAAGGCAAACTTCGTTCCTTTGTTATTGGGTTGTTCTGTGGTAGAAATATATTGTAAAAAATGTCTATTAAGTGTCTTCTAAATGTTTACTAAATTTCTACTAATGTCTATGTGTCATGGCTGTAATATACAATGAAATTATACAACTCTAAGGCAGGTCGTCTGTGTTTGTCTCTCTGTGTGTTTGTCTGTATGTGTGTCTGTCTGTCTGCGTGTCTGTCTGTGCAATGTATGTATCCATTCTAACTCTAAAACTAATGGACCGAATTTCATAAAATTTGGTAAGTAAATCACTTGGATGTGACCCTGGTGCTGATTAGATTTTGGTACGATTCGTAAAAAAATAACCTGCCTTTTTTTGCAAAATGTCCCGCAAAAATCGTCAAAGCAAAAATCGTCAAAATCTAAAATATAAAATATATCCATTAAATGCTTGTTTTGTATGTAATTTGTAACGAAGAAAAAATAAGACCAACCCCATTACACTAGGACTAGCCGTTCTCGAGATATTTTAGTTTTTTCTTATTTTCTCTACGCCACCTTTGAAAATAATTCCAGTTACCGAATGAGAACGAAAACTTAATTGAATTTAATTAAAATAAAGAGAACGTGGATGTAAGTCTGCAGGGAAAGTTCTGTGCTGCCCACATCAGATTTTTTTACCTGTGAAGAAAGTTCTTTGATATATAAAGAACATTCTTCGATGACGTAAACATGGAAACACACTGTGGTACTAATTTCGATCATGAATGAGTCAATTTGCCGAATCACTAGAAAAATGGTTTGAACACCAACCAATTCAAATAAAAAAAAAAAAATGACATCGTGTATCACTATCCGTGTGTTTAGTTAGCTAGTTATCCTTGTTCCGAGTTTCGCGGCTGTCTGAAGCTTCATTTTTTTTCGCAACAGACCAGACGACACGCAGGCATTTTCTTTTATTATATAAGGATAAATTATATATGTAAAAGCCAACAACATAATTTATAGGACGATAAAATTTTATGTTATAGACAGTGCACATTTGTGATCTTAAAATTGTGATTTTATTGTCAAAATATGTAGTTCGGGCTTTGCAAGTGTTTTGATTCTAAAAAGAATAGACATCACTGATTAATAATTATCATAAACTGCTTCTCAGGTATCAGACATTTTATTTTTCTAGTTAGAGAGTACTCCATAAAATCAAATGAATTATGTGAAATTTGATGTGTTTATTACTTTCCTTATATACACAGTGTATAAGGAAAGTATTGTGACGGGGTCGAAAATTAGAATTCGAGTTTTCGACGGGAGAGCACGTTTCAAGCATCCCTGATCACGAATCAAACAGTTTTGAAGTGATGTGTGTGTGTGTGTGTGTGTGTGTGTGTGTGTGTGTGTGTCTGTGTGTGTGTGTGTGTGTGTGTGTCAGTGAGTCTGTGGAGATGATAACTGACAAATGAATGGACCGATTTGAACGAAATTTGGTACAAAAACCACAATCCGTAAACACTGGAAGCCTATTGTTTTTATACGTAATCGAATGTTCAGAACCCCCTACATTTTTGAGTTATATTTCGAAAAAATCGTCAAAAAATTAAAACCGCTAATAAAGTTACGCAAATAGACATTTCTTATGTAATTTTCCATTAGAAAACGATTGACATAAATGTTAGAATGTTAACATGAACCGTTCCCTAGATATTGCACATTTTTTAAAAACATTATCAAAAACTCATATAAAATAAAACAAATATTTCCTATTGAGAAACATGTTCACTTTTCATATGTAATACCATGCGATAAATTTGGTGATATCATTCTCGTGGATTCAGCGCGTTCCATTCATGAAAAAAGATACTTTGAGTAATACTTTTGTATTTGAACGCCAATTGTCATTTATCAGCTGTAAGAATAACTTATTTCTTCATCCATAACGCTTGGCGAGATTTTGGCAACGAATGTCGCCAACTTGGCGACTTTTTAAATGTTGCTAAATTAACTAAAAACTCACCAAATGGATAAAATTGACCCTAAATCAATGACGACTCATTGATGATGACGACATGGAAAATGACGACATATTGACGAAAATTCAATATCTTGGAAAGAATGTAAATAACTACTATAAAAATAATCTCATTTTCTTTTACTATAAAAGTAGTAAATTAATTGCATTATATAAGGAAAGTCATGTGCTGCCCACATTAGATTTTTTTTAATGTACCGGTATATATAGCGGTTTGTAAAAATATGGCAAATAATATAATTTAATGGTTAAATGCAAAAAAGTTGTTCAAAATATTAATACATTAAAAATTATTTTTATATCTACATAAATGGTACCCTATTCCCGACAAAAAAAGTAAAAATTGTGTGCATTGGGAAACATTTATAGCAATTAGGTTCGTAGTTACAACTGGTCAAAATGTTTACATTTTCAGTAACCCTCCAAGTTCGGCCAGAGATGTTATTCACAACAAAATATTTGCTTAAGTCTTGTTATTTAGTTGAGTCTGCATAAAACTCAAACGGGTTCTTTAATTATATCCACTCTGTATAGTTTCACTTTTGCAGAAAATAGTTTTCGGCACGAAATTATAGTTATCTTTAGCGAGAAGAGTAAAAAATAAAACAAAAAAAAACAAGAGCTAAAAAGATGTAGTTCAGTATCTTATGATCCAGTTCTGTCAGTTTTATCTCTCCAGTGATCTTGATATATATTTCCTTTTTTCTTTTATCACATTTTTCAACTGACATAAGAAAAAAAAATGAGTGGCTTTTTTTAGAAAGCAAAATTTAAGGAGAAAATGCGGAAAGATGAGTTGTTATACGAGCGATAATATACTTGTAAGATCAGCGATCTACATGATTTTTGAAGGGAAAGAAATATATTTACAAGGTTTAGGAATGCGTAGTTTGCTATCTGGAGTTGTTCAACTTTCGAAAAATGCAGGGTATATTTATGTCTATTGTCGGCTTCATTTCAAATAGAGGAAGGAACCAGTAGCTCGCTGGATAGGGATGTGGGTATGCGGGCTAGGTGGAAATCAGTGGTTCGAATTTCTGTTGAGTTATGTGTTCTTCAAAATGGATTTTGAGCAACTGAACCAAGCTGATTATAGGCAGTGGATCTTTAAACCTTTATAAATACAAATAACATCAATTATCTGCATGATTTTTGAAGGGAAGAAATATATTTACAAGGTTTAAGAATGTTTAATTTGCTATCTGGAGTTGTTCAACTTTCGAAAAATATAGGATATATTTATGTCTATTGTCGACTTCATTTCAAAGAGATGAAAATACCAGTAACTTGTTGAATAAGAATAGGGGGTCTACAGAGTAGGCGGAGATTAGTGGTTTGAATCTCTGTTGAGGTATATGTGTTTCACAGCGGGGGCTGAGCAAATAACCTAAGTTCGTTAGATGCAGGGGATCTCTAAATTGTTAAAAATATGGAGATTTTTATTTCTTCTAGAAACTTCGGAATTATGGTCGCGATTTTTAAACTATAAGTAGAACGGCAAACAAAATGTTTTTTTGTAAATAAAAAAAGAACAACAGTGGTTTCAGTCGGATCGAGTCGAAATGGTTTTGCGAGAATAATGTCTTGCAAAATTACAAGCAATTTTTCAAAATATTATAATATCGAAATGCAAATGTATATTCTTATAAAGCTTTTAAAGAGCTACAAATTACTAGTAATTACTACAAATTATTAATATTACTACAAATTACTACAAATTACAATGTACCCCAAGAGGGTGGGTAACTTGACCCCTAAGGGGAGCTAATGACATCACGAACAAAAAATTGTATCTCGGCTTTTGTCATAACAATGACTGGAACTATAAAGTTTCGTGATCATAAAGCCATACATAAACCATTTCATGCATGCTTATATCAAATTTTGTCCTATGCTGCACTGTTAAAAAAAATATAAAATTTCGAAGAAAATAAAAAATTTTCGCTCGAGGTCCTAAAACATATATTGACATAAATATCTTGAAATCGAATATCGAAAAAACAATATTTTCTCAATACTATCTATGAGAAATATAGAAAGGAGGTAGTCGTATAGTGAGGTATAGTAAATATAGTAATGAGGTAGTCGTACAGTTCAGAAGTTTCTGATGAATCTAAAGGAGGAAAATAGAAGGCCCACTTCAAGTACAGAGGAATAATATCTTCGTCTGGTAGCTCAAAGAATAGGATGACTTTTTACCAGATGAAGATCGTTGTATAATAACTCACCATTATATCGAATGTGTGCACAAAGTATTTTCTCAACTGACATCAGTGCGAAATTAAACAAGAATGATCAATCATGCTTAAAGCATTGATTATGAAACAATTTCCAACTTTAATGCAATTTTATTTAAAAATGTCTAAATGCAATACATTCCTCGCTAATATTTTAAAACTTATCACAATACTACATTAATTTATTATATTTGAAAACTTAAACCTTCATCGAAAAAAATGAACTTCATTCAAATGATGGCATTGAAATATAAATTGCCAGGTTTAAACATTTCTAAAATGTGATACATTCCTCGGTACTAATTTTAGAATTATCATAATACTGGGATAATTTATTATATTTGAAAATTTCATCGAAAACAACTGAAATTCATTCAAATGACGTCATAGAAAAAATAACACGCCTGGCTCTCTCTATAAAAGCAGCATTTCATTCATAAATAGTTTCCCATTCATGTCATTCATCACAATACTATAATAATTTATTTTATTTAAAAATTAAGACCTTGGAGCTACAAGCAATTAAACTCTATACGTAAAACTTCATCGAAAAAATCGTCCTTCTGTTTGTAAAATCAATGAATATTTGATTCATATAAGCTATGCAGACTCCATGAACTAAATGATTTTGTGTTAAAGAAATACAGCAATTCTAATACAACTCATTCTACATAATTTGCTGTTTACATTTTGCATAGGTGAAAAATACGCTTCGTTGTAGAAACAATCAAATTTGGATGAGCATTTAAACTCAAATATATTGCAATTGCGTTGTTTCAGTATGTAGATGCACAGAATTTAAGCAAAAATAAAGTGGTTTTAGGACGGATACAACACTCAATATGAATTAAAAAGAACTTTAAAAATCACGATTTTGAGACAAGATGGATGCCATATATCATTTTGAAGTGGGTCACGTGATCTTTTCATATCATGGTCACGTGATCGCTTTATGTAATAGGTGTTATTATTATTTTAATTTTTATTTAAAAAACTACTAAATATATTTCGCTGAATTTCCTTTTATATATTTTATGGAACAATATGAATATTACCTAAAATTTTCGAAGCAATTTGTGAATTTTAAATCCGCTTAAAAAATGTTTGAAAAATTAGGTCCCATAGGGCTCAATGCATTTCATTTTTTCAACCCGGGTTCAATCCAAAACTAATTGGGTGATATTATTCATTTATATTCCCATAGATCCTACAGACCGTCTCTGAACAACATACTAAAATTTCATTTTGGTGAAGTCATTTTTATGGCAGTTATCGTGCTAACGAACAGACAGACAGACAGACAGACAGACGGACAGACAGAATGACCCAAAATCATAAACACTTTTCAACTTTGTTGTAAAGTGTTAAAAAAACAAGGCTGGGAAATAGAATAAATACCCTTTGCTGACATTTTAAGTTTGACAATGGTATATGTTAAAGCGGAAAGTAATTGAGATTTTGCAGTATTCTACAATTCTACAACAATAAAATTTTGTGGGATATAAAGGTATTTGCACAGATGGTTTTCAGTCTGAACGCAGATTATGTCACGTAATGTAAGCGAAGATAAAGCAGTCGTCAAATTTTATAGAATAATTCGCCGTATGTTCAGGCGTCAAAGAAATGTTTTTTTGAGCGATATGAGTGTTAAAGTATAAAATATGACTAAATTATGTAATTGAGATGATTGCTGGTATTTGTAGTTTCTCATAATATTGTACAGAAAATTATTGTTAACGTTTTTTAATATTTTTAAACTGATGATTCCATAAATAAGGTTTTTTCAAGACCTGATAAACCCATTTCGAATACTTTTGTAAATATATATGTCTTTGTAAATGTGCGTATGTGTGTATATATGATACATTTTGTTGAAAAAAATAAAAAAAACTAAAGATAATATTTAGTAATGCTTATCATGATAACTCACATTTTTCGAATTTTAAAACTGCCATTGCATTATGAAAGAAAATGCATTATTCCTGCATTATTCCATTGCATAATTCCTATGGAAAATAATAATAATTCCCAAAGGAGTGATAGCGTATAATGGAAAATGATAATTTGAACTTA
The DNA here is from genome assembly GCA_951213105.1 of Amaurobius ferox. Lineage (NCBI taxonomy): Eukaryota > Metazoa > Arthropoda > Arachnida > Araneae > Amaurobiidae > Amaurobius > Amaurobius ferox. The sequence goes on along the minus strand of OX578137.1, from coordinate 117,959,201 downwards.
GCTATGAACGTTAAAAATAATGCATGTTAACATAGATAAATCAAATGCACCCTATTCATTGATAACACTAATCTGTTGTTATTTTGAAAAGTCTTTAACGAATTTTTCCAAAATACTCTATAGAGTAATAACTTGAGGAATAACTGCAGGAATAACTTGATAAAAATTAAAAAAAATAAACAACTTTTTATTTTTATTTTAAAAATGAAAAATATTTTGAAACAAGTAGAACTAAATTCTGTGGAAAATGAATCATGAGAAAGTCTCGCATTTTTATTACAACCTTTTATCTAACTTCCTATGGTGTATGTTTGTCTGTGGGATTCAAATATTTGCGGCCCTAACTAATCAGGTTACATTAATCGCAGTAAGATACAATCTGTATGACGTTGTGTATTTTGCGGTGCATTTCAATTATTTTCATTTTGAACTTTATCGTCCTATTCTATCCTGGGTCCGCCATAAGAATGTACTCATTTTTTGGAAAAAAAACATAAAAACTGGTGCGCCTATAATATCCAAATTTGGCATGTGTTTGTCTTTCGTACATTTAAGCCATATTTATTTTATTAAATACATTTTTCATATATTTAAGTTATACACAATTGATAAAACGTAGTACTTCAAAAAAATAAACTATACTTTTGCTTGCACGTGTTTAATTAGTTATCGTAATTATCGTAAGCATTGTGATGAATTATGACGACTGATTAATGAACTAATGAAATATTTCTGAATTAATTATGAACTAATTATGACTAATAAATAATTGATTATTATGGACATATTATGACGAAATGTTATAATAGTTCAGACAATATGGAAAGTGTGGGTATGCCCTAAGCACCCCTCTCTGCCTACGCCGTTACACTAAGCTACATGAAAATGCATACACGTCTATAATACGTTCATGGTATGAATTATAAAACACATATTTAAGACATATATCCAATACCAGGAGTGGCGACACGTCAAAATTTCAAATCACTAAATCAACTAAACAAATGACAAATCTTAAAATCAGATCCAAAGGTCACTTTATTAAACAATCATCCTACAGACGTACATCAAATACAGTCAAAGCGCTTTCGAACATCCTCATGTTCATCTTCAATGCTTAATTATCTTCAGTTTTAATTATATCGCCACTGAAGATGAACATGGGGATGTTCGAAAGCGCTTTGGATGTATTTGATGTACGTCTGTAGGATGATTGTTTAATAAAATGACCTTTGGATCTGGTTTTAAGATTTGTCATTTGCTTAGTTGATTTAGTCATATATCCAATCTCCATTGTTTAATAGAGTCTAATTTTTTTAAATTTATTTAAATTAATTTATGTTTTTTTGTACAAAGGGAGATGAAACTTGGTATTCCTGTCCAAAGTCTGAAAAAAATATGCGAAAAAATGATAGGATTAGAGAATTAGTCCCCTTAATAATTACGACCCTTCCCCAATATTTGCCAGCTTTGCCTCAATTTAAAACCGGCCCTGGGAGGGGCGTGGACATTAGAGGTTATGAATCCTAATTATGATCGTGTCTTTTGTGTCTTTTTGAATCGTGCCTTTTGAATCGTTATGAATCATAATTATCCTGTCTTTTGAATATTTATGAATTCAAATTATCCTTATAATCTATTAATTGAATTGTTGGATCTATTGATTAAATGCTCTGGAGTCGTGGGTGTGCGCTCAGCATGCAAGAATCACCAAATATGGTCGCTGTACAATTGCTGTATTCTTGACGTCATTGGCTCCCTTGGGATGGAGATGGCGAGTTATCCCCTCCGGGATACATTATCAAGTATGGCATCAATCAAAAGAGTTTGACAAGCCTTTTAAAGTGAACGTTAACACGCTATATTTGTAATTAACTCAGTCAACGATATCGAGTTTTCAAAATTTTACTTGTGAAATTTAAAAACAAAAATAAAATTAAAAAAAGCCCACAAACTACTTAATGAATTATGAAATGAGAAGGTCGAGTTGAACCACACTCCAATTTAACATTAACAAAGTTGAGCCATTATGCGGTCAAAGAAGTTGCCATCGTGTGCTGGCCACAACAGATTGTTTTATTAATTGAAATGAGACCTCATCATTCATAAAATGGATAAATTATTTCTTAATTTAAATTACATATAATTTGCAAAGTGTTGACTAATTTTAATTTCCGTTTGGAGACTAGCGTGGTTTATTTGAACGGCACCAACGCTTCAACATTAAATACAAAAGGTTTAATAAACATTTATCTTAGCCTAGAGGCAGTTGTGGCTCATTTTGTGTGAAAAATACATATAACAGAAGAATTAAATTTATATAATGGTACGACGTATCCTTTAAAATCGTGGGTGTATGCTATGGATACAAGAATGAGTCCAAATTTCTGAATAATTTACTCGTTTATTCACAAACACAGCGTAAACGGGAACAATATACAATAAAACAGCACTTAATTGTTACACTAATTTCACAAAACACCTGATATTATTCTCAAAACATTGACGTATTTAAACTTAATAAAACAGCAACTACTATTCTTAAAACATTGACAAATATCACAGTTCAATGCAGTTCGTAGCAAGTCAACTGCTCTCCAATTGAGTGATGACTCTTTTTATAGACTCTCCATAGAAACTTCTGGAAATCTCTCATGTCTCGTAGAATACTGCTTATTTCAAGGTGTTTCTCGAATCTACGAAAAGTCGCCAAAATGTCTCCAGATTTGGTGATAAATCGAAAAATTATGGCAACCCTCTTCCGAACTTCAGAATCTGGGAAACCTACATTCACGCCGTAGGGAAGGCTGACAGTACGGGTGTGTTCTTCTTCTAGTTTTTAAAAGGACTTCAGTGAGGCAGAACATTTTACACGTTCGTAACAATATATTAACTATTCTATCGGTTAGTATCGTTATAAATTGTCAATTATATATTTTTTTCGTCTAGTTCAATTTCACCAATCGTGGTGTTCATCATTAGCGATTACCTTTCTACAGGGAGCGCGGACAACGGCCATTTTCTAGGAGTTTGAAAGCAGCATTTAAAAAAAAAATCAACTTATTTATAAAAACAGCAACAAGCTATGGACAACGCAACTGGTGAAATAAGAATGAATAAGAAAACCCAGTGATATCTCACATTCCAGACATATATCCACTTGCAACTCCGTCCATAAATCAGATCTATCCCATCAATGTCGCATATCAATCGAATAATTAAACGAAAATCGCCGATATTTATGCAAATCGGTATTATTAAAATGAGCAGGTGAGTTATGAGCCCTGCGTCCACCTTTAATGCCCCAATCATACCATGTCAATTAATGACATCATAAAAATCAGCATAAAAGTGAGTGAGGCTGCATGACGTATTTATTCAGCTGCAGTTATGTTAACTCGCCTGAAGCAGAGCAGCGGACCTGCAATGAGTGGGTCATTTGAAGTGCGGCGCTGAATCTAAAGCATGGGCGATTTTTATGAGCGAATCAGTGTACCTGACATGTATAAAGTATAAAAGTAAAAGGAAAATATGATTGCATTATAAAGATATATATATACGGGCGCGAATTATATAAGGACATACTGTAAAGAACTCCTGTTCAAGGTCTGATGTTGAACGAGTCAGAAATGACGTGGATTTGGGAATCCTAAATTTTGACATGAAGGTCTAAAAAGTTTATTTTTTTTTAATTATTTTAAAATATATGTGACATATCAGAAAATATCAGCATGAGGAATTTTCATGAGCGGATCAGCATACTTGACATGAAGAATAAAGGTAAAAGGAAAATATGACTGCATTATAAAGACCTTTATATATACGAACACGTATTATATAAGGACATACTGTGAAGAACTCATGATGTATGAACGAGTCATCAGGAACGTGGAACTGGGAATCCCAAATGTTAACATGATGGTCTGAATTATTTTTTTTAATTAATTGAAAATATTAGTGACGTATAAGAAAATATCAGTATGGGGAATGATTGCATTATAAAGACCTTTAAATATATGGACACGGATTATATAAGGACATACTGTAAAGAACCCATGTTCAAGGCCTGATTTATGCACGGACCACCAGGGACGTGAACCTGAGAATCTCAGCTTTTGACATAACGGTTTGAATTTTTTTTAATTAATTGCAAATATCAGTGCCGTTTAAGAAAATATCAGCAAAATAAATGATGTACGATATTTATTCCCGCTTCACTATTTCCTCAGCAGCGTCCTGAAGTTTTTGGAGACCCCAAGCGAGCTTTATTAAAAGGCCCCGTATCCGAAAAATAAATGCAGTGAAACGTCACTAATCCAGAAATTGTTAATCTGAAAACTTGATAATTCGATGATTTACTTATGAAAACGTTGGATTGGGAAGACTCTAAATAAAAAAATTGATACTCTAGAAACTCCTGATAAAAAATGACCAACAATTAGGGCCCTCTTCAAATATGAGGCCAAAAGCGGTCGCTTGGACTGCTTGGCCCTAACGACGACCCTGACGGCATAAGTAAATTTTAAAATGTTTAGTTAAGGATCCTTAAATACAATTAGGCCTTGTGTACCAACTTCCAAAGGTTGGCATATGACCCAATATGGATTCAAAAAACAGATCGTTGCTAACCTGTCGATGCCCTAATTTTTTGACTTATTGCTTCAGATTTTTATTTGTAGTTGAAATGAATCCTAATTTTCAATAAATTTTAATTTGGACCTTCATCAATTTAAAGGGAAAAAAATGCATTCTTAAATTTTCCTGAAAAATATATTTTGTAGGTAAAATATGTCTCTATGATGGTTTGAATTTGAATAAAGAAAAATAGATGTTTCATTAAATCGCAAAATAATCAATGTGTTCTATTAAAATAAGAACATATGAGCAAATTATTTTTAAAATGCACCCATAATTTTTCTTTAAACGTTGCAATATTTCCCTAATGCATGGTACTGCATAGCATAACTATTTTTTTACAATTACGCAATATTTGCAAAACAATAAAATTTATAGAAATAGCTGAAAACCATAACATAAAGATATGATTGACTGTTTGTTCAGCCTGCAATATAATGTCATATATGTCGAGAGGGCTTTTATTGCATCCTTACAGATCCTACCAAATCCATTTGTCTAACACTAACCTGCTGTGTTAGAACCAAGGTCGAACTGAATAGGTGCGAACGTTATTACCAGTTGCTGAATGGAACATCTGTGCTTATTCAAATGTATTTGTCAATCTAACCTAACAAAAGGAGCTTTATTCGCTGAAAGTGGAGTAAAATGAAATATGAGTGTCAGTGCATATACACTAACCAGAGTTATGCACGCCGTGCTGAGCTGAAGAGTACTGGAATAATTTTTAGAAGATATTTTCTACTACTTTCCCTACAATGCATGGTAATGCATAGGGGAAGTATTGGAATCGTGTTGAAAATCGCAACTTGAGTTTTCGACGGATCTACACTCAAGAACCGGAAAAACAGTTTTCATTGTGACGTTAGTGTGTGTGTCTGTCTGCAATGTATGTATCCATGCGAGCTGTAATACTAATTTACCAAATTTCACAAAATTTGTTAGCTATATCACTTGTGAAGGATTCTGGTGCTTATTAGATTTGGGTATGATTTGGAAAAAAATAATCTTCCTTTTTTTGCTAAATGTCCCGCAAAATCGTATGTATCTACTCTAGCTGGAAAACTTATCGACCAAATTTCACTAAAATCTGATAGATAAGTCACTTATAGATTACCGTGGTGCTACTTAGAAAAATAATCTGCTTTTTGCGAAATGGTTAGCAAAAATTCCAAATTCTAAAATAAAAAACTACATACATGCAAATTGCCAATTAAATGCTTGTTTTATAAGTAATTTCTGACGACGGAATGAATGAGACCAACCCCATAGCTCTGGGACGAACCGTTCTCGAGATATTTTAGCTTTTTTCATATTTTCGCAACATCGCCTTTGAGTAATAAATAATACGCCCAGTCTCCAAATGAAAAGAAAATTTGAAATAAAAGAGCAGTTGCAGAGTATTTTGAAAAAAAATATATCCGGGTTATTTTATGTAATTAAATTCAACTTAATAAATTATGTATGAAAGAAAAAGAAAATTAATTTGAGTCTGTAGCGAAACTCAGATTTTTTATGCCGTAGATGAGATAAGCACTACCTTTAAAATACTGGGTAAGGTTTCCTCAAAATCAACGAGGAGCCTATATCTTTTTCATAGCCCGAAATAATTCAAAGAAGAAATAACAGATTCAATATACATTAAATATATGGTTTTTAATACTGTTAGGAGAGTATCGTGTAGAATCGTGGGAGTACACACTGGATACAAAAACAAGTCCAAGTTTCTCGATAACTCACGTTTATTCACAAGCACAAAGCAAATAGCAAATGTATGCAATCAAACAGCACCTAATTGCTCCACTAATTTCACGGAACAAGCGATATTATTCACAGAATATTGGCGAAAGTAATTTCACAAAACAGTTGCTACCATTCTCAAAACATGGATAAAAATCACAGTCCAATTTAACTCGTCTCACGTACATTGGTCAATACTACTCCAACAGAGTGATGAGTCCTATTTATAATCTTTCCATAGAAACTTCTGGCAATTTCTATATCTCAAAGCATAATTATTCTAACGAGAAGTTTCTGGAATATTCCGGAAATCGCCAAATGTTGTCAAATTGGCGATACATCGCCAAATCTGGAAATCTTTCTTCTAACTTTGAAATTATGGCAACCCTGGGTCATTCGAACGTCCAACTGACGTCATGGACTGCATTTTCTTCGCCTGGCTCTCGAGACAGACGAAAGACGAGGCGCCAAAGGGAATATTGCGCGTTCGCAACAATGCATTTTCTTCTCGCTAAAAAATATCGTGATAGTAATTGTGATTTGTACCACTCTTCTTGTTATATATGCTTTTACTTTAACCGCTGTAGCCTAAGAAAATTAGGGTGATCGTGATTCAATCACAAGTCGAGTTTTCACCGTGAATACATTGGTGGTATAACTAGATACCAGAAATGACTTGTTGGTTTGTAGGGGTACTGTGGATAGGCTTGTGTGTCAAATCATCGATTTATCAATTTATCATAATCTCGAAAATCATTTAAGCGGTTTATACTGAATTTGGGTCGGAAGTTTCATATATTATGTATATGAACGCAGAAAAATAAATATGAAAAATGCGTATTGCTTAACTATAAAATTGAATTGTGGATAAAATCGTTGGCCCTTCATAATCTCGACAACCTCTGCAGCAATATGGCCAAATTTTAGTATTGTGTAGATGTGAATACAAAAAAAAAATATGATGTGGGCAGCACATGGCTTTCCTTATATAATGCAATGAATTTACTACTTTTACAGTAAAAAAATAGATTATTTTTATAGTAGTAATTTGTATTCCTTCCAAGATATTGAATTTCCGTCTATGAGTCGTCCTTTCCATGTCGTCATCATCAATGAGTCGTCATTGATTTAGCGTTATTTTTATCCATTAGGCGAGTTTTTCGTTAATTTAGCAACATTTTAAAAAGTCGCCAAGTTGGCGACATTCCAGTAAATTCGTCGCCAAAATCTCGCCAAGCGTGATGGACAAAAAAATAAGTTGTTCTTACAGCAGATAAATGACTATTGGCGTTCAAATAAAAAAGTATTACTCAAAATATCTTATTTCATGAATGGAACGAGTTAGATCCACGAGAATGATGTCACCCAATTTATCGCATGGTATTACATATGAAAAGTGAACATGTTTCTCAATAGGAAGTATTTTTGTTTTAATTTTATATGACTTTTTGATAATTTTTTTGAAAAATGTGCAATATATCGAGAACGGTTCATGTTAGCGTTCTAAAATTTATGCCAATCGTTTTCTAATGAAAAATTACAAAAGAAATGTCTATTTGCGTAACTTTATTAGCGGTTTCGATTTTTTGACGATTTTTTCAAAATTTCACTCGAAAATTTAGGGGGTTCTGAACATTCGATTGCGTATAAAAACAATGGACTTCCAGTGTTTACGGATTGTGATTTTTGTACCAATTTCGTTCGAATCGGTCCATTCGTTTGTCAGTTATCGTCTCAACAGACTCACTGACACACACACACACACACACAGACATCGCTTCCAACATGTCCGAATTGTGATCAAGGATGCTTGAAACGTGCTCTCCTGTCGAAAACTCGAATTTTCAAACCCGTCACAATACTTTCCTTATACATTATGCATATAAGGAAAGTAATAATTGTTTCTTTCCTTATATGTATAATGTATAAGGAAAATATTGTGACGGAGTCGAAAATTCGAATTCGAGTTTTCGATGGGAGAGCACGTTTCAAGCATCCCTGATCACAATTCGAACATTTTTGAAGTGATATTTGTGTGTGTGTGTGTGTCAGTGAGTCTGTGGAGACGACAACTGACGAACGAATGGACCAATTCCAACGAAATTTGGTGCAAAAATTACAATCCGTGAATACTGGAAGTCTATTGTTTTTAGACGCAATCGAATATTCTGAAAACCCTAAATTTTCGAATGAAATTTTGAAAAAATCATCCCAAAATCAAAACTTCTAATACAGTTACGCAAATAGACATTTCTTATGTAATTTTGCATTAGAAAACGATTAAGATAAATTTTAGAAAGCTAGCATGTACCGTTCTCGAGATATTGCACATTTTTCAAAAAAATTATCAAAAAATTATGTAAAGTAAAAAAAAAAAAATTCCTATTGTGAAACATGTTCACTTTTCATGTGTGATATCATGCGATAAATTTGGTGACATCATTCTGATGGATATGGCTCGTTCCATTCATAAAAAAAGATACTTTGAGTAAAACTTTTGTATTTGAACGCCAATAATCATGTATCTGCTATAAGAATAAATTATTTCTCCGTCCATAACGCTTGGTGAGATTTTGGCGACGAATTTGGCGAAATGTCGCCAACTTGGTGGCTTTTAGACGTTGCCAAATTAAATAAAATCTCTCCAAATTGATAAAAATGATGCTAAATCAATGAAAATGAAGACTAATTGACGAAAATTCAGTATCTTGGAAAGAATATAAATATCTACTATAAGAATAACCTATTTATTTTGCTGTAAAAGTAGTAAATTCATTGCATTATACAGGGTTTCCAACAAAAGACTCCCTGAATTTAAAATTAAATAACATGGAAACAAAGATCGATAGAAGAATGCAACAAACGGTATGTTTATTGTGAAAGCTGTAAGAATTTGTTTTGACTTTTTCTTAAATTGTATTAATTGTGACATGTGGACCTGAAAAGGCCTTATTTTTTCACAACTGACCCTTTCCTTGAACTTGTAAATTGTGATCTCTAAACGTAACTGTAAATTTAAATTAAACTTAGCTTAACTTAAAATCTTAAATTTAAATTGTTTGTAAATATTCAATATCTGTGTTAACTTAACTCTGTATTTGTTCTAAAAACTTTCGAGACCTGTTAAAATTCAGTATCGTGTATACCTGTACTCATTTTCTATTGGTCCGCTCTTCCCTAGCCCCGCCCCCTCTTCTTTTGCAGCCTCACCCCAGTACTACCGCCATCCCAAGACGAAGACGGCAGAACATCAGCCGTCTCTGACCTACTCACAGCACCCCTACAACGAAGCGTGCATATTGCTATCCATATTGCTATAGAAAAACTATTTACAGTGGACATTCTTATTTTCGATGTGGAAGTGAGGGACCTTCGGTCCAGGGAATTCCGGAATTAAACGTCTTGGCTTGGTTCTACCGTTCGAAAGTGAAAGGAGGTTAGTGTACCGAACGAAGAGGTTGAAATTATGTATTCCATTGAAGAACGTGTGTTTCTGGTACTGGAACATCACAGGTTAGGACACAGTATTATAGCAACAAGGCGCAGTTTTCAAACACGATTTAATGTTCTAAAAGGACCCGATGCGAAAACCATTCGCAAGCTCTTCGCCAAATTCGAACAGACAGGTAGCGTGGCTGACGTTCTAGTGGGGAATGTTGGCCTCAGGGCAACTGTAGTTACTCCTGAAAATGTCGCCAGAGTTTCTGGAATTATTCAGCAACATCCGAGGAAATCCGTCCGAAGAATTGCAGCAGAGACTGGTTTGAAACGTTCCAGCACTCATATAATATCGAGAAACAGTCTAAACATGTTTCCATTCAAAATCTAAAGTCACCAGGTCATACCCGTATCAGCTGTGGAACAAAGGGCTGACTTTGCGAACCAGATTCTCACAATGATTGATTATGAAGGATTTGATGCTGGCTGCAACTGGTTCACAAATGAAGCACACTTCCACCTGAATGGATACGTGAATAAACAAAACTGGCGATTTTGGGGTTCCGAAATCCCCATTTGTGTGAAGCGAAACCACTGCATTCTCCCAAAGTTACTGTTTGGTCTGCGGTATGCAGCACAGGCATTACCGGCCCTTTTTTCATGCGAGAAACGATAACTGGTGAACGTTACGTTGCAATTTTGGAACAATTTGTCGCCACATAGCAAGCGTTGGAGGATCGACCAGGCACCGAGTGGATCATGCCAGATGAGGCCCGACTACATTGCAACGGACAGGTATTTCGCTTTCTTGATGAATACTTCGGAAATAGAGTCATTGCATTGGATTATCCCAAATTTACTGGCGCAGGCATGGATTGGCCCCCCATATTCGCCCGATCTGACTCCTTGTGACTACTTTTTTGTGGGGCACATTGAAAGACACTAGCTACCGGAACCATCCCAGCACGCTGGACGAGCTTGAATCGTCGATCTGTGTGGCATCTGAATCCATTTCCGTTGAGACACTACAAGATGTGATGGCAAATTTCATTGTTCGTTTGCGCCACATCTGTGCTGCGAGCGGTGGCCATTTTGAAAGGATTGTGATGTGATTACAAAGACTGCTTGCAGAGAACGAGTTTATTTATGCATGCTGAAACGAGCTGTACAGCGTACAGCGTCATCTGTTAGCAGCTTCTGTAACTACTATTTCGAAACTTCTGTAAAAATTATTACAGTTTTCACAATAAACATACCGTTTGTTGCATTCTTCTATCGATCTTTGTTTTCAAGTTATTTAATTTTAAATTCAGAGTCCTTTGTTGAACACCCTGGTCCACACAATCGTGTATCTGTATAGCGTGTACCGCAGAAGATGATCTGTGCTGTACCTACCTATTTCAATTAGCTGCTCGTCGCAGCTTTCTTGACATTTTAATTTGCGGCCGCTGCCGGGCTCCTGATTAAACAAAATAATGTTTTATATAAAATATAGTTCCATAATATTACTGGTATATATAAAAGGTGCATAAAACAATTTCTCTTTTTAGTTTTCGTAATCACTGTTGACTTAAAATGGCAGAATAAGTGGAAATATGAATTTCACACCGAAAAGTTCTTTCAATTTCTGTATTATTCTTTTATCATTTTAACACATGTGAAGTGATTTAGAACGAAGTCGTTTGTTTACAAATTTACACCAGTACTTCGTGTTTATTGCAAATAAATACTATTTCACTGTTTTCCCCAAACCTTTTAATGTTAAGATTGAGAGTGTACATATATGGGCCTGATAATTTATATAACTGATACATGTCAAACCAGATATTCACAATTGAATTTTAAAGGACAATTCTAAATAATGCTCATTTTGTGAAATACAACACAATTGTAAAGATCGCTAACTTGTTCGCTTGATTCGTTCGTGAGATATCGTCTCCACATATTCACTGACACACACACACACATACTTTCACACACAGACATCACATTATAAACGTCTGATTTGTGTTCAGAGATGCTTGAAACATGCTCTCCTGTCGAAAACTCGAATTTGAATTTTCAACCACGTTACAATATTTTCCTTATACATAATATACATACTATGTATATATGTATATATTATGTGTTCCTTATATACATACTCTATGTACATAAGGAAAGTAAAAACTACTGAACATATTTTGCTGAATTTCTTTTATATATTTTAAGGGATAATATAAATATTTTTTAAATTAAAATAAATTAAATTTAAAAATTAAAGTAATTTGTGAATTTTAAAAAATGTTTGAAAAATTCGGTCACATATGGTTCACTTTTTTATTCCCCTGTTCAATCCAAAACTAATTGTGTGAAATTATTCATTTACATTCCCGTACGTCCCACAGACAGTCTGAACAACATACTAAAATTTAATTTTGATAAAGTCATTTTTACGGCAGTTATCGTGCGAAGGGACAGACAGACAGAATGAATAAAATCATAAACACTTTTCAACTATGTTGGAAAGTGTAAAAAAAGTAAAAAGCGTCATAAAACACAGAAATTTAATGTTATTTTTAATTTTAATTATTTTGCAGTAATTTTGTTTTTATTCTTAGATGTTACGATAATTATATAATTGTGTACGTTTCTCACCTACTGCATATTTGAAGGAAGCAAGAATTCAAATACGTTCAGGATCAGACTATTTCATTTTCAACCAGAATTAAACCAGAGATGCTGAAAAGTCGCTCACAAAAAAAATTGACGGCAGTGTGATTAAACACTTAATAATGTAATCTGTCTAGGATACAGACAGTTATTTTTACAGTTGTCAAAAATGTTTTAATTTGTTGGAAGCATACTTTCTTTTGATACTTGTATTTTGAGGTATAAACAAATCTCTAGGAGACAGCAGTGCGGACCTGGCCTACCTCTCGGTTTACAGGTTTAGTTCCGCACCCCTGAGGTTCTTACGGACCCACATGTTTAACGTGATCGTACTCCGCGTGGACACGGCGGCAGTATTTTTTTTTCTTGCAGCGGAGGGAATCGAACCCGGGTCTACCGAGTGCAATTCCCGCGAGCTGACTAGTGGGCTACCGCGTCCTAATATATAAATAAATCTCTAGTCCATAAAACTTGTGAAGTAGTGGTCAACTGCTCTAACTAGTTGAAATTCCAATCATCCTACACAGTGGACTTTCAGGCTGCGCATGACGTTTAATCACACTTGGTCAATGTGTTCTAGTGAAGTTCTGTGGTCAATCACCTATACTTTCAATCACTTTCAATCACCTATACTCGCCGCAGCTTTTTTGATATGTTACAACCAACGGGTTTTCAGAGTGTTTATTTCATAGAAATCATTTTATATGTAAAATATATATACTTCCATAATATTATTGGTAGATATATATAGTACATAAAATAATTTCACATTTTATCTGTTCTAAAAATGATAGACTTGAAATGGCAGAATAAGTGAAATATGAATTCCACACCGGAAAGTTATTTCAATTTCTGTATTATTCGTTTATCATTTTAACACCTGCGAAATGATTTAGATCGAAGTCGTCTGCTTAAAAATTTACCTCTGCATACTCGTATTATATATTTATTGCAAATAAATACTATTTCAGTGTTTTCCCCAAAACTTTGAATGTTAAGAATGGGAGTGTACAAATATGGGTCTGGTAATTCATATAACTGATACATATCAAACCAGCAATTCACAATTGAATTTTAAACGAAAATTCTGAATAATGCTAATTTTATGAAATTCAACTCAATTGTAAAGATTTTAAATTTGTTTAATTTCTTATTTATAAGATGCAGGGTCTCCTAATCTTTTGCCTTGGTTTTTATGCAAAAGTAAAGCACAAGGTTCCCTTTATAGCTATTAGAGAGGATATACAGAGTGATGGGAAAATTTTTCAACAAAAAAAGAGGGATTTCAGTACACATCAAGACGAACAATATTTGCAATTGATCATATGGCGTATTCTATTCATAGTGCCAAAAAAAAGTACAGTTGCATATCCACGCCGATCCTTGAACAGTAAAAGAAAGAGACTTAATTAATTTAGGAGGTGCTCAAGAAAATCCAAACGTACGTCGAATAATAATTTGTTTATTTATATTGTGAGACCAGGAATATGAGACACAGTTTTATGTTCATTATTTATTAGATCTGTAATGTTAGACGATAGCATCAGACTTAAGGACACAAGTTTTACAGCACCCTGACCCAAGAGGCCAAATAAGCCATACACCTAGGAGGCTAAAGTAAAGCCACGAGATTGGTTAAAAATGTTGACCAATATGGAAGATGTCTGGTCGCGTTGCCCTGAGGTCGACCAATGGTAGCCGAGGAGGCGTGTCGGACTCAGGCAGAAAGAGGCGGCAATCAAAAGGTTGTATATATTCCATATACACTGCGACTACAAAGAGAAAGAACAAAATGTCCTGATATACACTTGACAGTCTGATTCCAGAGAGACTTCAACTATGGAGGAGATGAGTACCAGATGTAGTACTATAGAGATCGACTTCAGTACGAGTAGAAGTACAACACATTGAGTTAGTACCAGTACGATATACATTAATGTAAGAATACCAGACAGAGTGCGAGAGATGCAACAGAACCAAAGTACAGCTGTGTGTCAAGGACCAAAGACGAAATTGGAGGTATGTGTACCTATCAATAATTGTAGTAGGTCATAGGCCATTTTGATAAGATTAATTTACCTAGTCTCACATGTTCTATCGCCTCGGCAAAATAATATGTAGTATACTGTTGTAATTAATTTAATAATTAAGAGAATGTTCGTAATAAATAATGCTATTTTTAAAGTAAAAAATGGTGAAGTTAATTATAGCATTATGTTAACAAATATTCTATTCCAGGAACTCGCACTAAAGATAATATGGTCGGTTAAAGCGGCATTTTAAGTATCAACGCAATGGGTTTAAATGATTTTAATAATTAATTTGTTTCCATCACCACACACACACACACACTCGTATATATATATATATATATTATTGTTATTAATATCAGTTAGTAATTGCACTGTAGTAATTGTACTATTGTACTGTAGATACGATTAAAAATCTAACATGTGTAAATTTGCGCATATGCAGCAGATATTTTACAATGTTTCAATAATAAAAATAAATACAATAAAGCTAATTTGAAACATGAATAGTGGCATACGCTAGTTCAATAACATTAAGAGGGTAAATGATGTAAAATAGGATTTGAAACAAAATATCTAACAATAGGAAACCAAAGATACCTGAAAATTTAATTTGATCTTAATTTTAGAGTATAACGTGATATAATTAATAAAACATGGGATTCAATTAACATTTTTCAAGTGTGATACATACAAACTAAGCACGAGCGTCAAAGGATTGTCATAAGCTGGAGGCCCAAAATACTAAAATGACAAAATAAATTTTTTTAAAGAAAAGATGCAAATTGAATATGAAATTGGATAGAACCTCTGTAGATTCAGCTTTTCAAGGATCTTTACTTCTACAGAGGTTCCAAATGTGTTTCACATAATGGTGTTATTGCACAAAGCAATTCCTTCCAGCAATTTTTCAGCAACATCATACATTTCAATGGGAAGAAATCTTGCTGCCGAATTGCGGCAATTCGTTCGTACTCGGCAATAAAAATTGCTCAATTTCTAAGCTGCGACCCAATCAGAGTACGATAAAATTTGACGTCACTACGCTCCGCCTTTGCATTCAAGATGACGATGGCGACTGTAATGCAAACACGTGGAAGCAGCTCAATTACGTTAGAATCTGGAGATGGAAAAAAAAAAATAATAGAACTTCTACCAAGTCACAGACACCTGTGGGATAGAAAATATCCAAATTATACGAAAAAACACACTAAAGAATGCTTCCTGAAATCGGCGGCATTCAACAGTAAGAGCCTGTTAGAAAGGAGGGGCTTACAGTATCATTGCCGAGCGGAATTGCTAAAGTCTGAAGATGGAAAAATAATAATAGACCTTTTAACAAATTACAGACACCTTTGTGATATGAAAGATTCAAATTTGGAGGACAACTACCACGTGGAAGTTAACGTGGTGGATAGAAATAGCACTATTATTAAAAATATATATATTACAATAAAAATGATTTCTAATGAAATAATTGGAACTAATTTCTCCGAGAAATTGCAAATATTTTAGTGAAACAAAAAGTGTATCACGTTTGTTTCACAACGCAAACACAAATGTATCACGCGCTAACGATTCGAGATTTTTAAAGCTGTTTACAACTTCATGAAGTTATTAATTGAAATTATTCTTTTAGAATTTTATATATTATCACTCCTACCTTCTTAATTGTTAAGTGCAGCCATGATTTTTTTCAAAATAAATGAACATTTGAATGAAACTTTTATAGCATTTATGTATACAGTGTATTGAAAACATTAGCACGTGGACCTGATCATGTGACTGTAACGTCATGTGCACATTGATCTTTAACATACAGTTTAGTTAAAATAATTGTTTTGCGTTCCAGACTGACCAAAATGTGAGATTCTAAGTAAAAATCGAAAACGAATTATCTTTATTATTTCCCTATGAATGCATTATCATTACAGGAAAGAAAACAATTATATTTTATACACTGCATGACCTACAAATACAGTCAATTATTTCCATATACATGCATTATCATTACAGGAAAGAAAGCAATTATATTTTATACACTGTATGACCTACAAATACAGTCATATTTTATAAAAGATTAAGTAACCATATAAACAATAATGCGTCCATGTAAATTGAAAAAATATTTAATATATATTTTTATTTACGTATTTTTCTGAATGTTATTTCAAACTAGTATTTAACCTGTCAAATATAAGAAAACTAATAAGTACCTAATTAATTTATATTTCGCCAATTCCAACTTGGCAATTGGAAAAACTTCTAGCGTTAGATAGAAAATAGACAACATCTAATAATCCTACATTAAACACCAAATGTGCAATTAAATAAATAAAACCGTACCAATGCTGTTAGCATTGAATACTATTACACTGAGTTGGCGTTCTTGGTACAAGTTGGCGTTCTTGGCGATTTATTAGTCCAAACAGAATGCCGCCTCATACGCAAGTGCTGCAAAATATTCTTAAAAATGCAATTGGCATTGAACAAGTGAAATAAATGACTATTGGCCAAATTATTCGGCGTCAAAATATAAAACCATCGCAAAAAGTAACTTCTCTCAAGAATGAAATGAACTTGATCGACAAAAATGATGTTAACATATTTCTCGTATAATATTGCACATGGGAGGGAAGTCACTGTCTTTGAAAATAATTTTATATAGTTATAATAGTTAATATAGTTTTAATTTTAGGCAATTGTTGATAAGTGTATTTGACAAGAACTTTATGCTAGCAATCTAAAATTCGTGGAGTTTTCCGATAAAAAATTACGAATGAAATGATTATGTATTTAAAATTAGAGAAGGACCTGATATTTTAATGATTTTTCACAATATCATTCGAGCATTTAGGGGTATTTCGCAAAGTTTATAGGTTGTCCCTTTTGCTGGTACTCCTACCATGGTAACATTTCTGGTCTAGTAGTGAGCCTTCCGATCTGTGGATCAGCGGCGCCTCGTAGAAGAGCATTTGAAAACAGTGCAGTCTTGTTCAAAAATTTCTCGCTTTAAACATCAACGAGACAAATGAAATATTGCCAAAGATAATGTGCTGACGCTGAAATATGACAAATGAAGATATTCTACGGACATTCTATAATATTCTACGGACATTCTATATGATATTCTACCGACTTTGGTTATCCCGAATATCCGATCGCGTTTCAAAATATTAGAGTTCCAGTATTCACTGATTGTAATAATTGTGCCATTTTTTACCCTTGAAACGATCCATTCGATCGTGAATATCCCTCCCACTGACTTACGGACACATACACACACATGCACACATACACGTAAAAATCACCTTAAAGCGGTCGATTCACATTCAGGGATGCTCAAAACGCACTGTTACTTCGAAAACTCGAATTCGAAATTTCGACGTCGTCACAAAATGTTCTCCATGCATTATGACGACTTTTTTGAATCAGTTTTATTTTCACAAAAATAAAGTCCATGCTTAGCGTTTGTAGTTAAGAGACATTGATTTGACATGGCGGAGAGGGACCAAATTCCCTGGAAACAATTATTATCACTTAATTTGCATATGTCTGCAAAAATTCTTCCGTCTAACTTAGCACGGGATTTACAACCGGTTAGGAAAGTATTTTCAAAAATTCCTCATTCTCTCTGTTCACTTGAGAGAAATAAAAAATCCGAATTTATTAGGATCTGTTACGTGATTTAAACTGTCGAAAACCCAGACCTTCCGACTAGTCCTAAGACTTGGGCAGCTGTTTGGACGGCCGGCTGATTTATATTGTGTAAAGATTCCAAAAGGCTTGACGTCCGTCCAAATTATTACTCGTGTCCTAGACCCTAGTACGAGTCGGACGGTTTGAGTTTTCGACACCAAAAGGCTTCGCGGCCACTCAAATTGTTGCTCATGCCTTAGGTCGAGTTGAGTGGTCTTTGTTTTCGACACCAAAATGCTTCCCGGCCACTCAAATTGCTGCTCATGCCTTAGGGCGAGTTGAGTGGTCTGGGTTTTCGACACCAAAAGACTTCCCGGCCACTTAAATTGCTGCTCATGCCTAGGGCGAGTTGAGTGGTATGAGTTGTCGACACCAAAAGGCTTCCTGGCCACTCAACTTGCTGCTCATGCCTTAGGGCGAGTTGAGTGGTCTGGGTTTTCGACACCAAAAGGCTTCCAGGCCATTCAAATTGCTGCTCATGCCTTAGGGCGAGTTGAGTGGTCTGGGTTTTCGACACCAAAAGACTTCCCGGCCATTCAAATTGCTGCTCATGCCTTAGGGCGAGTTGAGTGGTCTGGGTTTTCGACACCAAAAGGCTTCCAGGCCATTCAAATTGCTGCTCATGCCTTAGGCCGAGTTGAGTGGTCTGGGTTTTCGACACCAAAAGGCTTCCCGGCCACTCAAATTGCTGCTCATGCCTTAGGGCGAGTTAAGTGGTCTGGGTTTTCGACACCAAAAGGCTTCCCGGCCACTCAAATTGCTGCTCATGCCTTAGGGCGAGTTGAGTGGTCTGGGTTTTCGACACCAAAAGGCTTCCAGGCCACTCAAATTGCTGCTCATGCCTTAGGGCGAGTTGAGTGGTCTGGGTTTTCGACACCAAAAGGCTTCCAGGCCACTCAAATTGCTGCTCATGCCTTAGGGCGAGTTGAGTGGTCTGGGTTTTCGACACCAAAAGGCTTCCCGGCCACTCAAATTGCTGCTCATGCCTTAGGGCGAGTTGAGTGGTCTGGGTTTTCGACACCAAAAGGCTTCCCGGCCACTCAAATTGCTGCTCATGCCTTAGGGCGAGTTGAGTGGTCTGGGTTTTCGACACCAAAAGGCTTCCAGGCCACTCAAATTGCTGCTCATGCCTTAGGGCGAGTTGAGTGGTCTGGGTTTTCGACACCAAAAGGCTTCCAGGCCACTCAAATTGCTGCTCATGCCTTAGGGCGAGTTGAGTGGTCTGGGTTTTCGACACCAAAAGGCTTCCCGGCCACTCAAATTGCTGCTCATGCCTTAGGGCGAGTTGAGTGGTCTGGGTTTTCGACACCAAAAGGCTTCCCGGCCACTCAAATTGCTGCTCATGCCTTAGGGCGAGTTGAGTGGTCTGGGTTTTCGACACCAAAAGGCTTCCCGGCCACTCAAATTGCTGCTCATGCCTTAGGGCGAGTTGAGTGGTCTGGGTTTTCGACACCAAAAGGCTTCCCGGCCACTCAAATTGCTGCTCATGCCTTAGGGCGAGTTGAGTGGTCTGGGTTTTCGACACCAAAAGGCTTCCCGGCCACTCAAATTGCTGCTCATGCCTTAGGGCGAGTTGAGTGGTCTGGGTTTTCGACACCAAAAGGCTTCCCGGCCACTCAAATTGCTGCTCATGCCTTAGGGCGAGTTGAGTGGTCTGGGTTTTCGACACCAAAAGGCTTCCCGGCCACTCAAATTGCTGCTCATGCCTTAGGGCGAGTTGAGTGGTCTGGGTTTTCGACACCAAAAGGCTTCCCGGCCACTCAAATTGCTGCTCATGCCTTAGGGCGAGTTGAGTGGTCTGGGTTTTCGACACCAAAAGGCTTCCCGGCCACTCAAATTGCTGCTCATGCCTTAGGGCGAGTTGAGTGGTCTGGGTTTTCGACACCAAAAGGCTTCCCGGCCACTCAAATTGCTGCTCATGCCTTAGGGCGAGTTGAGTGGTCTGGGTTTTCGACACCAAAAGGCTTCCCGGCCACTCAAATTGCTGCTCATGCCTTAGGGCGAGTTGAGTGGTCTGGGTTTTCGACACCAAAAGGCTTCCAGGCCACTCAAATTGCTGCTCATGCCTTAGAGCGAGTTGAGTGGTCTGGGTTTTCGACACCAAAAGGCTTCAGGCCACTCAAACTGCTGCTGCAAACCCCTGGGTCAGCCGAGTGGTCTGGGACCAAAAGGCTTATGGAAGATATGCAAAGTCACAGACACGTTAAAAATTATTACATAGATAAGCACGAGAGAGAAATTGTTTTATATTTCATACATTTTTACTTTCTCATTTGCAGTATTGAGAAAGTATTGTTTTTTAAAAAAGTATTTACTCAGGGACACTTTGGGATGTAGTTGAATCGCTATTCGACGGTGTACAGAACGCGTAAATCGATTAAAAACTGGAATTCATCTTTCCCTTATTTTCAATACATATTGTGACGATATATTGTAACGAGTGAATGTTGTTGCTAAAACCACGCGGTGCCCACATCCTATCTTACCTTTATCTCGAGGTGTCATTATCTCAGAAGCAAGTGAAAATGGAAATGGGAAACAGGTGTTGGAACTTGTTTCTTATCTCGCCTTTTAAAACCAACATCCTTCAAACACATGCAGGTGCGTCAGCGTTTTAAATGTGGCTCAAGTTTTATTCAATTTCAGGGGCTCCAAACTTTTTACTTTCCCTCTAATACATGGTAATGTATAGCGAAATTATTGGAATCATACCAAAAATCGCATCTCGAGTTTTCAAAGGATCTACGCGTTTTGGGACCTCTGGAACACGAAAACACTATTTTTAGCGTGATGTCTGTGTGAGTGTCTCTGTGTGTGTCTGTCTGTGCAATGTATATGTATCCACTCTAAATAAAAAACTAATGAATCAAATTTCAAACAATTTTATAGATGAGTCTCTTGTGCGTGACACTGGTGCTGATTAGATTTTGGTACGATTCCTTGTTTTGCGAAATGGCCCCCTAAAAATATCATATATCCACTCTAGCTGAAAAACTAACTGACCAAATTTCGCAAAATTTGGTATATGAGTCTCTTGTGGGATTCGCTGGTGCTGATTAGATTTTAATACAATTCGGAATAACAAAACCTGCGTTTTTTTCTCAAAATGACTCGCAAAAATCAATTAAATACAAAACAAAAGATTACGTATGTTCAAATGTATCAATTAAATGCTTGTTTTCTAAGTATTTGTACCGCGTAAAAGAATAATATCAACCCATTATTCTAGGTCTAGCCGTTCACGAGATATTTGTGTGTTTTCGCATGTTTGCTACACCGCCTTTGAAAATACGTTCAATTATTAAATGACAACGAAAATTGAATTAAAAGTACAGATTTAGTGGCATTTCAAATATTTATGCGTACTATTTAGAACCATTAAACTTAATTTAATGAATTATTAAAAAAATAAAGGGAAAACGAATTTGAATCTGTAGGGAAAGTTATGTGCTGCCCACATCAGATTTTTTTTCTCGCAACCAAAAACACTTTCACTATTAAAAGCCCCGAGCACACGCGGGGACCATTTAGATTTCAATCAAAATATAACCAGTACCACGTTAATGCAAATTTCAGTAAGAGCCACATTACAAGAAAATCTCTCAAATAATTTTCGGGTCAGATTAGATACAAACTTACGTACAGACACACATACGCATAACGCATTGAATACAGTTGACTGGTATTCATGGTATTATTGGACGTATCTATACAGTTGTATTGATGTATAGATGCAATTAACTTGCGATGCATCGATATTTCACATCGATACATTTGTATACGGTACTGACTGTGTATGAGTAGGGGGCTGGGATGAACCAGTGGTTGTGACTGGAGGTAGCTCCGTGTTCGATCCTCGATGTCGTCTAAACCATGTCACCTGTCTAAGCAGAGTATGGACACCACAGATCTATACGTCCGGAAAAGTTCGTTCGGGAGGTGATAGGTTAAACGAATAATGGTAAAGTCCATGTGGCTGCTTCCGCCATCGAGTTTCAGTTTAAATTGGATGAGTCTATCTCGGCATCCAAACAAATACCTTACCCCTTTGGGTAAATCGGATGGTCTGATTGTAAGATTGTGTATTGATATTAATTTTCTTAATTTTTTACTATAATATATATATATATATATATATATATATATATATATATATATATATATATATATATATATATATATATATATATATATATATATATATATATATTTTATTATTATTATTATTTATGTCAATGGGTCTGCAATTGTTTTAAAATTGTTAAAGGGTTGTTGTCTTAAATTTAAAAGTTTTGAAATCACTGTTCTACATTGTAAAAAAAGTGAAAAAAACCAACAAACCTTACAGCGACTAATTATAGATTTTATCTTACCACTCATTTCTGAAATTTCTTTATCTGAGTCACAATCAATCCAGCTTACAATAAAATATGCAGCTCATCCGGGATATACTCCATGTAATTATTCCGTCTACAAGGATAAGTGATTTGTAATCACGTGATAGGGACTTATATGCTGATCATGATATACATAAGCATGTCATTAGAACACTTGGAAAAAGAGAGTGCAGCTAGGGATGACATTGCTCTAGTTAACTTCTCTGCAATCCTTGTCTGGAGGGGTGTGTTTCTTTGACCTGGATTCGAACCCATTCGCGACCACGCGATTCGTTCGGTGGTGGGAAAAAAGGATTTTCTCCTCAATGGAATCCGGATTCAAATAGTAGGGAAATATTTGCACTTTCTGGCTGATGGAGTTATTAATGCAAAATCGTATGACTGGTCACGGCGGTCACTGCCTGGAGTGCGGATTTTAGCGTCATGATTAGCGATGGTATTGAATGATATTAATCGAGAATTATTTGTAAGTATACGTTAAGAAAATAGTTGGACATTAATGATAGGAGAATTAAACTTTCTTCCTGTTTCTGATTTGGTGTAGTACACCCATCGGTAAGGGGCGCGGTAGCCCATTGGTTAGCGCGCTGGAGTTGCACTCGGTAGGCCCGGGTTCGATTCCAGCCACTGCCAAAACTGCCGCCGTGTTCATGCGGAGTACGATCACGTTAAACATGTGGGTCCGAAAGTCCTTCCGAGAGGTTGGTGGTAGGGGAAGGAGGGTACGGTCCCTGTGGATGCCTCCCCCACTGGGTTCCGGTCTGAATTGGGTGGCACTTCCCGACCGTCCAAACAGTTACCTTACACCTTTCTGGTAGGTCGGACGGTCTGGGTTTCAACAACAACACCCATCGGTAAGGATAAACATCGACGGCAAAATATATGTAATAGTTGTATCACGTGTTTGTGTCTATTTAGACTCTCACCCGGGAAGCCAACAAAAGTAAAAATATGTATACTTATAGTATAAATCACTGGAAAGAGCCTAACATAATCGGGCATTTCATTCCTGAGGCAAAGGCAATGGGAGGGGGGGGGGGGGTTAAAACACATTTCTAGATCTTCCAGAAGTGCCCCCTATTATCTCGAAAACTCATATTTTGCCGCTAGGGGTGTAAATCTTAGGGGTGTTTGTAAAAAGTATTTCTGGACCCTTAAAAGCCTCATGTTCCGTGTTTACGCGGAGTATGCGTACATTTGATCTCTGGGTCCGAAAGTCTTTTCTAGAGGTTAGTTGCAGGGAAAGGATAGTACGGTCCCTGTGGATATTTCCCCAATTGGGTTCCGGTATAAATTGCGTGTAATTTATACCGGATATTATAGATCCTTCTTATATTATAGCTTCTTATATTATAGTTTATATTATAGCTTCTATATTCTTATATTATATTCTTATATTATACCTTCTTATATTATAGCTTCTTATATTATACTGGATATTATAGCTTTCTTAACTTATAATTATAGCTCCCTTTATCAATGGCAAGCCACTGATGAAGGGAGCTGTTGTTGTTGTTGAGACCCAAACCGTCCGACCTACCAGAAAGGTGTAAGGTAACTGTCTGGGCGTCCGGGAAGTGCCACTCAATTTAGACCGGAACCCAGTGGCGGGGGGCATCCACAGGGACAGTTACCCTCCTTCCCCTACCACCAACCTCTCGGAAGGACTTAGGGACCCACATGTTTAACGTGATCGTACTCCGCGTGAACACAGCGGCAGTTTTGGCAGTGGCGGGAATCGAACCCGGGCCTACCGAGTGCAATTCCCACGTGTTAACCACTGGGCTTCCGCGACCTGATGAAGGGAGCTCTGACAGATTTCAAATTAAAACCTAATTTAAGAAATAACTATGAAATTAGAAGTATAAGCAATAATTTTAATGTTTGAAAACCATAATGCAAAAAAGCATATAGGGTTTTAGAATTGGAATATTAGATTAACCAAATTAGAATACGGAAAAAAACAATGGAATCAAAGTAACACATTTAAATGGAAAAAACGTATTTAATATACAGGAGCACCTTTAAATCACAATGCATGCAAGTCACACGCTTTGATTAGCTGTTTAAAAGTTGTTTACTTGTTATTTGCGCAGTGAGAATGCGCAGTATATAAATGGGCGTTTCGCTCTGTTACAGCTCCTATTAATAATTGAAATTGTGATTCTGCAAATCTGCATGCAATTTCACGTATGTATGCAAAATTTCATCTTTCTACAGTTTGTAGTTTTCAAGTAATAGGGATAACAAAATTCTGAAAAATATTAATTTCGTTTATTGGAAATCGAGAATAGACTTCGCTTTGCTCGTCCATAATAATTTAATCCTTGTCGTCGTAGATATTTAAAAATCGCTAATTATAATAAACTAGGTATGGAATGGCTGGAATTTTGCTTGGCCAATTTGATAATTAAGAATATGTTCATTAGTATTTTATGTAGTCAGCTACTTAATGACAGCATACTCTTCAAGGCTTATATATATACACACACTCTTTGATAATTGAATAATACAATCATTAAGCGTGATCTTAATTTTGGGAACGCCTCTTAAAAGTGGGTTCTGTGACTATAAATCATTATTTATTTAAATAGCAACCCTGTAAAGTGCTGATTTTAATGACAACCACTCGATGACAGCGCTCTCGCTTCAAGGCTGCTATATATATTTATACATCATGTTTGATAATTGATTAATTAAATTATTATTTATTAAAATAGTATTAGAGTAAATGCTGATTTTCAGCAGAGTCTGCAAGTGCTGAAAAGTTTCTTCCTTGTAATTGTTTCTTTTGGAATATCAACGATCTATTTTTATAGACAAAAATCTGCCCCCCCCCCCTACTCTTTAATGGCGATTAAATTCAGCGACATAAAAAAATATGTGTTCAACACGCCAACACATGACTTTCCTTACAGACTGAAATTCATTTTCTTTTTATTGCTGTAATAATCGATTAAATTTGAAAGTAATTGCGCAAAATAACTCGCATAATTATTCAAAATTACACCGAAATTGCACTTTTAATGCAATTTCATTTTTCATTTGGAAACTGAGTGTAGTTTCAAAGGCGGCGTAGTAAAAATGCAAAAATGAAGAAGTGAAAAAAAAAATCGCGGCAAGTCCAAGAGTAATGGGGTAAAAGAGTATTATTTTCATCGTAAAAAGTTATACATAAAACAAGCATTTAATTAATGCATTTGAGCATACGTAGGCTTTTATATTTGATTTTGATGATTTTAGTGGGCTATTTTGTAAAAATAGGCAGGTTCTTGTTTCCCGAATTGTATCAAAATTTATTCAGCACCAGGGTAACCTACAAGTCACTTATCGAATAAATTTTGTGAATTTGGTCATTTAATTTTTTAGGTATAGTGGATACATGAAATTTTAAATGGTCATTCCGCATATAAAAGTGGCTTGTTGTAACTTAAATGATACCAAAATCTAATCCGCACCAGGATAACCCACAAGTGCGTTTTTCCTGTTTTACCGTACATGGTCTGAAACTCCTGTTGTTATGTCTGTGCCATTTATTTAATTTATTTACAACGGACAATAAAAAAAAATACTTATTCGAACTTTTTCTTACGTAACCGAACGCTCACACACACAAAAATTATTTTTTAATGAATTTTCAATTTACTACATTTTAAAAAAATGAATTTTTAATTTATTAATTTTTCCAAAACTTAATTTTTAATTTATTAGTTTTTTAAAAATGAATTTTTAACTTATTAATGTTTTTAGAAATAAATGTTTACTTATTTATTTTCTTTAAATAATTTTTTTCAATTCTTTCTTTTTAATTTTATCTATAAATCTTCACTAAATTTGATATTAAATGTTCCCCAGAAATCTGTTTATGTTGCGTAAAAAGGCCGCACGTTTTCCTCCAGAAGTGTCCCACAATTCCACGTTTTAACAAGCCTAAATCGCTCCTGTCCAATGTCAAGACACTTTGATTTGACGCATCATGGAACTATTAATAGAAAGTTACTATAAGAAATCCTTTAATAGCCACATAGTCTGGGACCAGGTCACGTCTTCCAGTGGAAAGCCTTGATCGACTTAACTGAAGTCCACTAGAAACATTGATTCGATTTACCAATTCGATTGTAGTCAGTGAAATCGAATGACTCCAAACTCACCAACTGAAACTAAATAAGTTTATTTCCCCCCCCCCCCCCAAAGGTTATTTTTGCTTTAGAATTGAATGAATTATCTTGACGATGACTTTACAATGACTTTACATTTTTAATGGCAAAAACATAGCATACAATATCCGCAAAACAATGTTTCTCGCATTGAAATTGGGTACTTGACACTTTGTTTGTACAAACACAATTATTCATATTTGTAAGCAAAATTCTCATTAATAATGACTTAATATCGCGTAAAATAAATGACTATTGGCAAATTCGTGGACGTTAAAATATAAAAACATTTCAAAAATCATTCGTTTTATAACGAAAAATTACACATGATATAATAATGTATTTATCACTATTGAAGGTTCCGATTTTTTAATTATTACTTTCCTTATATACAATAATGTATAAAGAAAGTATTGTGACGGGGTCGAAAGTTCGAAGTCGAGTTTTCGACGGAAGAGAACGTTTCAAGCATCCCTGATCACGAATCGAACATTTTTAGGTAATATTGTGTGTGTGTGTGTGTGTGGGTGTGAGTCTGTGGAAACGATATCTCACGACCGAATGGAGCGATTCAAAGAAAATTTGGTACAAAAATCACAATCCGTGAATACTGGAAGCTTATTGTTTTTAAACGCAATCGAGTGTTCAGAACCCCCTAAATTTTCGAGTGAAATTTTGAAAAAATCATCAAAAAATCAAAACATTTAATAAAGTTACGCAAATAGACATTTCTCATGTAATTTAGAATGAAACGTTCTCAAGATATTGTACATTTTTCAAATAAATTTATAAAAAAATTCCCATAAATTAAAAATAATACATTAACTGTTGAGGAACATGTTCACTTTTCATATGTAATATCATGCGATAAATTCGTTGACATCATTCACGTGAATCTAGCTCGCTCCATTCATAAGAAAAGATACTTTGAGTAATACATTTGTATCTGTGTGTGTGTGTGTGTATGTGCCAGTGAATCTTAACTAATGAACGATGTGGCAGTGAGACCATAACTCATGAACGAATGGACCGATTTGAACGAAACTTGGTACAAAAATTACAATCCGTGAATACTGGAAGCCTATTATTTTTATACGCAATCAAATGTTCAGAACTCCCCTAAATTTTCGGGTGAAATTTAGAAAAAATCGTCAAAAAATCAAAACCTCTAATAAAGTTACGCAAATAGACATTTCTTATGCAAATTTTTCATTAGAAAACGATTGACATAAATTTTACAACGCTAACATTAACCGTTCTCGAGATATTGCACATTTTTCAAAAAAATTATAGAAAAATCTTATAAAATAAAAAAAAAAATTCCTATTGAGAAACATGTTCAACTTTTCATATGTAATATCATGCGATAAATTTGGTGACATCATTCTCGTGGATCTAGCTCGTTCCATTCATGAAAAAAGATACTTTGAGTAATACTTTTGTATTTAAACGCCAATAGTCATTTATCTGCTATTTTAACAATAACTTATTTCTCCGGCCATAACGCTTGACGAGATTCTGTCGATGAATTTGGTGGAATGTCGCCAACATGACGACTTTTTTAAATGTTACTAAATTAATGAAGAACTCGCCAAGTGGATAAAAATGACGCTAAAGCAATGAAATGACGACACATCGACGAAAATTTAATACCTTGTAAAGAATATAAATATCTACTATAAGAATAATCTATTTTTTTATTGTAAAAGTAGTATATTCATTGCATTATTTAAGGAAAGTCATGTGCTGCCTACAGCAGATATTTTTTCATTATATTCATTTGAAAATTGTGCAATATTTCAAGAATGATTTATACTAGTGTAAAGTTTGTATTTTCTAATGAAAAATTACGCATGAAATTAACGATTAATTACTTATCGTTTTTGAAGGTCTTTATGCTTTTCAATACGTTTTTAAAAATTGTGTAGTTGTGGGGGGAAGGGGGTCTTTCAAGTATTCGTTTAAAATCAAGAGGTTAGAGTATTCACTGATTGTAGTAATCGTACAAAATTTTTTACGAAAGCATTCACCTTTAGTGACATATCGCGTTCGCAAATTTACACACACATACACATATACTACCTTAAAAACATTCAATTTGAATTGAAGTATGTTTATTCAACGCGTCTTTCCCTCGAAAACTAGCATTTAAATTGTCGACCCCCATCCCAATGTTTTCCTTATATATTGTTGGGACGTAACCCCTAGCATCGTGGATGTACTCTCACAGTGTAAACAGGAACAATATAAATCAAATATCTCGATAACTCTCTCACAAGATAAAAAATCTAATGTTAGCAGCAGAGGACTTTCCATGCAAACTCAAATTCATATTTTCCTTATTTCTTTAATAATTCATTAGACTGACTTTAATTGCACCAAATAACACTACATTTGCATTTTTACTTTCACCTGCAATACATGGTAATGTAGTATAGAGAAAAGTATTGGAATCATGCCGAAAATCGCAGCTCGAGTTTTCGACGGATCTACACGTTTCGAGACCTCTAGAATACGAAAAAACTATTTTAGCGTGACGTCTGTGTGTGTGTCTGTGTGTCTGTCTGTGTGTATCCGTCTCTGTGTCTGTCCGTGCAATGTATGTATCCACTCTAACTCAAAAACTAATGGACCGAATGTCATAAAATTCGGTAGGTACGTCACTTGAGTATGACCCTGGTGCTGATTAGTTTTTGGTTCGATTCGTAAAAGCAGAACCCGCCTTTTTTTGCGAGATGGTCTGTAAAAATTTCAGTTATCCACTCTAGCTAAAATACTAATTGACCAAATTTCACAAAATATAGTAGATAAGTTACTTGTGGGATACTCTGGTGCTGATTAGATTTTGGTAGTATTCGAAACAGCCTCCCCCTTTTACGAAATCTACGTATGTTCAAATATATCATTTAAATGCTTGTTTTATATTTAATTTTTGATGCGAAAAAGAATAAGAACAACTCCAGTACTCTAGGACTAACCGTTCTCGAGATATTTGATATTTTCGCATTTAGTTATGCCGATTTTTGAAAAATGTCCAATTAACAAATAAAAGCAGAAATTGAATTAAAAATACAAATTTAGTATTATTTTGTGCAATTAAACTCAATTTAATTAATTATTAAAGAAATAAAAAAATGAATTTGAGTCTGCAGAGAAAGTCACGTGCTGCCCACATCCGATTTTTAATTCAATTTTTGTTTTTGTTTGCTAATTGGGCATTTTTTCCGATAGCGGCGTAACAAAAATGCAAGAAATCCCAAATATCTTGAGACGATTAGTCCTAAAGTATAATGGAGTGTGTTGTATTCTTTTCCTCGTCAAAAATTCCGCATAAAACAAGAATTTAATTGACACATTTCAGCATACGTAGACTTTTTTTTTTTTTTTTGATTTTGGCGATTTTTGCAGGCCATTTCGTAAAAAAAGGCAGGTTGTTCTGTTCCGAATCGTACCAAAATCTAATCAGCCTCAGAGTGTCCCACAAGTAATTTATCTACCAAATTTTGTGAAATTCGGTCAATTAGTATTTTAGCTGGGGTGGATAAAGGAAATTTTTGCGGGCCATTTCGTAAAAAAATGCAGGTTATTCTCCGAATCGTACCAAATCTATTCTGCACCAGAACATCCTACAAGTAACTTATCTACCAAATTTTATAAAATTTGAACAATTAGTATTTTAGCTAGAGTGGATACATGATATTTTTACCGGTCATTTCACAAAGTAAGGCGGGTTCTGTTTTTACGAATCCTACCAAAAACTAATCAGCACCAGGGTCTCACCCAAGTGACTTACATACCAAATTTTATGAAATTCAGTTCACTAGTTTTTTAGTTAGAGTGGATACATCAGACAGACAGACAGACACACAGACTCACAGACACATAAACAACACGCACACAAACGTCAATCTAAAAATAGTTTTTTCGAGACGTGTAGATCCGTCGAAAACTCGAGTTGTGATTTTTGGTATGATTCCAATACTTTCCCTATACATTACCATGCATTGCAAGAAAATTAATAAACAGCTATGAGGTACAGTAAAACGGCAATTAAATGCTCTACTAATTTCACTTAACAGCTGATACAATTCTCGAAACATTGACATAACTTCGCATTCAATGTAACTCGTATCACGATAACTGCTTTCCAACTGAGCGATGTCTTATTTTATATACTATTCGTAGAAACTTCTAGAAAGGGCTCGTATCTCGAAGAATATTCATTATTTCGAGAATGTTCGAGTGCATTCGATAAATCGAATGTACTCCAACAACTGAGGGATGATTTCTTTCGTTAACTCTATATAGATGACTGTAGAAACTGTATAGATGACTGTATTGAACTGTGTATAGATGCCTTCTAGAAATATCTCATATCTCGTAGAATATTCGGTACATCGAGGTACTTCTTGAATCTTTGAAAAGTTGCCAAATGTCGCAAAATTGGAGATAAATCGCCAAATCTGCTACCCCTTCCCGAACTTCATCAAATGGAAACTCTAAATTCACGCCATAGGGAAGGCTGCTTTCTCAAAAGTGTTTTTTAAAAGAGTTTCCACTGTAGGCATTTTACAAGCTCCTAAAAATATTATACTATAAATGTAGGGGGAAAAAAAACATATAAACCAGAGAAACATTTTTGATTCTATAGTCATATTTGAGTCATGTTCTGTCCACAATGAGATTTTTAATTGTGCCACCATTATTATTGTATCGTTAAAAATGAAAGTGGCCCCACCCCTGAAAGAAATCGAGTCGCAATAAACTCAGGTTTAGCAGGAAAAGGTTTTAATTTCGAACTAGAAAATGCGGTTGACCTGCATTATGCAGGAAACGCTTGTAAACTAAATATTTTACTGGTTAGTAGTGGTCCGGCGACACACTTATAGGCGACCACAGCTCGATTCACCAATTTTACACAATAAGCTTCCGAATTCGAAAATATTCGAATTCTTTATATGCAGTTAATTTTCCTCCCTTTTTTCGAACTTTGTCGATTCGCGTAAAGCGGTGAAGCGTGATGGAATGATTTGAGGAGACATGAAACGGGGATAAAATTCAGCGAATAAAAAGTTTCATGCTGTACATTTAAAAGTTCCATGCTGTACATTTTATAAAAGTCATGAATAAATTGAAGTATTATAACTGGGTTATAGTAAACTAAAGGCATGTTGCAATTTTGTTATTATAGTGATTTTGCGTTTCTTTGCAGAACTTATTAAAAAACATTTGAATGCGTTCGATTTTTATGCAGGAAAACATAGCTTTAACTGGTTTAACATAACTTTAACTGCAACATTAACTTTAACTGGTATATAAAAATCAAGGAAAACAAATAAAAAATAAATATACCACACACCAAGTTATATATTTCCACTCCTTAAAAGTTTTATGATTCAAGTAGAAACACGCCAGACGTATCAAAATTGTCAAAATCCGTATAATTTAAGGAATCGGTAAATCAAATTTGCTATTAGTTTTTAGAAGGATTCTGCAGAGCCCTTCTGCTTCGACCCAGACAGACCGATCTACACAAATGTGTAAGGTATATATTTAGACGACCGGAAAGTGCCACTCTACTTAGACCAGAATCTGCTGGAGGCGGCATGCAGTGGGACCGTACTCTCATTCTACTACCACCAACCTCTCGGAAAGACTTACGGACCCACAAATTTAACGTACCCCTAATCTACGTGAACACGGTTTTCCCCACAGGGGGCCCAGCCCAACACAATATGGTGGTGTAATTAAAGTTTTAATATGGTCTTCATCCGGAATTCAAAAATAATCGCAATTTTAGCTTTATAATGGTTTCATATTTTATAGGTTCTGTATATAAATGTTGTTAGAAAATTTTAACAATGTTTTTTTAGATACCTATTTTTTACAGTTTTTGTCGAATTTCGATATCCGAATATTGAGTACAGTGATTTCTGAAATTTGGTGTCGAACATCGAATGGTTCGCATTTTTTTATCCAACATAAGATGGAACTTAGCTTTCTCATAGTTCTGATCCTCCTTCTACCTGTTGGGGTAAACCAATCTGTGGATAGGTTGGGTGCTAACATTTTTTAGGTCTTGAAGCTGGCGCTTCCAGGTG
Organism: Amaurobius ferox; assembly: GCA_951213105.1. NCBI lineage: Eukaryota > Metazoa > Arthropoda > Arachnida > Araneae > Amaurobiidae > Amaurobius > Amaurobius ferox. The sequence goes on along the minus strand of OX578137.1, from coordinate 117,926,352 downwards.
GAGGAGAGGAGCAGGCCTTTGTAACCTATTCTACCCGTCGGTGACTGGGGGTCAAGTCTTAGTGGATTGCTTTCGCTCTGTCCGACGAATGGTTCCGACCCTTGTTCTCCTGGCCATGACCTCTTTGGATAGCAGGTAATCTTCTTGCCTCCCTCCCTAGTACTCGGCATAAATTCCCAGGCTGTCGCGAGGAGTGCAGTGAATCTGCGTGAACAGGTGGACAGTTTGGGCAAAGTGGGAAATCGAATTCGGGTCGTTCGGGTGCAATCCTCAAGCGCTAACCAGGGCACTCCCACTCTTTCTCCAGTGTTCTTAGAAAATAATCAATGTGCTTACGGAAACTAAGCGATTCAGACAAAAAAAAAGGGGAGATGAAGAAAAAAACAAACCCCGTGGTGGAAAGAGTGAAAGAAATATTACTCTTCCAAGAAAGAAAGTTTACTCTTCCAAGAAAGAAAGTTTACTCTTCCAAGAAATCTCTCAGTTTAGACACCTCTACCTGGACTACGGCCGTCGAATGATAGAAAGTGAGCTTACATTGTCTTTTACACCCATTACCAATAGTATCCCCATGACAATGTGGAAGACCCAAGCCGTCCGACTCGTCCTAGGACTTCAGTAGCAGTTTGGACGACAGACCCCATGATCTTGGATGCAGAAACATAATATTGAACCAACTTATACGAAGCAAAAGAATAAACAGTAACGTTAATGATCGTTATAACAGCGATATTGGCTTCCTCCATGGTTCAATTGCACAAGGATTTCCGAAGCGTTTCTGAGCAACATCATATGTAGATTTTATGGTTTAACCGTAACTGAAAGCTACCGTATATATTCAGATACAGAACCGGTAAAGGGTTGATCATAACTATGTGTCCGAGCCTTCCTTACACAGGCATATGCCTTGTATACTTTCCTATATGATGAATATAAGCGTGTGGATAGATTGGTGTGTATCCGTCTTGCTTATTGAAGTATTGAAGTCATGGTACCGTATCTGATTACGTGTTTATAAAATATACTTTTTAATTCTTATTGAATTTTAAATTGTAGAATAAAGACACTTTAATGCAGGTTTTGGATTTCGTGTCTTGTGGGTTATTCCACGATTTCATGATCTGGTACTTTTTTTTACATCTTTTTACATTTTTGATACTTCGGTATTCATATCTTATGCAATATATCGTCTTCCGGGAGTGTTGTCTAGACAAAAAACTTGCTTAACCGGGGAGTGGGGGTCACAACTCCCAACGGCCAATCTTTGGTATATTGCTTCCATTTACTTATCTACTTTTCTAGTGTGATATTTGAATCCTCGTTGTAGTGCAGCTTCGCGCCTTATTCGTGTGATTTCTGGTATTTTATAACTTTCACACTAAAATTACATATTTATTTATAAATATATATATATGTATATATATATATATATACATATATATATATATATATATATATATATATAAGAGAAATCAAAGAGAAATCAAATTTACAACACGTTTAAAAAAGATTGCAATAATAGCAATATTAAAATCATAACAGAGGCTTTATATAAACATTATCCTATATATTTCTTAAAGGATTGCTATAGATCGATTTTCAAGGATCATGTAGATTTTGACAGTTTACTTCAATTTGCAAGTAAATAAAGTTTATGCGTACCTGCTAAGATTGCACGCATGCGTAAAATGAACATATATATGATAGCGAGTTGGGCAGGATTCACTTTTGGTCCAGTTTCCTTCTGTTTGGTTGGTCTTGTTCTTCCGTATCCGGGTGCCTTCGTATTAGCACGCATTGGGGACCAACCTTTGCTTTGCATTGGTACCGTGAGCGTTTGCCTAGGCTGGAAAAGCAGCTTTAAACGGGAGGGGGAGTCGCAATCCTCCCCAACCATTAAATGCAAAGCATTTGGTTATCCCAAGTTCCTTTAAATCTTCTTTTTCTTGGATTACATTCTGCTTCGGAGTATAGAGCGGCTTGGCGCCTTTTCCTGAGTAGTGCCTTTGATTTTTGTGGATATGCATAGGAATTCTTTATGAATTTGTTTACTGGATTTTATATGATATATATATATATATATATATATATATATATATATATATATATATATATATATATATATATATATATATATATATATATATATATATATATATATATATATATATATATATATATATAACTGCATCATATAATTTCAAAGTCAACAAACTTCAGCATTATTCATCCAATCTGTCAAAATCAGTGTTTAAATATATCATTAATAATCAGTTAATAAGAATAAAACAGTTAAGTAAACCGTATTACTACAATGAAATATTATTAAATTAATAAACACCACCATTCAAAATAAATACCGGTCAAATCTTATTTTTTCCTTTATTAAGACACATTTTAAATTTAAATTCAACAGCATGTTCCATTTACAGCAACTCCATAGACAGGTCTGTATCAACCAGTATTGAACAAACAAAAATTAAATCAAATTATCATCAATGTGACCACTAAGAATCCATATATAAATCCACGAGTATAACTTCAAAATCGGTATAGTTACCAATTATTTGATTACATAGAAAATATTACTATTCTTCATGTTTCTTTTTAACCAGTTACACATTTAGACTATAACCTTAACGATAAACATATTTGAGTTGGCTCACAGATAAGTCATTCTCACTTTTCAACTCCAGAAAATCTCCAGAGCAGAATATCCAAATATCCAGAGCATGTGGTAACTTATTTTATGTTATTTTATTCTTATTATTTTTTAATTTTTACGTTGTATGCAAATGTTATTATTATTATTATTACATGGCATCAATGGCTGGTTTATTTATTTTATTTGATTATTGTTAAATCTGATCATTTTCTACATTTTTCTATGTCGGGCAATGTGCATAATTTCTGTAATACAATATGTAGTTATGCACACAGAAACGTAGAATTTCAGTATTACCGAACCAGGTATGGCCCTTGATAACGTACATGGTTTCGGAAGTACTTTACACCTTTCACAATTATATTCTTTTTCATGTAAAAAACAATTTTTTGGGAGCCAGAAAAGGCCTAGTTCCATGTACAATTTTTAGTTTGAATATTTTCATCTATTACACTATAGCTGCGTTTACACTATGCATGTTAACGCAGAGAACAGGGGGATTAGTACCTTAAGTATCTGTATTACATATATGATTTATAACACTTTAAATAATAATTTAATATTAGGGTGTAGTTACAGGCTTATATCAGCAAGTCTTTTACAAAATGTAATGCAATTTTCAATTGCTGACCTTATATTTAAAACAAGGAAATAGGGGTATTACCTATTTAGTACCTCTTTTATTTATAATGATTTTTTCCAGCCTATCGTTGAGTTTATTTTAAATTTTAAATATGTTTTCCCGACCATTTTTTTTTCACATTAGTACTATAGACCATTTTCAATAAATTATAAATAACTGGTATTAATAATACAAGTAAATATAATTCTTAAAATTATATATATATATATAGTGTCTCAAAAATGACTGACACATTTGAAAAATGCATTAAAAAATACAGAAGGCGATAGAAATGTAGCGTTTGCTGCATTGTACTTGGGAAACCAGAGAATTTTATTCAACTTATTTTCAAAATGCGTTACAAAAGTCACCAACAGATGGCGGTGCGGTTGTGTGATAACTGCAGGGAAACGCATACTGTCAGATCTGCATTCTGTACTTTGCTCACATTCTTCTAGCGTATGTTTCTCAAAGATTTCAAGTTACTGTTGGATTATTCGTTGAAAATGGTTTATTCGTTGGAATAGCGGATATTTTTTGACCTGATCATTCCGGCTGAAATGTTTGCACAGGTGTCTGCGAATTTTGCTCTCAGACTGCGCAATGTTGTTGCTGCAAATGGTGGTTATTTTGAAAACATCGTATTGTAGTTTTTGCAGCATGGTCATACCATTTATTAGTTTTTCCCATTTAGTAGCGCCATCTGTTGATGACCTTTGTAACAAATTTTGAATATTAGATGAATAAAATTCCCTGGTTTCAAAAGTACAATGCAGCAAACGCTACATTTCTATCGCCTCCTGTTTCCTTTTAATACATTTTTCAAATGTGTCAATCACTTTTGGGACACCCTGTATATATATATATATATATATATATATATATATATATATATATATATATATATATATATATATATAGTTGTAGAACATTGTCTTGTGTGTAGGATTTGACGCCAAGAACCAACGAAACGCGTATACGGGAGGCACTAATTACTAGTCGTACTTCATTGGTTGCTACATGCGCATTCACACAACAATACTGTTAAACATTGCCGAACAATTCACGAGTGCAGGCATATAATGCCAGTGACATGTGTCCATCTGTTAGATAAAATATAGACTGTACACTCTATTTCTGTTCATTAAGTCTTATTTATTGTATCATTCCTAAATATCATAACCATTCACCAATAACCATATTGTGTCAAATAAATGATTTCTGGAACTATTTCTGTATCGCGCTATATGGGTACAATAAATCTTTTAGTCCGAAAGTCCACTCGAGAGAAAATGGGTTAGGGGAAGGATGGCACAGTACTTGTGGTTGCCAGCCCCATTCAGTTCAGGTTCAAACTGGGTGGCACTTTCTCGACCGTTTAAACAGATAATCACACGTTCAGGCAGGTTGAAGCTATCTGAAAGAAAGAAAAATAAATAAATATGAGGGACAAGGTTCACGGATACAAATTAATTCCAATATCCGATATGAGGGAATGTATAACATGACATTATGATTAGAAAACATCACAAGTATTAACAAATGAACAAAAAAGTGACGCGAAGTAAAAACATTTTAATTAGCGGAAGAAAACGAAAAAAATAAAATAAATTGTATTAACCTGAATTAGAAACAAAACCTTACTGTCAAGAGAGAATACTGACCTTTGCCTTTATTTCAGGAACTATCCCGTTTTAGTGCTACTGAATCATGCTCAATTTGCTTTCAAAACCAGTTGATGAGTTTTAAATTTGTGTTGTATGCTACTAATTAGCAGGTGTTTTTATTCCCTGTCTCGTATTTTTCCTCTCCTGTCGGCGGATTTGGATTCAACTAATTCTTTCTTTGGAATATTTTTACCATGTTTTTGAGAATATACTTGCTATATTTAGCAGCAATCGTGTCGTAATTAGGGTTACAGAAAGCTCTGAAAATATAAACGTTTAATTATGGTTGCATATTTATTCAATTAAACTTTCATTTGAGTTAATTTGAATATAACATTATTCCTCTTTGAAACTCCTAATGTATAAATACAGACTGGACAATTCAAATTTTGAAAATTTTCAAGTCTTTTACACTTCAATGAATCACCAAATGTTTACTGTACTAACAAGGTAAAGGGCATTCGATGAGATTATTACATATGGAGTTTCTTACAGATTCCAATTCATTTTTTTTAAGTATAGTCATGTAAATTTTATTTCAAAGTATAACACAGAGATGGATACTTGTTTTGGAATTATATTAAATTTTTTGTTTAAAAATATTTTCTATTTGGCGACTTAAATGATTATAAAATAATGCTAATTTGCCGAAATTTCCCAGAAAACTATAGAATGGCCTATCGTAGCCCAATATAAGTGGTTTCACTCTTTTTACTATTTAATAAACGTATAAAACTAACATGTAATTAATGCGTATAGGCATATTTCTAATTTTATTTTAGTTTCCTTATTTAGATATCTCCGGGAATTTTATCTGGACTAATATATCGCATTATTTACTTTATTGTAAAATTTGTTATAATTTGGAGAATAATTTTTGGTTTTACGTAGATACATATTCTAAATTAAGAGTTATCCGTTCGAATTTAATACCTTTTAAATTTGAAAACAAACTATTAAATGTCTGCAGACTGACAAACACACATAGAGCAGGAAAATGAACGATAGAAAAAGAGGGAATGGAGGGAGAAGATTGAGGAAAGGATGAGGACGAGGAAGAGGGGTGGATGATGTGAAGGAGAGGGGGTGAGTGAATAGAAAAAGAGGGGTGGCGGATGAGAGAGAGAGACAGAAAGAGAGAAACATAGAGATAGAAAGAGAGAAACATAGAGAGAGAAAGAGAGAAACATAGAGAGAGAAAGAGAGAAACATAGAGAGATAAATAGAGAAACAGAGAGAGAGAAAGAGAGAAACACAGAGAGAGAAAGAGAGAAATTGATAAAGAAACTTACAGAAAGAGAGAGAAAGGGAGATATATATATAGTTAGATAGACAGATAGATAGATATATAGATAGATAGATAGAGAGCGAGAGATATAGAGATAGGTAGAGAGAGCGAGAGATATAGAGATAGACTAGCCGAATACCCGTTGAAAATCAACGGTATTGCAATAAGCAACCCCTGAATAATGTAATTTTTTTAATAATTCGCTTTTCACATTTGTTCGACAAATCGAATATTTTGGTGTGCAGAACCCCCTAAAGAAGAAAATATTGGGAAACTAAATTTGCGCATTTCTTCCTTTCGAATTATTTACCCGTACACTACATTAAATTCTATCTCATCCCGAGACACCCCTATATTATTATTTCTCCTTTGGAACTTTTTCTGTGAAGCACACCCATAAATGAACATTTTTGAAAAACTCTCTTTGTCTTGGGTTTTTTATCAGATGATTGGCCCATATACCTAATATTAAGCCTCTGTCACATTTAAAAGGAAGCGTGCCTCATTTATTCCGAAAATCGAACATATTAGTGTGCGGCACCCCTTAAAATAGCAAATATTGGAAAGCTGAAATTTCACGCTTTCTTCTTTTCAAACTATCTACCCGTACACCAAATTTGAAGTCTCTATCCTAGAGAGAAGCATTTTTTTCTATCACTTCACTTTTCGAACGTTTTTCTGTGTAGCACCCCGTTAATGAACATTTTTGTCAAACTGTATTCATGTTTGGTGTTTTTGTCAAATAGTTAGCCCATATACTAAATTTCAAGCTTCTATCACATTGTAAAGAAGGCGTTTTTCATTTGTTCGGCAAATCGAAAATTTTAGTGAGCGGCACCCCCTTCAATAGCAAAAGTTTGAAAACTGAAATTGCACACTTTCCTTCTTTCCAACTATTTACCCGTACACCAAATTTGAAGTCTCTATCTCATCGTGAAGTATGCATTTCTAGCATTTCATCTTTCGAATGCTTTTGTGTAGAGTACCCACCCCCTTAACTATACATTTTTGAAAAACTCTATTCTTTTTTCTGATTTCTATGAGATGATTCGCCCATATACCAAATATTAAGCCTCTATCACCTTTTGAAAGGGGCGTTTCTCCTTTATTTCGAAAATCGAACATTTTAGTGTGCGACACCCCCTAAATTAGAAAATTTTGGTAAACTGAAATTATACACTTTCTTCCTTCCACACTATTTACCCTTACACCAAATTTGATATCTCTATCTCATTCCGAATGATGGTTTTTTATCAATTCACTTTTCGAACGTTTTACTCTGGAGCACCCCCTTAAACGAACATTTTTGAAAAACTATATTTGTCTTGGGTGTTTCCATTAAATAATTAGTCCATATACCGAATTTCAAGCCTCTATCAAATTTTAAAGGATCGTTTTCTCATTTATTCTGCAAATCGAATATTTTGGTGTGCGGCACCCCCTTAGATAGAAAATATTGGAAATCTGAAATTGCACGCTTTTTTCCTTTCGAACGATTTACCAATACACCAAATTTGAAGTCTCTATCTCATCGCAAAGCATGATTTCCTATCATTTCACTTTTCGAACGTTTTAGTGTGCAGCACCCCCTTAAGTAGAAAATATTGGAAATCGGAAATTGCACACTTTATTCCTTTCGAACAATTTAGCCATACACCAAATTTGAAGTCTCTACCTCATCGCAAAGTATTCTTTCCCATCATTTCACTTTTCGAACGTTTTAGTGTGCGGCACCCCCTTAAATAGAAAATATTGGAAATCTGAAATTGCACACTTTCTTCCTTTCGAACGATTTACCCATACATCAAATTTGAAGTCTCTACCTCATCGCAAAGCATGCTCTCCTATCATTTCACTTTTCGAACGTTTTGGTGTGCTGCACCCCCCCTTAAGTAGAAAATATTGGAAATCTGAAATTGCACACTTTCTTCTTTTCGAGTGATTTACCCATATACCAAATTTGAAGTCTCTATCTCATCGCAAAGCATGCTTTCCCGTCATTTCACTTTTCGAACGTTTTGGTGTGGGGCACCCCCTCTATAGAACGTTTTCGAAAAATTCGATTTTTCCAGGGGTTTTTATCGAACGACCGAGCCGTGTACCAAATTGCAAGTCTCTATCTATTCGGGAAGTGCCTAAAAAAGGCGTGACAGACAGACAGACGGACAGACAGACAGACGGACACTTGGCAATTAGTATATATAGATAGATAGAGAGAGAGAGAGATATGCGTCATACAAAAGCTATTTGATTCGTATGCTCAAAACGTGTTACATTGTTAACTCTAATTGAATTTTAAACCCAATTAGAATACTTCCCGATATGTTATACTCTATAACGCTAGAGAAAGTAAAAGTACCATCTGAGATTTCAATTATATGCGGTTAACCATCATTTTAATCTACTAAACTATCTGTTATATCGCACTAATAAAGGCCATTGGAAAATGGACGAATGAATCTTTCCTTTAGCGGTGTTTGCGGATAGCATAATACCGCTACTAAATTTACAGAGTCTCGGTTTATTACCCAAATCCGATTAAGCGAATAAATCTACATGTCAATGGAATAAAAATAGTTGTTCTACATACAGTCTTGATGTTTAAACGACGTCTCTTCTCCCTTTTTTTAAAAATAGATCCGTGTTTTATTCAGCATATTTGTTTCAAAATACCATGATGCTTTCATATTGTGTTATTTGTTTTAAGGTCTTCAAAAACCAGAAATTTAAGATTTAAATAATGGAATATTTATTTAAACGTAATTCTCAAAATTGTACTGTGAAACTTGTCTAAACCAGAATTAGGGACTGAAATTAATTCCGTCTTTAGCATATTTCTGTGTTCCTTAAATTAATTTACATCATTTTATAAATTTCAGGAGAGTAAAATTTATATATGCAAAGAATATTTCCTTCTTATTTAGATTCCTTTTTTAAACAGATATCTTTATTTTTCTGGAAATTATTTGCCATTTTTATATGTAAGTATTAAATAAGCTTTCAGTAGAATGCAGATAATATACGTACCTAATATTTTAAGAAAAAATAAAGCGGAGTTAAAACTGCAGTTTTGATAAAATGAAAACTCCGATAACTTAGAAATTTGGGTAAAAGCATCTTAATCAAAGTATTATTTTTAATACAATTTGTCTTCTGTAAGTTATTAAAAGAATAAAAAATCTTACTTTATTATTTTTAGAAATTTTGCAAAAACTGAAAATATAACTTGCAGTAATCAAATTGATATATATATATATATATATATACCTAAATTTCATAAAAATCCTATTAAATTTAGAACTGTTACTAGTGGTCATAATTCATACTCTACTACTGCTAGTAAATTATTACTAAATTATTTAAATGTACTAAATAGTAATTTACGAGATTCTGGTGATAGCTACATTATTCTAAATAACAGTAAAGAATTAAAAAATAAATTAAAAACTCTTGGTAAAATAATAGGATTTCAAACTTTTGATTTTAAAGATCTATTTAATAATATTAAGATCACTGATCTATATGATGTCATTTTAGCTTTATATAATGCTTATATTACTAATCATTCTCATCTTACTAAATTTACCAATTTTCCTAAGCTTCTCCATTTTGTTCTTTTCAATAATTATATCTTTCAAGGTAATAAATTATACTTACAAGTCTCAGGTGTTCCACAAGGTGGCTGTAGTAGCAGTATGTTAGCTAATTTACACCTATATCAATATGAAAAATTCTTTACTTCAACAGATTATAAAATTTATAGATATGTAGATGATCTGATTTGTCTTGTATTTACTGATAACTATGTCATAGATATAGATTTCTATCCGGATAATTTGGAATTAATACCCAATGAAACTTCTATTAGTAAGAATATTTATTATTTGGATTTAAATCTAATTATAGAACCTGCTCATGGGATAGTTACTAATTTATATGATAAAAAAGATTTTTTTAAATTTAATATTAATAAATTATTACCTTTTAATTCCTGCAACTCGATTCAATTGTTTAGAAATATTATACTTAATCAACTTTTTAGAATTTATAGATTATCAGATAAAAAATTTCATGCTTTGCACATTAATAACCTCAAAATTACCAGTAAAATGTATCAATATCCTGCATATTTAGTAAATAGTGTAGTTAATAAGTTTCGATTAGCCTAAAATTCTCATATTCTCCCCTTATTATCTTATTTTAGCCGTACTTCTTCATTCTCTTGAAATTATATTTTCATCTTTTTATCTTGAAGCTTTAACTGTTGAATATCTCTTTTTATTGCTTTTACGCAGTACAGTTTTTATTACACTCTTTGGCAACAGCTAACCACATCTTTTCACTTTGGCATATGACAACATTGGTCTAGTCACATTTTGCTCATCATGGTTGCGCCGATGAGGTGTGTTTTGAGGTATTTATGTTTCCTTTATTGTTCCAATATATATGCTTGTCGTCCATATAACACAAGTTTATAGATAAAATCTATCTTGTGTTTCAGAAACAAGCATTTTTGTGTTCATTTCGAAGGGATATATGGACTTGAAGAGAATTTTTTTGAAATGAACTAATCTTAAGCCTAAAGTTCTTCCATGTGCAAGCTTTTTTGCTTGATTTTTTAGTTTCCTATTTTCATTCCTCATTTTTGAAATTTGTTGATTGTCTTTGTCTTTATGACCTGCATTACGCTTTATTATTTCCTCTTTATGTCTTAATTTCTTATATATCTTTGTATTTTGTAGAAAATTTTGGAATAGTGTTTTATTAGTTACTACATACATTCTAACATTGGATTTACTAATTTATATTTTTATATATATATATATATATAAGGTAAAAATATAAAATTTGGAAAGAAAAATGTGTTTACACAATTACTCATCATCGAAAAATTTATCAAAATTTTCTTCAATGTTATCATTATCTAAAGCAGCTCAGAAGACAGGGTTCAAAAGTAAACAGAAAGGGTATGCTACAAAATGTATTTATGAAACACTAAATGTATTCACATTTTAAGAGGAATTATATTCGGTTGGGATAGCAGTATTATCAAAATTATATGTTAAGATAAATGATAACACTTTAACCACAAAAGAAAATATTATTTTATTTTCTGCATTTATTGAAAAACAAAGAATATTTAAAATAATGTAATTATCAAAATATTCCAATAAAAAGGCGCTTTGCAATAAAATGATGCCCAAATCAAGCAAGCCTCACTGACTTCAAAAACCATTCTTGCTTCAAAACTGTTATTTTCAGCCTTCATTGTAACGTCAAAATTAATTAATAGAACCTTCAAACTTTTTATGCAACTGTATTATGTGCAAGCACATATTCCGTCTAAATTTAAATAATTATCTATAAAAAAATCTACATTTTTTTTTATTTTTAGCATTTAATCACAAAACAACTTTACACTTTATTTTGCCTCCCGGTCGTCCAAATAGTCACTCAAGTCCTCTGGACGAATCGGACGGCCTGGGGTTTCCACATTCCACACTTTATTTTGCCGGCCGTCCAAATGGTTGCTCGTGTCCTTTGGATGAGTCGGACGGTCTGGGTATTCTACACTTTATTTTGCAGGCCAACGGCCGTACCGTGCTGAAAACACCGGTTCTCGTTAGATCACCGAAGTCAGGCAGCATCGGGCGCGGTTAGTACTTGGGTGGGTGACCACCTGGGAACACCGCGTGTTGTTGGCACTTTTCGGGCGCGGTAGCCCGGTGGTTTGTACGCTGGATTTGCACGCTGCCACAACTGCCGCCGTGTTCATGCGGAGTACGATCACGTTAAACATGTGGGTCCGTAAGTCCTTCCGAGAGGTTGGTGGTAGGGGAAGGAGGGTACGGTCCCTGTGGATGCCTCCCGCACTGGGTTCCGGTCTAAATTGGGTGGCACTTCTCGGCAGTCCAAACAGTTACCTTACACCTTTCTGGTAGGTCGAACGGTCTGGGTCTCAACAACAACACTTTATTTTGCAGACTTCAATGTTTTAATATAACTTTAAGTGAAGGTTAAAGTATGATTATTGTAACATTAGCTGGAATGAGATTCAACTCAACTTTCTTATACCAGAATCGATTTTTAAGTGGCTTGTGGTTTTACTTATTTTTTTATTACTAGGGAGCTCTGCCGCCTGCTCTCTCCGCTTGTACAACCTCCTTCGGGAGGCTTCACCTCCAACTCGCTGCGCTCGCTTCATATTTATCTTTCCTAAAAATTCTACTTTCAAAAATATATTTTCAATCCCTGCCTATTTTCCGCAGAAGAGAAAAGTAGGGATTTTTCTTAGCCCAGGGAATCTAAAAACTGAATTCCTTGATTATGAGGTCACTTTGCAGATATTACATGTCAAACTAAAGTTTAAATCAATAAACGGTTTATTTCATCGTGTTACCCTCTTATTTCTCTATAAAATTTCATATTTTTGAATGCTATGTAATAGTTTTTACGGTAAGAGACAGAGAAATCTGTAGACGTGCCGATACGAAAAAGAAAGTTCCCCTCAGAAGTACATAAAAATTAAAATGTCTTAAAACTACATCGAAATTAAAAAAAGGGGTTCCGTCCTGAAAAAATTCACCCATGTAGGTACCTGCCTGCAAACATTCGTGGTCTTGCTACTGTTAGTCTATCCAGGACGCGAACTTACAGCTCAAATATTTTATCTTTGACATTAAATATTTCTTAAACTACAATATATATATAAAAAAACCCGGCTTATTTCAGCGTATTTCTCAAAGCTTTTTCTACAAGTGTACTGAATTTCATAGTACTTTCCTTATATACATAATGTATAAGGAAAGTATTGTAACGGGGTCGAAAATTCGAATTCGAGTTTTTTACGGGAGAGCACATTTCAAGCATCCCTGATCACGAATCGAACATTTTTGAAGTGATGTCTGTGTGTGTGTGTGTGTGTGTGTGTGGAGACGATAACTGACGAACGAATGGACCGATTCGAAGAAAATTTGGTACAAAAATCACAATCCATAAACACTGGAAGCTTATTGTTTTTATACGCAATCGAATGTTCAGAACCCCCCTAAATTTTCGAATGAAATTTAAAAAAAATCGTCAAAAAATCAAAATCACTCATAAAGTTACGCAAATAGACATTTCTTATGTACTTTTTCATTAGAAAACGATTGACATAAATTTTAGAACGCTAACATGAACCGTTCTCGAGATATTGTACATTTTTCAAAAAAATTATCAAAAAGTCATATAAAATAAAAATAAAAATATTTCCTGTTGAGAAACATGTTCACCTTTCAAATGTAATACCATGCGATAATTTGGGTGACATCACTCCCGTGGATCTAGCTCGTTCCATTCATGAAAAAAGATACTTTGAGTAATACGTTGTATTTGAACGCCAATAGTCATTTATCTGCTGTAAGAATAACTTATTTCTTGGTGCATAACGCTTGGCGAGATTTTGGCGACGAATTTGGCGAAATGTCGCCAACTTGGCGACTTTTTGAAATGTTGCCAAATTAACGAAAATCTCGCCAAATGGATAAAAATGACGCTAAATCAATGAAAATGACAACTAATTGACGAAAATTCAATATTGGAAAGAATATTAGTATCTACTATAGGAAAAACCTATTTTTTTACTGTAAAAGTAGTAAATTCATTACATTATATAAGGAAAGTCATGTGTTGCCCACATCAGATTTTTTTATATGCAAAAGTTTTTGCAATATGAAGCAAAGAATTTCGAGAAACGAGAAATTTTTTCAAACAGCGGCGGTGGCAGCGTCAGTCACTTTTTACTTTCCTTATATACATAATGTATAAGGAAAGTATTGTGACGGGGTCGAAAATTCGAATTCGAGTTTTCGACGGGAGAGCACGTTTCAAGCATCCCTGATCACGAATCAAACATTTTTGAAGTGATGTCTGTGTGTGTGTGTGTGTGTGTGTGTGTGAAAGTATGTGTGTATGTGTGTGTGTGTGTCAGTGAGCCTGTGGAGACGATAACTGACGAACGAATGGACCGATTCGAACCAAATTTGGTACAAAAATCACAATCCGTAAACACTGGAAGCCTATTGTTTTTATACGCAATCGAATGTTCAGAACACCCCTGAATTTTCGAATGAAATTTTGAAAAAATCGTCAAAAATTTAAAACAACTAATAAAGTTACGCAAATAGACATTTCTTATGTAATTTTTTATTAGAAAACGATTGACATAAATTTTAGAACGCTAACGTGAACCGTTCTCGAGATATTGTACATTTTTTAAAAAAATTATCAAAAAGTCATATAAAATAATAAGAAAAATATTTCCTATTGAGAAACATGTTTACTTTTCATATGTAATACCATGCGATAAATTGAGTGTAATCCTTCTCGTGGATCTAGCTCGTTCCATTCTTGAAAAAAGATACTTTGAATAATACTTTTGTATTTGAACGCCAATAGTCATTTATCTGCTTTAAGAAAAACTTATTTCTTAGTGCATAACGCTTGGCGAGATTTTGGTGACGAATTTGGCGGAATGTCGCCAACTTGGCGACTTTTTTGAAATGTTGCCAAATTAACGAAAATCTCTCCGAATGGATAAAAATGACGCTAAATCAATGAAAATGACGACTAATTGTCGAAAATTCAATATCTTGGAAAGAATATTAGTATCTACTACAAGAAAATCCTATTTTTTACTGTAAAAGTAGTAAATTCATTACATTATATAAGGAAAGTCATGTGTTGCCCACATCAGATTTTTTTTTTATATAGAGAGATATATTATTTTATTTTATTTTTCCTCATATTTTACAGGAAACGAAATTGAAAAATCGGTATCATTGATCCAAATGATTACAATTATAACGTGTTACTCTACACTTAAACGGGTTTGAAAGACATTTCGATTGATACCATACTCGATAATTTGACAATAGCCCCCCCCCCCCTCCAGGGGTGGGGGTAACTTACCACCGAAGGGAGCTAATGACGTCATGAAAACAAAAATTGTATCGCGGCTATTTTAACGCAACAATGATGAAACCATTAAGTTTTGTGCTCATTCAGCCATATACACTATCCGATGCAGAAAATGCAACACCATGAAAGAGTGAATAGAATGTGGTGATAAAGGACACACAGAGATAGCATATATAAAGCTTCATGGTCAAAGCTTCCTGGTGTTGCATTTTCTATGTCGTGTGGCGTATAATCCCTTTTAAGCATGCTTACGTCAAATTTTGTCCTATGCTGCCATGATAAGAAAATATAAAATTTCGAATAAACTTCGAACTTTTCGCTCGAATTTCAAAAAGTTCTATCTAGTTCTACATTTTTCGATAAAAAAGACGGATATAAAGTTTCGTTGAAAACCAATAATATGTGTGGCAACTATCGTTTACACGAGCAATGGACCACAGGCATATAGGCAGGCAGACTGACAGACAGACAGACGGGCATCACTCCAAAAATAGTCAAAAATGTGTCCCGGAGATCCTAAAACAAAATATTGGCATCAAAATCTCGAATTCGAAAATTTTGTAAAAACAATGCTTTCTCTATGTATATTACATAATATGATAAAGTAAAAATTGGGAATGAATGTGTTACAGTTTGTTATGTGTTATAGGTATGTTACGTGGTACAGATATCTGCGTTCAGTACTTGTATCGTAAAACAGACACATTTTCAAAATTCTTCAATTAATCTATCATATAAACAAAATGTTTTACCAAAATTTTATTAAATAAGTTTTTGTAATAATAGATAGAGTAACACATGCTAGATTTTTTAATATCATTTGAAGGAATCACGACATATTCATGAAATTTTGAATATTTCATTACAAACAACGGTATTTGACCTGGTTTCTTCCCCTTAAAAGAAAAATCCTAGAAATATCAGCAATTTTTTTCGCATTTTAGGAGTATGAATAGTAATTACCATATTTAATTTTTCACATGAAATTAATTTTGTGTATATATTTCTTAAGCGTATTTGTGACACAGACCTCGGAAAGGACAAACGGTTTTTGTTTTAACATGAAAAATGATGCGATGTTCATCCAGAAAGTTGATTTATGTGAAACAACGTTTGCATTGAAATATTGTTCTTCAGTAGAAATAAAGAAAAAGTGGTAATTTTAAATTTTTTTATAGTTGCATTATATCTTCTTTAAACACAAAAACAGAACGTAGATTTAGGCCCTTAAATTTCTATTTTTTATAATAAAGAATAATGCGAAAAGAATTTGCATAATGAAAAAACACTCTTTTAATATTGAGACATGGAAGAAAAATATAAGAATTTTTCTATTTACTGTACGTGGTTGTTTAAACCAGAATTTAAAAAGATTTTATATCTGGTAAAAGTGCTTTATTTTTTCGTGACTCTTTGACTGTAGCTTTCATAATGATTAATTGCACCCCAAATGCAAAAAAAAAAAAAAAATAATAATAATAATACACGACACAAATATTCAAAATTTTCCATGATTGATGCTTGTGATCTTGGAAAGAAACATAAACACTTTTTAATGCAGTTTTGATTGAACGTGATATGTTAAAAAAGAAAAAAAAACTATTATAAACTGAAAAATGAAAGCTGATTTGAAATTTAGTTTTGAGTGAATTAAGCTTACATATATAAGATATTTGTCGACATATACCAGCTGCAACACTAAAAAGAATGTTGAATTATAAGTTGTATTTGGTCATTTTGAAATTTTTAATTGTTTGGAGATTTGTCGCACCAAATTTAAAAGAACAAGTTATTTTCTTTATACTTCCCATTAAGTTAAAAATTGGTTTTCAAACTATTATTATTATTATTATTATATTAACAGTATTGCTATCACTAGTTTCAAATATTCAACTATGTTGGTATAAAGAAAAAAACATAAACAGCCTTCCCCCCCCCCTTTTTAATGCAATTTTGATTGAAAGTTCTATATGAAAAAATCTGATGTGGGCAGCACATGACTTTCCCTGCAGACTTATATCCACGTTCTCTTTATTTTAATTACATTTATTTCACTTTTATTCAATTTTCGTTCTCATTCGGTAACCGGGCTTATTTTCAAAGGTGGCGTAGGGAAAGTACGAAAAACTAAAATATCTCGAGAACGGCTAGCCCTAGTGTAATGGGGTTGGTCTTATTCTTTTCGTCGTTAAACATTACGTATTAAACGGGCATTTTATGGATATATCTGAGTATACCTAGTTCTTTAGTTTAGATTTTGAAGATTTTTGCGGGCCGTTTTGCAAAAAAAGGCAGGTTATTTTTTTCCGAATCGTACCAAAATCTAATCAGCACCAGAGTGACCTATGCGTGACTTATCTACCGAATTTTGTGAAATTCGGTCCATTAGTTTTTCAGCTAGAGTGGATACAAGCTTTTGCGGGCCATTTCGCAAAAAAATGCGGGTTCTTTTATTCCGAATCGTACCCAAAACTAATCAGCACCAGCCCCGCCCACAAGTGACTTACCTACCAAATTTTGTGAAATTCGGTCCATTAGTTTTTTAGTTACAGTGGATACAAAATCTGCACAGACAGACAGACACACAGACACACAGACAGACAGACACACAGACAGACAGACAGACAGACAGACACACAGACAGACAGACAGACACACGCACAGACGTCACGCTAAAAATGGTTTTTTCGTATTCTAGAGGTCTCGAAACGTGTAGATCCGTCGAAAATTCGAGTTGTGATTTTCGGTATGATTCCAATACTTTCCCTATACATTACCATGTATTGCAGACTTTTGAAATGTTGCCAAATTAACGAAAATCTCTCCGAATGGATAAAAATGACGCTAAATCAATGAAAATGACGACTAATTGTCGAAAATTCAATATCTTGGAAAGAATATTAGTATCTACTACAAGAAAATCCTATTTTTTACTGTAAAAGTAGTAAATTCATTACATTATATAAGGAAAGTCATGTGTTGCCCACATCAGATTTTTTTTTTATATAGAGAGATATATTATTTTATTTTATTTTTCCTCATATTTTACAGGAAACGAAATTGAAAAATCGGTATCATTGATCCAAATGATTACAATTATAACGTGTTACTCTACACTTAAACGGGTTTGAAAGACATTTCGATTGATACCATACTCGATAATTTGACAATAGCCCCCCCCCCCTCCAGGGGTGGGGGTAACTTACCACCGAAGGGAGCTAATGACGTCATGAAAACAAAAATTGTATCGCGGCTATTTTAACGCAACAATGATGAAACCATTAAGTTTTGTGCTCATTCAGCCATATACACTATCCGATGCAGAAAATGCAACACCATGAAAGAGTGAATAGAATGTGGTGATAAAGGACACACAGAGATAGCATATATAAAGCTTCATGGTCAAAGCTTCCTGGTGTTGCATTTTCTATGTCGTGTGGCGTATAATCCCTTTTAAGCATGCTTACGTCAAATTTTGTCCTATGCTGCCATGATAAGAAAATATAAAATTTCGAATAAACTTCGAACTTTTCGCTCGAATTTCAAAAAGTTCTATCTAGTTCTACATTTTTCGATAAAAAAGACGGATATAAAGTTTCGTTGAAAACCAATAATATGTGTGGCAACTATCGTTTACACGAGCAATGGACCACAGGCATATAGGCAGGCAGACTGACAGACAGACAGACGGGCATCACTCCAAAAATAGTCAAAAATGTGTCCCGGAGATCCTAAAACAAAATATTGGCATCAAAATCTCGAATTCGAAAATTTTGTAAAAACAATGCTTTCTCTATGTATATTACATAATATGATAAAGTAAAAATTGGGAATGAATGTGTTACAGTTTGTTATGTGTTATAGGTATGTTACGTGGTACAGATATCTGCGTTCAGTACTTGTATCGTAAAACAGACACATTTTCAAAATTCTTCAATTAATCTATCATATAAACAAAATGTTTTACCAAAATTTTATTAAATAAGTTTTTGTAATAATAGATAGAGTAACACATGCTAGATTTTTTAATATCATTTGAAGGAATCACGACATATTCATGAAATTTTGAATATTTCATTACAAACAACGGTATTTGACCTGGTTTCTTCCCCTTAAAAGAAAAATCCTAGAAATATCAGCAATTTTTTTCGCATTTTAGGAGTATGAATAGTAATTACCATATTTAATTTTTCACATGAAATTAATTTTGTGTATATATTTCTTAAGCGTATTTGTGACACAGACCTCGGAAAGGACAAACGGTTTTTGTTTTAACATGAAAAATGATGCGATGTTCATCCAGAAAGTTGATTTATGTGAAACAACGTTTGCATTGAAATATTGTTCTTCAGTAGAAATAAGGAAAAAGTGGTAATTTTAAATTTTTTTATAGTTGCATTATATCTTCTTTAAACACAAAAACAGAACGTAGATTTAGGCCCTTAAATTTCTATTTTTTATAATAAAGAATAATGCGAAAAGAATTTGCATAATGAAAAAACACTCTTTTAATATTGAGACATGGAAGAAAAATATAAGAATTTTTCTATTTACTGTACGTGGTTGTTTAAACCAGAATTTAAAAAGATTTTATATCTGGTAAAAGTGCTTTATTTTTTCGTGACTCTTTGACTGTAGCTTTCATAATGATTAATTGCACCCCAAATGCAAAAAAAAAAAAAAAATAATAATAATAATACACGACACAAATATTCAAAATTTTCCATGATTGATGCTTGTGATCTTGGAAAGAAACATAAACACTTTTTAATGCAGTTTTGATTGAACGTGATATGTTAAAAAAGAAAAAAAAACTATTATAAACTGAAAAATGAAAGCTGATTTGAAATTTAGTTTTGAGTGAATTAAGCTTACATATATAAGATATTTGTCGACATATACCAGCTGCAACACTAAAAAGAATGTTGAATTATAAGTTGTATTTGGTCATTTTGAAATTTTTAATTGTTTGGAGATTTGTCGCACCAAATTTAAAAGAACAAGTTATTTTCTTTATACTTCCCATTAAGTTAAAAATTGGTTTTCAAACTATTATTATTATTATTATTATATTAACAGTATTGCTATCACTAGTTTCAAATATTCAACTATGTTGGTATAAAGAAAAAAACATAAACAGCCTTCCCCCCCCCCTTTTTAATGCAATTTTGATTGAAAGTTCTATATGAAAAAATCTGATGTGGGCAGCACATGACTTTCCCTGCAGACTTATATCCACGTTCTCTTTATTTTAATTACATTTATTTCACTTTTATTCAATTTTCGTTCTCATTCGGTAACCGGGCTTATTTTCAAAGGTGGCGTAGGGAAAGTACGAAAAACTAAAATATCTCGAGAACGGCTAGCCCTAGTGTAATGGGGTTGGTCTTATTCTTTTCGTCGTTAAACATTACGTATTAAACGGGCATTTTATGGATATATCTGAGTATACCTAGTTCTTTAGTTTAGATTTTGAAGATTTTTGCGGGCCGTTTTGCAAAAAAAGGCAGGTTATTTTTTTCCGAATCGTACCAAAATCTAATCAGCACCAGAGTGACCTATGCGTGACTTATCTACCGAATTTTGTGAAATTCGGTCCATTAGTTTTTCAGCTAGAGTGGATACAAGCTTTTGCGGGCCATTTCGCAAAAAAATGCGGGTTCTTTTATTCCGAATCGTACCCAAAACTAATCAGCACCAGCCCCGCCCACAAGTGACTTACCTACCAAATTTTGTGAAATTCGGTCCATTAGTTTTTTAGTTACAGTGGATACAAAATCTGCACAGACAGACAGACACACAGACACACAGACAGACAGACACACAGACAGACAGACAGACAGACAGACACACAGACAGACAGACAGACACACGCACAGACGTCACGCTAAAAATGGTTTTTTCGTATTCTAGAGGTCTCGAAACGTGTAGATCCGTCGAAAATTCGAGTTGTGATTTTCGGTATGATTCCAATACTTTCCCTATACATTACCATGTATTGCAGACTTTTGAAATGTTGCCAAATTAACGAAAATCTCTCCGAATGGATAAAAATGACGCTAAATCAATGAAAATGACGACTAATTGTCGAAAATTCAATATCTTGGAAAGAATATTAGTATCTACTACAAGAAAATCCTATTTTTTACTGTAAAAGTAGTAAATTCATTACATTATATAAGGAAAGTCATGTGTTGCCCACATCAGATTTTTTTTTTATATAGAGAGATATATTATTTTATTTTATTTTTCCTCATATTTTACAGGAAACGAAATTGAAAAATCGGTATCATTGATCCAAATGATTACAATTATAACGTGTTACTCTACACTTAAACGGGTTTGAAAGACATTTCGATTGATACCATACTCGATAATTTGACAATAGCCCCCCCCCCCCCTCCAGGGGTGGGGGTAACTTACCACCGAAGGGAGCTAATGACGTCATGAAAACAAAAATTGTATCGCGGCTATTTTAACGCAACAATGATGAAACCATTAAGTTTTGTGCTCATTCAGCCATATACACTATCCGATGCAGAAAATGCAACACCATGAAAGAGTGAATAGAATGTGGTGATAAAGGACACACAGAGATAGCATATATAAAGCTTCATGGTCAAAGCTTCCTGGTGTTGCATTTTCTATGTCGTGTGGCGTATAATCCCTTTTAAGCATGCTTACGTCAAATTTTGTCCTATGCTGCCATGATAAGAAAATATAAAATTTCGAATAAACTTCGAACTTTTCGCTCGAATTTCAAAAAGTTCTATCTAGTTCTACATTTTTCGATAAAAAAGACGGATATAAAGTTTCGTTGAAAACCAATAATATGTGTGGCAACTATCGTTTACACGAGCAATGGACCACAGGCATATAGGCAGGCAGACTGACAGACAGACAGACGGGCATCACTCCAAAAATAGTCAAAAATGTGTCCCGGAGATCCTAAAACAAAATATTGGCATCAAAATCTCGAATTCGAAAATTTTGTAAAAACAATGCTTTCTCTATGTATATTACATAATATGATAAAGTAAAAATTGGGAATGAATGTGTTACAGTTTGTTATGTGTTATAGGTATGTTACGTGGTACAGATATCTGCGTTCAGTACTTGTATCGTAAAACAGACACATTTTCAAAATTCTTCAATTAATCTATCATATAAACAAAATGTTTTACCAAAATTTTATTAAATAAGTTTTTGTAATAATAGATAGAGTAACACATGCTAGATTTTTTAATATCATTTGAAGGAATCACGACATATTCATGAAATTTTGAATATTTCATTACAAACAACGGTATTTGACCTGGTTTCTTCCCCTTAAAAGAAAAATCCTAGAAATATCAGCAATTTTTTTCGCATTTTAGGAGTATGAATAGTAATTACCATATTTAATTTTTCACATGAAATTAATTTTGTGTATATATTTCTTAAGCGTATTTGTGACACAGACCTCGGAAAGGACAAACGGTTTTTGTTTTAACATGAAAAATGATGCGATGTTCATCCAGAAAGTTGATTTATGTGAAACAACGTTTGCATTGAAATATTGTTCTTCAGTAGAAATAAGGAAAAAGTGGTAATTTTAAATTTTTTTATAGTTGCATTATATCTTCTTTAAACACAAAAACAGAACGTAGATTTAGGCCCTTAAATTTCTATTTTTTATAATAAAGAATAATGCGAAAAGAATTTGCATAATGAAAAAACACTATTTTAATATTGAGACATGGAAGAAAAATATAAGAATTTTTCTATTTACTGTACGTGGTTGTTTAAACCAGAATTTAAAAAGATTTTATATCTGGTAAAAGTGCTTTATTTTTTCGTGACTCTTTGACTGTAGCTTTCATAATGATTAATTGCACCCCAAATGCAAAAAAAAAAAAAAAATAATAATAATAATACACGACACAAATATTCAAAATTTTCCATGATTGATGCTTGTGATCTTGGAAAGAAACATAAACACTTTTTAATGCAGTTTTGATTGAACGTGATATGTTAAAAAAGAAAAAAAAACTATTATAAACTGAAAAATGAAAGCTGATTTGAAATTTAGTTTTGAGTGAATTAAGCTTACATATATAAGATATTTGTCGACATATACCAGCTGCAACACTAAAAAGAATGTTGAATTATAAGTTGTATTTGGTCATTTTGAAATTTTTAATTGTTTGGAGATTTGTCGCACCAAATTTAAAAGAACAAGTTATTTTCTTTATACTTCCCATTAAGTTAAAAATTGGTTTTCAAACTATTATTATTATTATTATTATATTAACAGTATTGCTATCACTAGTTTCAAATATTCAACTATGTTGGTATAAAGAAAAAAACATAAACAGCCTCCCCCCCCCCCCCCTTTTTAATGCAATTTTGATTGAAAGTTCTATATGAAAAAATCTGATGTGGGCAGCACATGACTTTCCCTGCAGACTTATATCCACGTTCTCTTTATTTTAATTACATTTATTTCACTTTTATTCAATTTTCGTTCTCATTCGGTAACCGGGCTTATTTTCAAAGGTGGCGTAGGGAAAGTACGAAAAACTAAAATATCTCGAGAACGGCTAGTCCTAGTGTAATGGGGTTGGTCTTATTCTTTTCGTCGTTAAACATTACGTATTAAACGGGCATTTTATGGATATATCTGAGTATACCTAGTTCTTTAGTTTAGATTTTGAAGATTTTTGCGGGCCGTTTTGCAAAAAAAGGCAGGTTATTTTTTTCCGAATCGTACCAAAATCTAATCAGCACCAGAGTGACCTATGCGTGACTTATCTACCGAATTTTGTGAAATTCGGTCCATTAGTTTTTCAGCTAGAGTGGATACAAGCTTTTGCGGGCCATTTCGCAAAAAAATGCGGGTTCTTTTATTCCGAATCGTACCCAAAACTAATCAGCACCAGCCCCGCCCACAAGTGACTTACCTACCAAATTTTGTGAAATTCGGTCCATTAGTTTTTTAGTTACAGTGGATACAAAATCTGCACAGACAGACAGACACACAGACAGACAGACAGACAGACACACAGACAGACAGACAGACAGACAGACACACAGACAGACAGACAGACACACGCACAGACGTCACGCTAAAAATGGTTTTTTCGTATTCTAGAGGTCTCGAAACGTGTAGATCCGTCGAAAACTCGAGTTGTGATTTTCGGTATGATTCCAATACTTTCCCTATACATTACCATGTATTGCAGGGAAAGTATGGAGATTTGTCGCACCAAATTTAAAAGAACAAGTTATTTTCTTTATACTTCCCATTAAGTTAAAAATTGGTTTTCAAACTATTATTATTATTATTATTATATTAACAGTATTGCTATCACTAGTTTCAAATATTCAACTATGTTGGTATAAAGAAAAAAACATAAACAGCCTCCCCCCCCCCTTTTTAATGCAATTTTGATTGAAAGTTCTATATGAAAAAATCTGATGTGGGCAGCACATGACTTTCCCTGCAGACTTATATCCACGTTCTCTTTATTTTAATTACATTTATTTCACTTTTATTCAATTTTCGTTCTCATTCGGTAACCGGGCTTATTTTCAAAGGTGGCGTAGGGAAAGTACGAAAAACTAAAATATCTCGAGAACGGCTAGTCCTAGTGTAATGGGGTTGGTCTTATTCTTTTCGTCGTTAAACATTACGTATTAAACGGGCATTTTATGGATATATCTGAGTATACCTAGTTCTTTAGTTTAGATTTTGAAGATTTTTGCGGGCCGTTTTGCAAAAAAAGGCAGGTTATTTTTTTCCGAATCGTACCAAAATCTAATCAGCACCAGAGTGACCTATGCGTGACTTATCTACCGAATTTTGTGAAATTCGGTCCATTAGTTTTTCAGCTAGAGTGGATACAAGCTTTTGCGGGCCATTTCGCAAAAAAATGCGGGTTCTTTTATTCCGAATCGTACCCAAAACTAATCAGCACCAGCCCCGCCCACAAGTGACTTACCTACCAAATTTTGTGAAATTCGGTCCATTAGTTTTTTAGTTACAGTGGATACAAAATCTGCACAGACAGACAGACACACAGACACACAGACAGACAGACACACAGACAGACAGACAGACAGACAGACACACAGACAGACAGACAGACACACGCACAGACGTCACGCTAAAAATGGTTTTTTCGTATTCTAGAGGTCTCGAAACGTGTAGATCCGTCGAAAACTCGAGTTGTGATTTTCGGTATGATTCCAATACTTTCCCTATACATTACCATGTATTGCAGGGAAAGTAAAAAGGAAAAAATAAAATTATAAACTGAAAAATGAAAGCTGATTTTAAATTTAGTTTCAAGTGAATTAGGCTTACATATATAAGATATTTGTCGATATATATAGATATCAGCTGCAACACTAGAAAGAATGTATAATTATAAATTGTATTTGGTCATTATGAAATTTTAAATTGCTTGAAAATTTGTCGTACTAAATTTAGAGGAACATATTGGTTCCATGCTTGGATTTTAAATTATTATTATTATTATTATTATTATTATTATTATTATTTTTAGTATTATTGGAATTATTATATTAACATTATTGTTATCATTATTTTCAAATATCCATCTACGTATGACTCATCTATTTTGCAGTTCAGATATTACACTTGTACTAATATAATTTTTAGTATTGTTTTTTGAATCCATATGTTCGTTCAGTTTTTTACTTGCATTTACTCTTCATTTTTATACTTTCGGGATGGCAACGTTATCCCTGCTTAGTCACGTGTATAATAACTTGATGACAGAAAGCTATCTTGCTTTATCTAGGGAAATTGTACTACTTTATGTCCTAAAAAACGGAGACTATTTTTTTGCCTTCGAGTCCATTTGGCACTTTTAACTCTGTGTTTTATATATAACTAGCAGCCTTCGGCGACCAGCCTGTTGCTACCGTTGACAATTCTGACCGTGGAAAACTCGCTGGCGCGATCTACCAGAAAGGTGTAAGGTAACTATTTGGACGGCCAGGAAGTGCCACCCAATTTAGACTGGAACCCAGTGGGGGAGGCTTCCACAGGGGCCGTACCCTCCTTCCCCTACCACCAACCTCTCGGACCCACATGTTTAACGTGATAGTACTCCGCGTGAACACGGCGGCAGTTTTGGCAAAGGCGGAAATCGAACCCGGGCCTACCGAGTGCAATTCCCGCGCGGTAACCACTGGGCTACCGCGCCCTCAACCCCGTGGAGTTAACGAAGCTTGGTTTAGTTTAATGACGTTAAAACTAATAATGCAATTTTAAGGCAGCGCGACAATCTCCATAACTTACTTTTTATTTATTTTTTTATTTCTTCAGTGTTTAAGTTTTTCATTGTGGTCCCAACCACCACCCGATGTAAGCAATACATCGCCACAATTCAATCCAGCATAATGATCCAAAAACCTGATAAAAAGCAAACACTAATTCGGTTTTAATTGTTCCTAGGCCAAAAACCGTACAAAAAACCATAATTCAATCATTTAAATTTTATAATGACCATATGCTAAGCTCGTAATTCTCTCATTTAAAATATAACGTAACATCATTTAAAATATCCTCATTCCATCGTCCCATCGTTCCATCATTTAAAATATCCATAAAATTAAAATATCTATTTAAAATATCCATAAATTAAAATATCCATTTAAAAAATACGTACCGTTCCATCATTAAAATATATACATCGTCACAATTCAATCCTGCATAATGAGCCAAAAACCCTATAAAAAGCAAACACTAATTCGGTTTTTTATTGTCCCTAGGCCAGAAACCGTACAAAAAACCATAATTCAGTCATTTAAATTTTATAATGACCATAAGCTAAGCTCTTAATTCCATCATTTAAATATAACATAATATCATTAAAAAAAACTCATTCCATCCTTCCATCGTTTAAAATATCCATGAAATTAAAATATCCAATTAAAATATCCATTTAGAATATCCATAAATTAAAATATCCATTTAAAAATTCCATATCGTTCCACCATTTAAAATATCGCATGAAACATTAAATAACAATAATAATTTCACCCGATATACAATACATCACCACAATATCTCCATGGAAACAGCGTGAAGTCCCCAGATGCGCTCGCATGTGGTATAAAAATCGGATTTTCGCCTTGATGTCGTCGATAAATTTAAAATCATTACTTCTTTAAAATCAGGATCGGACAGCTATTTATAATGATTTCTTGACCAGATTGGGCTTGTAAGAAAGCCTGATGTTTGAGCTTTCTAAAAATGTAAATTATTAGTCGAAATTCTAGATACTTTTTCGGATGCGAGGATTTAAAAATGAAAGTTCGTTTTTTGAGCGAAAGTGATTTTTGTTATAAAATCTTTAAAAAATATTGGAAATTGAAATTGAAATTTGAAATTGATATATTTTTACTCGAAATTGACTGCTATTTCCCGTCGTGTGATTTGTTTTTTTCTACGACGTCTGGATGGTGGAGAAAAGGGGAAAAACGGTCGAAATCGCATAAAACATTAAATAACAAAAAAAAAATAATTCAAATTTTAAAAATATATTTTTACGTGTCACCTTCCCCCCGGGGGTCTCCGATTGCCAAATTTCGTAGCTCTGCGCCGCGCGGTCGCTAAGCCTATAGTGTATAAGACAAACATACAGACACACACACAGACATTGCCTTTTATTATATAGACTAATGAAATACTTTTATTTTAATAATAATTTTACTACTTGATAAGCGCGTCAAATGACGAAATAATAAATATTCTGATCGCAAAAATTGTCTAATGTATACACTTCGGTCAGGGCTAAATTGAATATACTGCAAAAGCTATGTCCTGATATGTGCACAGTTTTACTTTCAAACGATCATTATCAGTGTTTCTTTCAGGACATTTTGACCTCGGTAGGGAGTGGCGAATGAAATTTTGGGGGTGGAGAGCAAGTTTTCTATTTGCTCTATATAAATATATCTAAATTCTGTTACATAAATAGAAAAAATCTGATGTGGGCAACACACGACTTCCCTTATATAATGCAATGAATTTACTACTTTTACAATAAAAGAATAGGTTTTTCTTATAGTAGATATTTATATTCTTTCCAAGATATTGAATTTTCGTAAATTAGTCGTCATTTTTATTGATTTAGTGTCATTTTTATCCATTTGGCGAGATTTTCGTTAATTTGGCAACATTAAAAAAGTCTCCAAGTTGGTGACATTCCGCCAAATTCGGCGCCAAAATCTCGCCAAGCGTTATGGACGGAGAAATAAGTTATTCTTACAGCAGATAAGTAACTATTGGGGTTCAAATACAAAAGTATTACTCAAAGTATCTTTTCTCCTGAATGGAACGAGTTCGATCCACGAGAATGATGTCACCAAATTTATCGCATGATATTACATATGGAAAGTGAACATGTTTCTCAATAGGAAATCTTTTTTTCTTATTATTTTATATGATTTTTCTATAATGTTTAATAATAACTGTTTTTCCATAATAACTGTTAATATATTATTTTTAATTTATGGGATTTTTGATAAATTTATTTAAAATATCTACAATATCTCGAGAACGTTCATGCTAGCGTTCTAAAGTTTATGTCAATCGTTTTTTAAGGAAAAATTGCCTAAGAAATGGCTATTTGCGTAACTTTATTAAAGGTTTTGATTTTTTGATGAATTTTTCAAAATTTCATTCGAAAATTTAGGGGAGTTCTGAACATTCGATTACATTTAAAAACAATAGGCTTCCAGCATTCATGGATTGTGATTTTTGTACCAAATTTCATTCGAATCGCTCCATTTGTTCGTAAGATATCGTCTCCACAGACTTACTGAGACGCACACACACACATACTTTCACACATATATACACACACATACTTTCACACACACACACACACACTTTCACACACCCACACACGCTGACATCACCTCAAAAATGTTTGATTCGTGATCAGAGATGCTTGAAACGTGCTCTCCCGTCGAAAACTCGAATTCGAATTTTTGACCACGTCACAATACTTTCCTTATACATTATGTATGTAAGGAAAGTAACTAGGTTACCATAAAATGTCTTCGGAGGGACGAATAATCGTATCTGCGGGGCTTCGCCCCCCCCCCCCCCAAGTTGTACACCTGTAAGTAACACTGCTCATTATTATTGGTGCATTAACAAGTAGTACCCATAGCAACAGAATATATGTTGAATACCATTTTAAAATACATTTTACTTACAACACAATACATGGTAATGAACAGGGGGAGTAGTGGTATATTGTCGAAAATTGGAACTCGAGTTTTCGGCGGATCTACACGTTTCACTCATAGTAGAACGCGAAAAACTACGTGGCGTATTAGTTGTGTGGCTGAGTGTATCTATGTGTGTGTGATATGTGTATCTACCGTGACTCAAAACTATTCAACGGAATTTCACAAAATGTGTTTGGTAAGTCACTTGAGGGTTACCCTGGTGCTGATTAGATTTGGGTATCAGGCGGAAAAACAATAATAGTTTTTTCCTTTGAAGAATAGTCAACGAAAATCGTCAAAATCTGAAATAAAATGCAAAATATGCTGAAATTGCGTTGATTAAACGCTTGTTGTTAACGTAATTTTTGACCGCAGAAGAAATAAAACCAACCCCATCCTTCTAGAACGAACCGTTCTTGAGATGCCTCAGCTTTTTAGCATTTTTACGAAGCCGCCACTTGCAAATACGCCTAGTCGCCAAATCAAAACGAAAATCGCATTGTGACTGCAAATTTGGCGTCTTTTCAAATAAGTATCCATGTTATATTGTGAAATTAAACTCATTTTAAGGCATTACGAATGAAAGGAAGATTGAAAGGGGAAAAAAAATGAAAGGAAGAATTAATTTGTGTCTGTAGGGAAAGTCGTGATCTGCCCAAATTAAATTTCTACTTTCCTTACAATACATAATAATGTATATGGAAAGTATTAGAATCATCTTGAAAATCGGATTTCGACGAATCTAGGGTACTATCTACAACACTAAAACACTATAATTAGCGTAACGGCTGTATATGTGCCTACCTATCTGTGTCTGTGCAATGTATATATATCTACTCCAGTTCTTAAAACTATTCGACGCAATTCCACATAATTTTGAAGGAGGAGTTAAGGAGAAGGTAAGGAGTTTGCAAACCCTGACCTCAAAATGGTGCCATTTCGCTAAATTCGTCGCCAAAATCTCGCCAAGAGTTATGGACGGAAAAATAAGTTATTCTTCTAGAAGATAACTGACTATTGGCGTCCAAATATAAAAGTATTACCTATATATTTTTCCACGAATGGAACTAGCTAGATCCACGAGAATAATGTCACCCAATTTATCGTATGATATTACTTATGAAAAGTGAACATAATTCAATAATAGGTAATAGTTTTTTCTAATTTTATATGATTTTTGATAATTTTTTTGAAAAATATACAATATCTCGAGAACGGTTTATGTTGGCGTTCTAAAAATTTGTTTTAATCGTTTTCTAATAAAAATTACTTAAGAAATGACTATTTTCGTAACTGTTTTAAATGTTTTGATTTTTTGAAGATTTTTTTCAAAATTTCACTCGAAAATTTAGGGGAGATCTGAACATGCGATTGAGTATGGAAACAATAGGTTTCCAGTATTCATGAATTGTAATTTTTGTATCAAATTTCGTTCGAATCGGTCCATTCGTTCGTCAGTTATCGTCTTCACAGACTCACTGTCACGCACACACACACAGACATCATCTCAAAAACGTCTGATTCGTGTTGAGGGACGCTTGAAACGTGCTTTCTCGTCGAACACTCGAATTCGAATTTTCGACCCCGTCACAATACTTTCCTTATGCATTATATGTATTATAAGGAAAGTAATAAGGGGCATTTTCCACGATCGCTTCACCTATATGTAGCTAAGCCATCTATCCATACGTCCGGAGTATAATATGTAGTTGGTAAGAAAACTTTAGGGCTACTATAATTCCTTAGTTATTACTTTCCCTACACGACAAAGGAAAGTAATTTGACAGATTTATAGCGATTCGGGTACATCCAATCACGAAACAACCAATTTGTTGGTATCTACTTATTGTACAGAGAACACGGTATCTCTCAAGGAAATTGAACATTAACATATTTCAATTATCCTGTCGACAAGCTTACAGAAATCACTAAATTCTGATATGGGCAGAATAAGACTTTCCCTTCAGGCCCAATTTCATAATCCATCAAATTGAGTTTTATTGCTTAAATTGACACGAATACTAACCTGATATTATATTCAGTTCGTAGTTTCAATACTTCTAATTTTAAATTTAGCAATTTATTGTTAACCGTCAAGATCTCCTCAGGATTCCAAAAAACTTAAACATATTGAAAACGGTCCATCTTATTTGTTACGAATCTATTCTCTAGAATAGTAGATGTGTAAGCAGAACGAGTCCCATTTTCTGGATAGCTAAACACGTTTATTCACAAGCACTAGGTAAACAAGAACAATATATAATCAAATATCATTTAAATGCTCCACTAATTTCACAGAATAAACAATATTATTCTCAAACTACTGAAGAAAATAATTTCGCAAAACAGCCGCTACTATTCTTAAAACATTGACAAAAATCGCACTCCAATGTAGCTCGTGTCACGTCTATTCGTCAATCCCACTCCAATTGAAGGATGAGTCTTTCTATAGTCTCTCTAAAGAAATTTCTGGAAATCTCTTCATATCTCCTAGACTAATCGTTATTTCAAGACGTTTCTGGAACTTTCCGGAAGTCGCTAAGTATAGCCAAAATGTCGATAAATCGCCATATCTGGCAGTCCTTCTTCTAACTGGGAAATCCTGGCAACCCTGGTCTCAAGTCATCCTCACGTCATGCTGACTGGCAGTCCAAATGGTTGCTCGAGTCCTTAGGATGAGTCGGACGGTCTGGGTCTTCACGTTATGCTGACGTCATGGACTGTGTTTTCTTCGCCTGGCCTTTGAGACAGACGAAAGAGGAGGCGCAAAAGAGGAAATATTGTGCGTTCGCAACATTATGTAAATAACCTTGGTACCCTAACCGGGAATTTAATCCTGGATCTTCGAACTGGCCAGTAGATGGTCTGTTGTTGAGCTACTGGATCGGAATTGCAACATCTAACCCTCGAAATGAACTCTGCATTCTCCATCTTCTGATCTCAAATTGTCGTGCAACTGACAATCTTACTGACCACCAACTGCTGTTTTTACCTCAGGTTAGCCCCTAATGCTATTTTTATCCTCCAGGTTAGCTTCCTACGTGGTTATCATTTTCTTGATTTGAAATTGGTGCTCAATATCCCAGAGTCCACTGAATCCGTACTAATGGTACTAGGGTCAAACTTCCGACATCTTTGCACTAACCTACAGCGTTGGTTTGTTTGGGCGCTATTGAAAAGAACCTTGCTGCTCCAACCAGGAATCGAACCCTGGGTCTTCGAACTGGTCAACCGATGCTTCACCGTTGATGGGTCGAAATTGCAAGCTCTTATCATCAAAGTGGACTAGAGAACACACAGAGAAATGGCGTTGGTCTTATTTGTTTCGCCGTTAAAAGTTACGTATAAAACGATTATTTCATGAATATTTTTAAAGATATTTAGTCTTTAATATCAGATTTTGACAGTTTTATGAGCTATTTTGCAAAAAAAAAAAATCTACTTTTATGTTTTCAAATCGTATAAAAATCTGATCAGCACCAGAATAATCCAAAAGGGAATTACCTACCAAATTCTAACAAATTTCATCAAATAGTTTCTTAACTACAGTGAAGAAGATTGCTATCTCCCTAGGATTCCAAAAACCATAATATATCGAGAATGTTCCTTACAAGAATAATGAGGTTGGTCTTAACCGTTTTATCGTTAAACGTGGCGTATAAAGCAATCATTTAATTAATACATTTAAGAATATTTAACTTCTTTATATTTTGACATTCATAACTTATTTCATATTTTGACAATTTTCGAAGGCTATTTTGCAAAAAAATTGCATTCTATTTTTCCGAATTCGTATCAATATCTAATCAGCACCAGGTTAACTTACAAGGGTGCACCTACCAAAGTCACACAGCAAATTTTGAGAAAGTATATAGAATAGTGTTTTGGTTGGACATATACATCGGACGGACACACAGAGATACACGCATACAGACAGCCACACGGACAGCCACACGGAGAGGCAGACATTACAATAAAATAGGTCATTCGTGTTCTATAGTGTTCGAAATGTGTAGACCCATCGAAAACCCGATTTTTTATCCGATTCCAATATGCATTCCCTATACATTACTGAGGAAAAGTAAAAATAGTAGGAAAAGAAAGAATATTATAGAATATTGTAGGAAAAGTAAAAATAGTTGATTCATATTCAGGGATGTTGTTGTTGAAACCCAGACCGTCCGACCTACCAGAAAGGTGTAAGGTAACAGTTTGGACGGTCGGGAAGTGCTACCCAATTTAGACCGGAACCCAGTGGGGGAGACATCCACAGGGACCGTACCCTCCTTCCCCTACCACCAAACTCTGGGAAGGACTTTCGGACCCACATGTTTAACGTGATCGTACTCCGCATGAACACGGCGGCAGTTTTGGCAGTGGCTGGAATCGAACCCGGGCCAAACCGAGTGCAACTCCAGCGCGCTAACCAATGGGCTACCGCGCCCTGTGAAACATGTAAATCCAGTAATATAGAACAGTCGAATTTTCGACCATTTTACAATACTCACTTTCACATGTATTTTAGGAAGTGTACAAATCTAGGTCTGTGGACCTCCCCCCCCCCCCCCCCCCCCCAGACATTTCAATGGGAGTTCACATCAGCTTTATCGTAAATCCGCAACAATTTTCAAGACGTAAAGCTGATTTATTATTCCACAATTCTCGCCAACAGACGATAAAAAAACAATTGTGTCACTCCTACAATTCTAACGGTGTATCAGCGGTTTGCTCAACTGCAACGCATGCGCTTGTGAACGAAACCTGCAGCGATTGCGTCACGGCAACGCTTCTTTTTTTTTCTTCTACCGTTTCTAAAGTCGTGAGGGTACACGTGGAAAACCGAGAAAATTCACCATCATTTTAAACAGTGCTCCGCTACTGTTATTATACGGGAAAAAGTGTGTGCAAAGTATTTTTAATTCGTGTGGGACTTCATGATAGTTTAAGTGCTGGAATTTTTCTCTGTGTGTGTGTGTATGTGTGTGCTCTGAAATCAATTGGATTATTCATTTTGTGGTGCTCCAGATTCTCTAGGTCGAGTCAGTAGGTAAGTCAGTCAAGAATAATTTGTTGTTATTATGAGAGTGCGAATAAAACAATGAAATGGTTTTTGTAATAGAGGGTTTCCCCAAATGAAAAGGAAAATTTACGAATGCCAGATGCATCGTAGGTATGTGAAAATGACCACCGGTCAGAAATTTTTGAAAATTAAATAAAAGTGTGCGATAAATAGTAATTTGAGAAACATGTAGTTGAAAGTATATATATATATATATATATATATATATATATGTGTGTGTGTGAGTGTATAAATTTTTTTTTTCATAAATACCGTAGCATACTTAAAAAATTAAGGATGCTTTGCAAATATGCAAATGTAAAATAAAGATATTGTGTAAATAGGAATGACAATGCGAAATAGGTATGCAATACTTGGACCCGATGAAGTGTTTTGAAAAAGTGAACAAATCCATCATTCAGGCCTAGCCCTTGTCCACGTGTATAGCGTTAAGGCTTGGATTTCATTTGTTTTTCTTTTATCGATTCCATACCTTTGATTTTTGATGATTTTCTTTAACCTGATGACTCGAAATTTGTTTTTTTTTCCCCATTTGATTGAAGGTTTCCTGATTTATACTTATATTTTGTAGGCTTATTAGAATGGTAGGTTTTTCGAGTTACAGCTTCTCACTGTTCTTGCATTGGACTTTCAAACAAATTATATATATACGTATACATATATTAGAAAAATGTAATAATAAAAATTCAAGTAATATTAACATCACCATAAAAGCAAAACCACGGCCATATTACCGGTAAGAGAGAAGAACAGCACCGGCCCAAATTCGATGTTTAATCAGAATTAAATTCATTTTCAGGTCTGAGTATTTAATTTTAATTAACCCAAACAAATGCCTGTTATGTATATATATATATATATATATATATATATATGTAATATATGTATGTATGTATGTATATATATATATATATATATATATATATATATATATATATATATATATATATATATATATATATATATATATATATATATATATATATATATATATATATATATATATATATATATATAGTTGAATTTTTCTCTGTGTTAAAATTAATATACATCGTGAGCGTTCCAATCGGATTCAGGACCTCATTAAAAAATGTTTTTTGCATACTAACGGAGCTGACTTAAAGCTACTTAAAAATATTGTTGTCGAACAAGCATTATATAAAAATCTGGTATAGATTGTTAAAGTGTACGCTATGTGAAATTTAACGGACGGTATACTTCTAGGACCATTTACAGTACCACTGACAGAATATTCGGGTCCCTATGCAGCAAAATGCTCGGACCCCCTACTACTCCCATTTCACGTTACTGGCCATTTTTCATAAGCTATTTATGTAGCCCGGGGCTCAAAATATCCCTATCTCCTAGGCGATGCATTCTTTTTCTCCGCTCTGTGGGGGGGGGGGGGGGGAGGGGGGGGCTGAGAATTTAAGACTATTGCAACACAGCAATCTGAACGAGCTCGGATCACATTTCTGACTAAAAGTTACGTACCTGGAAATTGTAAAAATTCGGAACGGACGAAGATTATGTTTTGAGAAATTATTAATGAACAGCAACACAAATTATATATAAAAAATATCATTGTTGATTTCAGTAAAGTAGAGAAAGAGGAGCTTAATAAATACTCTTTTGTATAATTCGGAACACATAAATTTTTCTCATTTATGATTTGAGTATATAGTTTAAAAACTTAAATTTGGATCAGGTTAGATTGGACAAGGAAGAGTTTTACTCTATCTGAATTTTGCAAAATGTATTTGGGCTCAGCTGCAGTTCTGACTCCTGCTTGGCTACCGATGGGGGGGGGGGGGGGATAAAAATAACATTGTATAAGGGGCGGGGAGGCTTGATGACCCGGGCCGAATGGATATTTCACGATAAAATATCAATAAATAAATACACAAAATAGGCGGAAGAACGGAGATTCGTATACTTGTCATATCTACGACATTTTCTGCATGGGGGCCCTATAAATTTTGCGTCGGTACTGGGGCCAGAAATAAAATATTTCAGCCTGTGCAGAACTCTGGCATAACAGACTTCATTCAGGTTCATTTTCGCTTAAGATTGGTGTAGAATCGGTGTTTTACGTTCCTAACTGCAAAATCTCTATTGAAAATTCTATATCGGAATCTTTGTGCTTGGATAGGAATAATTTCAATATATATATATATATATATTTTACATGTTACCGAAATGAAACTAACTAACTTTATGGGCTTACATCCGATTAAAAACATCCGATAGATAAAGAAGCGTTTTAAATTGATTGAATTTTAACCACCGTAACTATCGGAGTTGCCCATTAAGTGATATTTGAAGAACATCTTATTACTTTCCTTATATGCAATAATGTATATGGAAAGTATTGTGACGGGGTCGAAAATTCGAATTCTAGTTTTCGACGGGAGAGCACGTTTCAAGCATACCTGATTACGAATCGAACATTTTTGAAGTGATGTCTGTGTGTGTGTGTGTGTGTGTGTGCGGAAGTATGTGTGTGTATGTGTGTGCGAAAGTATGTGTGTGTATGAAAGTGTGTGTGTGTGTGTGTGTGTGTGTGTGCGCGGAAGTATGTGTGTGTGTGTGTGTGCGCGGAAGTATGTGTGTGTATGTGTGTGCGAAAGTATGTGTGTGTATGAAAGTGTGTGTGTGTGTGTGTGTGTGTGTGTGTGTGTGTGTGTGTGTGTGTGTGTGTGTGTGTGTGTGTGAAGACGATTATTGACGAACGAATGGACCGATTCGAATGAAATTTTGTACACAAATTACAATCCGTAAACACTGAAAGCCTATTGTTTTTATACGCAATCGAATGTACAGAACCCCCTAAATTTCCGAGTGAAATTTTGCAAAAACCGTCAAAAAATCAATACGTCTAATAAAGTTACTCAAATAGACATTTCTTATGTAATTTTTCATTAGAAAACGATTGACATAAATTTTAGAACGCTAACATGAACCGTTCTCGAGATATTGCACATTTTTCAAAAAAAAATTCAAAAAACCATATAAAATAAAAAAAAATATTTCCTATTGAGAAACATGTTCACTTTTCATATGTAATACTATGCGATAAATTTTGTGACATCATTCTCGTGGAGCT
Source organism: Amaurobius ferox (assembly GCA_951213105.1). NCBI lineage: Eukaryota > Metazoa > Arthropoda > Arachnida > Araneae > Amaurobiidae > Amaurobius > Amaurobius ferox. Next base: position 117,888,707 of record OX578137.1, on the reverse strand, counting down.
AGCTCGTTCCATTCATGAAAAAAGATACTTTGAGTAATACTTTTGTATTTGAACGCCAATAGTCATTTATCTACTGTAAGAATAACTTATTTTTCTGTCCATAACTCTTGGCGAGATTTTGGCGACGAATTTGGTGGGATGTCGCCAACTTGGCGACTTTCTTCAATGTTGCTAAATTAACGAAAAACTCGCAAAATGGATAAATATGACGCTAAATCAATGAAAATGACGACTCATTGACGAAAATTCAATATCTCGGAAAGAATATAAATATCTACTATAAGAATAATCTTTTTTTTTTTACTGTAAAAGTAGTAAATTCATTGCATTATATAAGGAAAGTCATATATGCTGCCCACATCAGATTTTTTTAAAGGTGCATTTAAGATCACGCAACGTGCTTTAGCTTCGTTTAGATCCAATTCATTTCTGGCTGGTGTGAAAACATTTATTTTTCAATCTTAGTTTCTCTGTTAATTTATTACTTTCCTTATATACATAATGTATAAGGAAAGTATTGTGACGGGGTCGAAAATTCGAATTCGAGTTTTCGTCGGGAGAGCACGTTTCAAGCATCTCTGATCACGAATCAAACATTTTTGAAGTGATGTCTGTGTGTGTGTGTGTGTCCGTGGGTCTGTGGAGACGATCACTGACGAACGAATGGACCGATTTGAAACAAATTTGGTACAAAAATCACAATCCATAAACACTGGAAGCCTATTGTTTTTATACGCAATCGAATGTTCAGAACCCCCCTAAATTTTTGAATGAAATTTTGAAAAAATCGTCAAAAAATCAAAACCACTAATAAAGTGACGCAAATAGACATTTCTTATGTAATTTTTCATTAGAAAACCATTGACATAACTTTTAGAACGCTAACACGAACCGTTCTCGAGATATTGTGCAATTTAAAAAAAATATCAAAAAGTCATATAAAATAAAAAAAAATATTTCCTATTGATAAACATGTTCACTTTTCATATGTAATACCATGCGATAAATTGGGTGACATCATTCTCGTGGATCTAGCTCGTTCCATTCATGAAAAAATATACTCTGAGTAATACTTTTGTATTTGAACGCCAATAGTCATTTATCTGCTGTAAGAATAACTTATTTCTTAGTGCATAACGCTTGGCGAGATTTTGGCGACAAATTTGGTGGAATGTCGCCAACTTGGCGACTTTTTGAAATGTTGCAAAATTAACGAAAATCTCGCCAAATGGATAAAATTGACGCTAAAGCAATGAAAATGACGACTAATTGTCGAAAATTCAATGTCTTGGAAAGAATATTAGTATCTACTATAAGAAAAACCTATTTTTTTACTGTAAAAGTAGTAAATTCATTACATTATATTAGGAAAGTCATGTGTTGCCCACATCAGATTTTTCTAAATCGTTATCGTTCCGGTTGTATCCAATTAATTTTTCAACAATATTTTGTATCTATCGACATATGGAATAACTACATTTTACACTATAAAATCAAAAGCGTGGTCGAACAAGCGTCTCATATACCGAAATTCCTAAACATTTTATTTAGTAGAGCAGTGGCTCCCTAGACACTTACATAGAAATTAGTCTGTTATTCTAATGGTCTAAAACGTGTGGTACGCTAAGAAAATTTAATATTATCATTCTATGTTTTTCATAAGACAAGTTTATATTGCCAGAAATCATAACCATTTTTCATACATTTAAGTGGCATATACAAATAATAAAAAAGGAGTGTGTTTCAAAAAGATATTTTCTTTACTTTTACTTGTGCTTCAAACTCATTGCTTTAAAGCTTCGAATCATTGTAGTGTGTTCATCATTGTTTTCATTTTATAATTTTTGAGTATTCATGGAAACATAAAAATAATATTTTATGCATGATTCTGTCAAATTTATCATTCATTCATCTCATATATCATGTAGGTTTATGTATGCCGTTATTAGCATAAGAATACAGAAAAGGGGTATCTTTCTATCACTGTTTTCAAATAAGAAATAAATAATCTAATGAAAATCTTAAATATCATATAGTAATTCGCATTTAAAGTACGTTCTTTATACAATAGCATAAGGAATTAAAGTCAATAGATTTATTTATTTAAATATCATTTTAACTTTCCCTGCAATACATGGTAATGTAGAGGCAAAGTTTTGGAATCATGCCGAAAATCGCAACTCGAGTTTTCGACGGATCTACACGTTTCAAGGCCTCTAGAATACGAAAAAACAATTTTTAGCGTGACGTCTGTGTGTGTGTGTCTGTGTGTGTGTCTGTGTGTCTGTCTGTCTGTGTGTCTGTCTGTGTGTCTGTCTCTCTGTGTGTCTATCTGTCTGTGCAGATTTTGTATCCACTCTAACTAAAAAACTAATTGACGGAATTTCATAAAATTTGGTTGGTAAGTCACTTTTGGGCGAATGTGATGCTGATTAGTTTTGGGTACGATTCGTGATAAAAGAATCCGCCTTTTTTTGCGAAATGGCTGACAAAAGCTTGTATCCAGTCTAGCTGAAAAACTAATGGTCCGAATTTCACAAAATTCAGTTGATATATCTCTTGTGGGTCACCCTGGTGCTGATAAGATTTTGGTGCTATTCGAAAAAAATAACCTGCCATTTTTTGCAAAATGGCCAGCGAAAATCGTCAAAATCTAAAATAAAAAACTACGCATGCTCAAATATATCCATTAAATGCTTGTTTTATACTTAAATTTTAACAAAGGACCTAATTATAAGACCAATCCCGTTATACTAGGACTAGCCATTCTCGAGATATTTTAGTATTTTCGTATTTTCTCTACGCCACCTTTGAAAATAAGTCCAGTTAGCAAATGAGAACGAAAATTGAATTAAAAGTGAATTAAATTTAATTAAAATAAAGAGAACGTGGTTATGTCTGCAGGGAAAGTTATGTGCTGCCCACATTAGATTTTTTCATGTTATTTTTTTATATTTTTTAACTATCCTGAAAATTTAACATTTAAAAAAACACTTTCTTATTTTTTTTATCGACGGTATAATTATATTTTTAGAATTTTTATTTATTTTCACGATGTAATCTGTAAATCCATTAATTTATATTATTAAATTAATTTTCAAAGGCACCCCAAAAACATTATTGGCTCAGAGTCTTCAAAATTCTTTATTTTGCACTGACAAAGAATAAATATTTTTAAAAAATCGAGAACCAGGCAGGAATCAAATCACAAATAACATGTTTATTTTGTTCCGTAAAAGAATGAATAAATAAAAATTTTATGTTACATAATTTAGAACTTTGAAATGTTTTTTTTTTTTCAATTACGTAAGATGAGAGCTCACTGTAGTAATTGTAAAATCCAAACTATTGCAAAATAATGCATTATCCACATTGAAACACCATGTAAATATTCCTAAACAATGGCACTAAAATTGTTGCATTGGGAACTTTTTAATTATTAGATTTCATGTGCCGATTGCATGTTATGACACCACTTCAATTTCCAGAGGAACTTATATAATATATTTTGTGTGAGGAATGTTTAAAACGTGAATCCGGAATTTAAATTATTTGTTTCGTATCATTACGGAATGGTGTTTTTAGGTTACTTGTGAACGATAAGAATGTCCATTTTTTTTTAATTTCTTACTATACAGGATTCCTAGGAAAGACCTTAATGACCAAAATAACTTTGTAAGGAAATTTTCATGAGTGTAACACGTTATTTCTATCTATATAAAAGTGCCCATGCCAGATCGAATGAAAGTCATTACATCAGTCTTAGCGGAGAATTTAAGAAGTTAGAATAACGAACTCGATAACCAAGCGAGATAAACGAAGAATCAATTTCAAAGTTGTAAAGTATTCGCAAATGAGTAAGAATCGACAGTTAACCTGTCACATAAGGTATCTATTTGCATAATACGGTAATTGTAGATGTTCTGCCATATTTAGGAATGCTAAAAATTGCATGAATAGGAATCAAACGTTCAGCGTGTTCAAAATGTTTGCCATCAGCAACAATGCACATTTAAATTCGACAAAGAATATTATCGCGTACTTTGACATGTACTGCAGGTGTCACCGTGTTACAGGTCCTTTTTGACAGATATTTATTGGCTTCCATGTAAGCGTTTCCTTTGCACCTGGTGTCAAGTCCTCCTCATTAGACAATGTCTTACAACTTCGTACTTATATTTTCCCTTTTATCTCGCTTTTCTGCCGATTTCATTTCCTAACTTGATTGATTCGATTTTAAACTGAGATATGAGTTATTTTTAGCTTTGTTAATTAAGAAAAATCAAACATTGTAAAATAGTAAATTACAGATATTTTAACGTGAATAAACCAATTATCTATATTTTGAAAGATATTGGCCAATCGCGAAATGATCTCTAAAATTTTGATATCCATACAAATTCTTATATTTCGTATGTTCTATGTTAAAATAATTGGATCCATCTTTGATGATAATAGCTCCATTAGAGTGAGATATATTATGTCCACATTTTAAAAGGCAGACAGGCATGCAATCAGAAGCATAAACCTTCTTAGCAAGTAAAATCAAAAAGTTGAGTTTTGTCAAGTGCCCTTATTTATTACTTGTATATTTAACTTAAATGTACGAAAAATGCATTTATAAAAATGTACATAACTTAAGTTGGTAAAATACAAAAGCATATCAATTGTGGAATTTCTAACCTCTCCGGTTCTTAAGTTATTCCCCTGCAATGAGTACATTCATATGGCGGGCCCAAGACGAGCGATATCAATAAGTTTCAAAATCCGATGAAATAAAATGTATCAATATATCACAAAGAAACAACGGCAAGCCTAATTGGGACGTTTTTGCTGTGTCTGTTCTCCTCTTATTCTCAAAATATAAATACATATTTATAGATGGCTGAAGACGGGCTGGCCTGATAAGAATTAAAATCCAAAAAATTTAAATATACCATAAAAGACAGTGACATATTAAATTTGGGTTTTCTAGTTTCTTCGGTTTTGAGTAATTGTTAAAAATGTGTACATTCCTATGGAGGTACCAGGCTGGGTAATTCCGATAAAATTAAAAATCAAACCAATGCAAATGCATCACAAAATACAACGACATATCAATTTTCATGTTACTGTGAGGAATTTAACCTGATTTGTTAGGACCTCAAATATTTGAATCACGCTGACAAAGAAACTCCAAATCAAGTTAAATAACAGATTGTAAAACTATTTGATGTGCATCCAACGATTTTAAAAACTTTCGTCATAACCCGAGTTATGATTTTGTCATTCTTTTAATACTTCCCTCTAACTCGAACTACTTTTTAGCGTCTTACAATGATGTCTGTGCCAATAAAGACACTTGGACAGAAATTAGTGAGATAATTTATAAGTGAAAATATTTAAGAATAAAATCAGCATTGTTTTAAAAAATTTGTGCAAGCAATTCAATAGATAAACATAAGACTCGTGTTTATTTTAAAAAACCTTTAAACTACAGTGAGATATTTTAAGAAATACAGAGCTCAAAATAGTATCTTAAAGATAATAATAACTAGTAATATTAATAGTTTAATCATTTAAATAAAATTTGATGTTTTAAGTCTCATCAAATATTTAATGGAAGTTAGCAAGCGTTATTCTTTAGATGTTGTACAGTTTTGTCCTAAAAGTAACTTTTTGTAGTTTAAAATCTCCAAAATGTTTTATTTACGGGATAAAAAAATTAAAACTGCGTGAGGCTTTGCATGTTTTCAAAATGTTTGCGGTCATTTTGTAATTCTAGAAACTTCAACTTTGTAATTGACATTTTTCTTTTTTATTACTCTGTTGTGGAGTGTCTCTGACTAATTAGTAGGTATCTAACTTTCTAACTGAATTAGATCTCGAAAACTAGTACATTCCTATGGGGGGCATAGGACGGGTTAGCTCAATAAGGTTCAAAATCCCAATAATTATAATGCAGCACAAAAACTAACGCCATACCAAATTTGGATTTTCTAGCTGCTCCCGCGCATGAGTTAACGCCCAAAATTGACTACATTCCTTTGGTGACCCATGATTGGTTGGCCCGATAAGATTGAAAATCAAAACAACTTTGACGTACTATAAAAAACAATGACATAGCAAAATTCATGTTACTGTTATTAATGGAATTTGATTAGTTATGGCCTCAAATGTTTGAATCACATTGACAGACAAACAAACAACAAATCAAGTTAAATTAAAGGTTGTTAAAACGGACCTTATTCAATCTCAATAAGGAGACAATAAAGATAAAAAATGTGTGCAGCTGATAGTGGTTCATCATTAAGAAAGTTCATTTTTGTAGTTAACTTTCGAAATGCAGAACACAGATGTAAAGATAAATGAAGTAGGATAAATGAAATTGCATTTTTTAAAATTTCGTGAAGCTCTAATTGAGAATATGCTCAATTCATGAACTAGACAATATTTTCCTCTCAAAATATGAATGTGAAACATTGTAATCCTTTTTTCATATTCGTAAAAATGTTCCTTTCATGAATTGGGCAAATTAAAATCTCTTGGAGTTCATGAACTAAAAACTTTTTAATCCAATTTATGAACTAGAATTGACATAAACTGATCAGAGGAGACAATTTTGCCGTTCAGGACTTAGTAGCATACATGTATAAGTGAGAAAAATAGCATAGTTCATGAATTGAGTTGTATAAAATTGGACAGTTTTATATTCGCGATGTGACAAATATCAACACAGTCATACAGTGTTTGTCAGTAAAATTGTTCAAGATTATAACTTTTAAACTATTTATTGCTAGACCGTACTTCTATTTGTCAAATTGTTTTGAATCCTATCAAAAGTTTATATAAAATATTTTCTAAATTAAAAAAAAATTGAAAATTTTACAATTTTATACGGCCCGTTTAGGGGAAAATGTCCACTTACTCAAAAATGTTGATAAACGTTTATATAATAATCAGACAGTTTGTCTACCATCTGTAGCTATAAAATCAAAGAACCGATATAATAAAAGACAATGTCTGTCTGTGTGTCTGTGTGTGTGTCTTATACACTATAGGCTCAGTGACCGCGCGTCGCAGAGCTACAAAATTTGGCAATTGAAGACCCGGGGGGGGGGGGGGGAGGTAACGCGTGAAAACGATTTTTAAAATTTGAATTATTTTGTTGTTATTTAATGTTTTATGCGATTTCGACCTTTTTCCTCTTTTTTCTCCACTATCCAGACGTCGTAGAAAATAACAAATCACACGACCGGAAAGAGCAGACAATTGCAAGTAAAAATATATCAATTTCAAATCTCAGGGATAAATTCTAATATGTTTTAAAGATTTTAAAACAAAAGTCACTTTCGGCTCAAATAAACGAACTTTCGTTTTTAAATCCTTGCTAAATCGGGAACAGTACCGACAATTTCGATTAATAATTTACATTTTTGGAAAGCTCAAAGATCAGGTCTTCTTACAAGTCCAATCTGGTCAAGAAATAATAAAAAGTAGCTGCACGATCCGAATTTTAAGGAAGTAATGATTTTCAATTTCTCTGCAAACCGCGAAATCAGGGTTTAATTTTTCACCTACATGCGCGCACAGACGCAATGAAAGTTCCTGGTTCTGTTCACACGTACAAAACACCTTCCGATGAACATGAAGGAAGATTTAACGTACCGACAACATCAGAAGTGGTGGTTATTATTGCTTGTGATGAACACGGCCGTAGAGACATCAAACTTATTTGATTTTTAAAATTTGAATTACTTTTTTTTGTTATTTACTGTTTTAGGCGATTTCGACCGTTTTTTCCCCCTTTTCCCCTTTTTTCTCCACCATCCAGACGTCGTAGAAAAAAACAAATCACACTACCGGAAAGAGCAGACAATTGAGAGTAAAAATATATCAATTTCAAATCTCAGGGATAAATTCTAATATTTTTTAAAGATTTTAAAACAAAAGTCAATTTTGGCTAAAAAAAAAACGAACTTCGTTTTTAAATCCTCGCGTCGGAAAAAGTACCGACAATTTCGACTAATAATTTACATTTTTGGAAATCTGAAAGATCAGGCTTTCATACAAGTCCAATCTGGTCAAGAAATAAGAAAAAGTAGCCGCACGATCCCGTGAAGGCAGGGATCGATTTTCATCCACATGGGCGTGCAAACGCACGATGTTTCTATGGTGGAGGGGAGGTGGGCGAGGTTATGACGTCACGGTTCTGATCAGGTTCTGACATCATCGTTCTGACGAGGTTGCGTCAGATACGCATAGCGAAATCGAATGGAACATTCGATATTTGTTCCTGTCAAATAATGAATAAAACAAACCATCCATTTTATTTGAATAAATTATCCATCAACAATTGAGTTGAACAATATAAAATTACAAGTAAAGACCATCAGATTTATACTGTTAAGCAAGTTAAAATGGGATTAACAATTTACGATGATAAACGTGATATTTTAAATGACGGAATTAAGAGCTTAGCGTATGGTCATTATAAAATTTAAATGATTGAATTATGGTGGATTGAATTGTGGTGATGTATTATATACAGCGGGTGGTGGTTGGGACCACAATTAAAAAAACTTAAACACTGAAGAAACACATAAATAAATAAAAAGAAAGTTATGGAGATTGTCGCGGTGCATTTATGCATCGGATGGTGGTGGGGACAATCTTAAAAAAATTTTTTTTTTTCGCTAAGCAACATCGTTAAAGCAGCATCGTTATTCCTAAAATACTAAATTCACATTCAACATCATAAGTCTCAAAAATACCTCCATGTCCTTTGCGATGCAATACTAAAAATGCAGGCAAACGGATACAATTTCATTTATGTAAAACAAAAAATAGAGGAGCATACCTCTATAAAAAACATAAGAGCAGCTGATCCCGGCTGTGAGTACACATCAATCAAAGGTATTCCTTTCCTAGAGTTACAGGTACAGAAATCCTCAGAATCTCACAGTTCACAAACATTAGAATAAATTCACTTTACAAATCAATTCTCAAGAACCCCCCCCCCCCCCTCCCCACCCTAGAACATTATTTTTCATCTTAAAATTTCATTATTAGTTTAACGTCATTAAACTAAAACAAACTTTGTTAACTCCACGGGATTATGGCGCCAGCGAGTTTGCCACGGTCAGAATTTTCAAGGGTAGCGAACAGGCTGGTCGCCGAAGGCGACTGGTATGGAATAAAGCAAAATTACTGAGATACATAAAACAACTACGTTCTATTCAAACAATTTTTTAGATAATTTAGGGACTATCCATAAAATAAGGTTTTAGTGTAGTTTATGTGTTTGTTTTTGCCGAAAACTAATATTCATTTGATATACGGTTCTCAAAATTTTGTCCCATGAATATTACCACGAGTTTTTCACGCCGTCAATTTTTACTTTCTCATAGTATGTAATGCAGCATAAAGAAAGTATTGTTTTCACGAAAATTTTCGAATTCGAGATTTTGATGCCAATATGCGTTTTGGGACCTCCTAAGCACGTTTAACTACTTTTCGAGTGATGTTCATCCGTCTGTCTGTGGTCAATTTCTTGTTTACACGACAGTGTCTACAAATGTCAATGGATTTTCAATAACTTTATATCCGTCTTTTTTATCATAAAATCTAGAACTAGATAGAATTTCTTTTTAAATTCGAGCAAAAACTTCGAAATTTATCCTAATTTTTTTTTATTTTTTTTAACATGGTAGCATAGGACTAAATGTTGACATAATTATACAGAAAATAGTTTACTTGTGGCTTAGGATCCCAAGACTTAATAATTTCAATCATTGCCATACATTTTTTGCTTATGACGTCAATAGTCCACGTCGAGATCGGGGGAGGAAGTATCCCCGCCCGGATGTACATTTTCAACTATAGTATCAATCGAAATATTTTTTCAAGCTCTTTAAAGTGAAGGGTAACACGCTATAATTGTAATCTTTTGGACTCATGATACAGATTTTTCAAAAATTGTCTTTCAAAATATGTAAAAATTATAAATATAAATAAAAAAGGCTAATAAAATGGATTCTGGTATGATAAAGTCGAGTTGAGATAACTCCAGTTAATTTGTACTGAACTCTAGATATCATACGAATTTTTCAAATATTCAAACTTTCTGATCTTCGTCTATATAAATTCTTATTTTCTGTATTTTATGCTTATTCGTCACACAGTTTTGAAAATACTTTATTACATTTATCTTAGGATTCTAATCGATTTTCCTATCGCAGAAGTGTGTGTCTAGCGTTAACAGTTCAAAGGTTATATGTCTGACTAGATTACTCCTATTCAAAGACCCTGTTTCTTATTTGTTTTAATAATCAAGTTCAAAACAAATCATTTACCTTGAATGCTAAAAATTTTACTGAATAATATGCTTCGTTACACTTGTAGTGAATAATTTATTCTCAGCATTTTAGATTTATGGACTAAATGAGAAATTATCATAACTTATTATCATAGCATTGAAACTGCTTGAGTTACTACGCCTTCAGAGTGAAAAGGAATTCCTCAAAGGATCGAATATTTTATTTAAATTGTTTTACTCAAATGGATGAGTAAAACAATTATAATTTTACATATTTTAAGTAAAACAATTATAATTTTACATATTTTAAGTAAAACAATTATAATTTTACATATTTTAAGTAAAACAATTATAATTTACTCATAAAACTGTACAAGGAAGAATTTTTAAAGTCATCTTTATCAAAAGATATATTTTCTCTCGACAGAATTGGAAAGAAGAAATAACAACTGTACCCACGTGAATCTGTAGCGCACAAGCATAATCTCAACTTTTTCTTTTTCTGTGTAAATCTCAAGAGAGACAAGATAAGGGAAATTGTCTATTATGCACTTTCCTGTTGCATTATTGAAAACATGCGATTAACAAAACAGATGTTTGTGTACTGTCGTCATTATTAATTTTCTTTTCAGTAAAATATATCTGGGAGTAATACAGTTGTCAAGTGCTATTTTTAAGGTTATATTTAGTAATAATTTGAAGTATTTATTAATTGAAAATTATATTTTATGATTTTACCCTGAAAACGAACCATTTTTATTTTTTTTTTAATTCAAACGTTGGATACTTTAAATCCTTATCTGTGTCTGTTTTACAAATACATTCTATGCATATGTGGTGAAGAAAGCAGAAAGATCCCTTTGATGGATTCTGAGAAAATTATATGTCAACATTGAAAACGTAGGTTTTGAGATAAACGCATTTAAATTTAAAAATGACAACTTTCATACCTATAAACAAAGTTTTGAATTTTTTCTAATGCTTCTACTTCGCGATTTTCTTATGTAAAACATCGTCAAAGGTAATATTCAAAGTAAAAGAAAAACTTACAGAAACACAATCTAATTTTGAAAAGTTAAACATATTAAATTATACACTGAATCTATATTTCTGAAGCAGATCGTTACACCTACTTGTTTGAAATTGCATATGTTGCTACAGCATTATATATATAAAGATATCCAAATCTGTACAGACAACTTTTAAATTATCGCTGCAATACTTTAGACGTAGAAAGAAGTTTAAAATATATTCTACATCTTACTTAAACTAACATTCAATTGTTACGTTTTATAAAAATGTATGCTTATGCAATTTGTGCATAAATCATCAAAAGTATAAGCAAAGTAAAACATGTCAAGAAACTTCTTATATTAAACCTAACACTATAAAATATAATTTCAAATATGACGCCTATCCTTATAATCCGGCCGCACAAATAGCTTGCAAGCCTTCGGGTCAGTCGTGTGGTCTGGGTTTTCACCTATCCTTATAAAGTATGTATACATATTATTGCATGCTGTGAAACTAACAATAATATGTATACAGTCTGCATCATTAAAGTATTAAAAGAAAGTTAATCTATTCTACATTAAAATAAATCATATATAAAAATATATAATGTACCCTATATAGCTGAACGTTAGCGCAATAAACCATTACAATACAATAACACACCCTTCAGTTGGAAGTCTCGTCATATCAGATTCCGATAAGAACACTCTAAAATCAACAAAGTCCCTTAACAGTCTGATAATTATCTTAATACACCAATATTACAGCAAAACATGTAGCTGAATGTTGTCAAATGTTCGGTAAAGAAGCATACTTCCTATTTTGCGGATTCGATCGTTACCCATTTAGTAAGTCGAAAACCCAGACCGTCCGACTCGTCCTGGGACATCAGCAGCAATTTGGACGGTCGAACCTATTTAGCAAGTGTAAAATTTCTAAGAAATTAAAAAAAAAAAGGTTGATTTTAGAGGGTTCTTATCGGAATCTTATATGACGAGACTTACAGCTGAATCCATTTAGCAAGTTGTTGTTGTTAAGATCCAGACCGTCCGACCTACCAGAAAGGTGTAAGGTAACTGCCCATTTAGCAACTTGTTGTTGTTGAAACCCAGACCGTCCGACCTACCAGAAAGGTGTAAGGCCCATTTAGCAAGTGTAAAATTTCTTAAAAATTTCAATATTCTAAGTTCTAAAAAATTAAGAGAAAAGTTGTAGTCTCAATGTTTATCGCCATCAGAAGGTACCAGCAGACGTATAATTTTGAGACACTTATAATTTTTACGTCCTGAAAATAAAAAAAGTAGTTTCGTTGTTCCAGACGGCACCGACATATTCTCAGAATTTGAAGTACCAAAAATCTTAAAAAAAATATTAGTTTCAATGAGTATCACCAGATTCCTTACTATCTACTCCTCTAATTAAAGTCCTTATCTACACCTTCTAGTCTTCTACGGGAATCTTCTCTGAGTAGGAGGAAGTGTGTGGTAAGTCCCTTCTACAATTATTTCTTACAAGGCAGAAAGAGATGTTGATGGTAGGATAAAGGGTTTGAGGTTTGGAGGTAGGAATGCGGGAGGAAATTTGGGTGGTAGCGTAGATAAAGAATAGATTTAGTCTTCGTATGTTTTCCAATGCTAGAGATCCGGGCGTAACATCTCACTCTGACCTCGTGGTTTCGACCAGAAAGTGTCAAAAATCTTCTCTGATTGGTTACTTTGACTTGACAGACAGTTCGTCAACTGTTAATCACTTCATGTCCACACTTCTTTTCGTATTCTAATGGGATTTAAACGTCGATCCCCCATGCAGATCATAAGTGCCGATACCCTTTCTTAATTACTTCGTGGATGTAGGGGATCATCTGAAAACCAAATGTTTAGGCCCAACCCAGGGAGGGTCAGAGATCAAAAGACCAGAATGCCGCCGTTGACAGTATTCTAGAAGGCGGACCTGGTTGATGCTCGGTTGCTTTGTGTTCAAATTATTATAAGAAGTCAATGGGATATATCAGTTTTCATAGATTTCCAAAAGATCCTACACTACAAAAATTATGGATCGTGAAGTGCAAAAGAGAGGATAAAATAAACATTGCTAACGCAACTGTCTGTTCGAGTCACTTTTTTGATGAAGATTTTGAAGAAGATTTTCGGGTTAATTTTGAATTTGAAGCCGGTTAAACGATTAAAACAAGAAGCCAACGGCACAAAAATCTCCCATACCATTAATACCGCAGTTAAAAATAATGTTTTTAATATAGCAGTATAAAAAATACTTATGATTGACATGTTTCATTGATATGTCAAATAGGTGGTCCTCTAAGAAATCCAAAAAAACAAAATTAATAAAATAAAAGCGACTTCATATGCAGTATCTAAAATATATAAAAATAATTTATATTTCTGATACAAGCAATTATGGAATTTTCTTTCTTTTTTTAGAGGGGAGGGGGGGGGGAGATATTAGCATTTTGTAAGCTAATTTACACAGTTTAGTTTATTGCAAAATGTATGTAAAGTTAATTTTAAATACCTTAAGCATTTTACTTTGTTATTAATATACATAATCATAAAACGCAATTCTTTAGTAATCATAATATTGACATTATATTCACATCATCTGAAGTTATGGGACATTTCGTTTTGATATGTTAAAAGCTTAGAATATAAAACTAAAATCATCAAAGTTGAAATATAATGCATAAAAAATTTATTTACAATAAAACTAAAAGCCAGAAGCACATTTTTCAGAAGAAATAAAAAAGTGGGAGCATACTTTCTTAGAAATGAATGGCGCATATATATCAAAAGAGAAATGCGTCATTAAGAACTTGCAGTCAAAGTTAGCAAACATTTCACCTTCTATACCACTAAAAGCCTCAACAATTAGTAGAGAGAAAAAGCCAAAAAAAGCCTCTAAATGGTGTAAAAGCTGTATCATGGCATAAAAATGGTATGTATTGATTTATTATTTATGATCCACGTGAACATTGCTTTAAAATTGTACATAGTTTGTATATTTAAAACGCTATAAAGTTTAATAACATCAATTTTGCATGCTTAAAATATCTTTGTGAAACTGATAGATCCAGTGGCTTAACCAAGAGTCATAATACTCTACTAGCTCAAAAAATGCATCGTCTTTTTGTTGGGTAAATAAAATAAATCTACTGCCATTGACCATCCATTCGACCGTCAACTCCCCCCTTTTCCCAAGATCCGATCTACGCTTCTTAATACAATATATAGTTATGTAACTACTAGATTGATGATATTTCATAACCATCAATATATGTTATATGTATGTGGGATTTTTTACGCAATTAGATATTTTTGAAATACATATTTATATTACATGTAGAAAGTATTATCAATGTTTAAGATAATGGATACTATATTTTTAAAAATCCGATGATTTTAAATATTTATTCATATCATCATATCTGTATTAAAACACTTGAAATGTAATTTTTATATTTACTACACTTTTCACGATATATTTCAGCTTTTATTATAAATAATATATGTATAATAATATTTTAATGATAGCCCTATGCATTTATGAGTAGAATCATTTAATTTCATTCTTCTAAAATTTTATTACGGATGATCTTATCTCCTTTTCGAATGATAAACGCGAACTTTCTAAACTTTATACACTTATCTCTATGTCCCCTCTTCTTGACTTATAAGTCAGTGACGTCACGCTTCAAGTTTCCCTCCCGGTCGAAAAGCAACCCCCCTTCTCTGACCTACCTTATGTTTAAAGTACCTTGGGCCCAACCCACCTAAGAAATATCCTTGGACCGTTTTGGAGAAAGATCGTTTTGGTTGGTAGGGAGGAGGGAGGGAATTAGGGTGGTAGGGAAGATGGCAGTTTGGAGATAGAAAAGAAGTGCCAAAAGGAGGCGCAATATTACGTGCTTGCGTTTTTTGTTTGTGAAAACGCTATTCTATACTACTTACTTGCATAAGATTTGTATCTCATTTGGGGGTATAAATTACATTAAGGTATTCAATAAACATACCTAATTTGGGTATTTTGATTGTATGTACCTAATTTGCCTACTTTGATACATATCGCATGGTTAATTTGGTTACATTGCAAACCAACTGTTTAGGTCCAACCCACCTAAGAAATATCTTTGGACCGTTTTGGAGAAAGACCGTTTTGGTTGGTAGGGAGGAGGTTGGAAATTAGGGTGGTAGGGAGGATGGTCGTTTGGAGGTAGATAAGAGGTGGCAAAGAAGGAGGCGCAATATTACGTGCTTGCGTCTTCTGTTTGTGAAAACGCTAGACGTACTACTATACTACTATACTACTTACTTGCATAAGATTTGTATCTCATTTGGGGGCATAAATTAAATTAAGGTATTCAATAAACATACCTAATTTGGGTATTTTGATACATGTACCAAATTTGCCTATTGTGATACATGCACCTAATTTGCTTACTTTGATACACATCGCATGGTTAATTTGGTTATATTGCAAAGGCAATTTGCATATTTTTTTAAATTATCTGACAACTGCTAATATGCTCGAAAATAAAATGTTACATTTCAAGTTTTCAAAATATATTTTTCTATGATTTGAAACCCAAACCTGCCCCAGTATTGTGCTCTGTGAGCGTAGTCGTAAACTCGGCAAAATTTTACAAAAGCTTTGACGTCAGAGTTACGGAAGTTTTTAGTAGCTAAAAAAAAAAAGCACCTAAATTTCAGCACGTCATGTTTTACGACACCCTTATGAAAATTCATCCTTACTCAATGATGCGTCGTTTTTGTCCCGTGTTTCCTGTTAGGAAAATAACTGCATTTAGTATGCTTTACTGATGGAGACGTCGCTTGGTTGATAGAATCGGGCATTATAACTTTACTGTTTGGGTGTTTTAGAAAGAATTTTTATTGGCATAAATTAAAGTATAGCAAAAGCAGTTTTATATTATTCAATAACCATCATATTATCAGTAATGGATAAAATTTGGGATCAACAATAATTACCACATTCAAAACTTTTCATAATTTTCACACACTTCTCTTTAATCTGAATTTATTAGCGCTTTTCCATTGTGCATCGAAGATCTAGGCTAATCCGAGACATAAAAATAAAAACCATATATCAAAGTAAGGCGCGCGGTCTCTGTGCGTGGAATATTTATTTTTCAAATCAATTCACTAGTTTTTTTTTTTTTTTAAATTTTTGGAACATAAGAATTATTTGCCGCTAATGGCAACATATTGACGGGATTTCAACTAGCAATATTTGCTGCAAGTGTTAGTGTGTACGCAAGAATTAACTTTCAAATTTGTTTGAGAAATGAAGCGATTAAAGACACAGTTCATTCTCGTTTGCCACAAAATTTTACTTGAGCAATAGCTATATATCTAAGCTATATATCTAGCTATATATATAAGCTATATATCTAAGCTATATATATATAAGCTATAGCTATATATATAGCTATATATGTAAGCTATAGCTATACATATATAGCTATATATTAATAGCTATAGCTATATATCTAGCTATATATCTAAGCTATATATCTAAGCTATATATCTAAGTTATAGCTATATATATAACTATATATGTAAGCTATAGCTATACATATATAGCTATATATATAAGCTACAGCTATACATATATAGCTATATATATAGCTATATATGTGAGCTTTAGCTATACATATATAGCTATATATATATATATATATATATAGATATATAGCTATATATATATAGCTATATATATAGCTATATATCTAAGCTCTTTGACTTTTGACCGACGAAGAACTTTCACCTCTATTTTCTAATAAACAAAAATAATTATGGAAGTTTCAACACGTATAACTATTTAGTGTAATGTTGGCTGAAAAAAAAACTTTTTTCATTTTTCCTGCTGCTCTTATTTTATATTAATTCATCAACGGTAATAGTGTTGGTTTTAGATGAATGTCGCTATTTATAGTCTTCTATAAACACCGTTGGTTTAAACTTAATTTCAATTTTCTTACATGGTAATGTATAAGAAAAGTATTGGAATGGGATCAAAATTGGTACTTTAGTTTTCGAGGGATTTAAATTTCTGAGCATGCTAGAATACGATTGAGTAGTTTAGGCGTGACGTCTGTATGTGTATGTATGTTTGTTTATTTGTGGCAATGTCTTTGTCCACTGCAGCTGAAACTATCCGATTAACTTTAGCTCCAAAAACCGGTTCATTGACGCTAGTATCTGCAATGGGAACTCAATCCTAACAAACTCAACCTACTCCAATGGAATTGTAATGGGAGCTCAATACCATTGCAAGTATCCATTTATTTTTAGTATAAATATAGTAAAAAAAATCTGATGTGGGCAGCACATGACTTTCCCTGCGGACTTATATCCACGTTCTTTTTTATTTTAATTAAATTGAATTCACTTTTAATTCAATTTCCGTTCGCATTTGCTAATTGGACTCATTTTCAAAGATGGCGTAGAGAAAATACGAAAAAACTAAAATATCTCGAGAACGGCTAGTTCTAGTGTAATGGGGTTGGTCTTATTCTTTTCATCGTTAAAAATTACGTATAAAACAAGCATTTAATGGATATATTTGAACATACGTAATTTTTTACTTTAGATTTTGACGATTTTGTGGGCCATTTTGCAAAAAAAGGCAGGTTATTTATTTCCGAATCATACGAAAATCTAATCAGTATCAGCGTGACCCACAATCTACTTATGTACTGAATTTTGTGAAATTCGGTCTATTAGTTTTTCAGCTAGAGTGGATACAGTCTTTCGCAGGCCATTTCGCAAAAAAAAAACGGGTTCTTTCATCTAGAATTGTACCCAAAACTAATCAGCACCAGATTCGCCCACAAGTGACTTACCTACCAAATTTTATGAAATTCGATCAATTAGTTTTTTAGTTAGAGTGGATACTAAATCTGCACAGACAGACAGACACACAGACCGACAGACACACAGGCAGACACCCACACAGACACATACACAGACGTCACGCTAAAATAGTTTTTTCGTATTCAATAGGTCTCGAAACGCATATATCCGTCAAAAACTCAAGTTGCGATTTTCGGTATGAATCCAATACTTTCCCTATACATTACCATGTACTGCAGGGAAAGTAATAAATGGATACTTCCAAATTTCAACGTGTCATTTGCTTCAATATTTTTTATAAAAATTCGTTATTGCTGAGCTATGTATCTCTTCTGTGTTGTACTTGTAAGAACGAAACCCCAGTAAGATATTTTGTATGCTTTGCTTGCCGTTCGGTTAATTCCATGACACGTATAATTTGATATTCACCAGGAAAAGCTTTAGTAGGGAATTCTATGAATATGTGAAAAAAAAAACAATCTCATTGTTTTGATCAATATTTACTACTTTTGTCAAGAAGTAAATTCTCAAGATGGCATTTTTAAATATGCATCTATGTAGAAACATTATATTTATTTTCATCTCTGAACTTGACTAGATCAAAACCGAGCCAATGGCCCTACCGTGCTGAAAACACCGGTTCTCGTTAGATCATTGAAGTCAAGCAGCATAGGGCGTGGTTAGTACTTGGGTGGGTGACCACCTGGGAACACCTCGTGCTGTTGGCAAATTTCGGACGCGGTAGCCCGGTGGTTTGCGCGCTGGATTTGCACGATGCCACAACTGCCGCCGTGTTCATGCGGAGTACGATCACGTTAAACATGTGGGTGTGTAAACCCTTCCGAGAGGTTGGTGGAAGAGAAAGGAGGGCACTTTCCCTGTGGATGCCTCCCCCAATGTGTTCCGGTTTAAATTGGGAGGCACTTCCCGGCAGTCCAAATTGTTACCTTACACCTTTCTGGTAGGTCGGATGGTCTGGGTCTCAACAACAACAACTATAGATCGGAACCGATAATCATACCCGGACCTCCTGGTTTGACCCCAGTTATGTGCCAGATCCACATCTCTGGTTATGTCCGGAATCTCCCTGGCTATGTCCGAAAGTCGTACAACAACAGAGTTAATAAAACTTTTAGAATAGTTTTTGCTCATAATGGTATAAAGATAAATGTTGTATGTCTTAGGCATTCTTGAAATACAACTGGAAAATGTTCAAACAAAAATTTTAGAATAATTTCATCACTTATAACCACGTCTCACGAGTATGCAAAGTTTCAAGATTTTATCTTCAGTAGTTTGAGATATGTAATTCATTCCGTAGTCCAGAGGTCATAAAACTACGGTCCGCGGGACAAATGTGGCCCTCGAATTGTTTCAATCCGGCCAGCGCGGCCCAATGCGTGATTGAGGTAAAATATACGAAAAAAATATTAATATCGCATATATCAATATTAAAGAGCATCCTGTATCACATGTACTATGCTGTTTTCACCTTTTCTATATGAAATACGTTGTGTTTATCGCGAATTTAAAAGCAAAATAATAACTACATTATCATTAGGGTGCCATAACTGCAGGATATGTAGTCTTTAAAGTATATAACAGCATTTAAGAGCTTTCTGTATCACATGTACTATGCTGTTTTCACCTTTTCCATGTTGTCGTTGAGACCCAGACCGTCCGACATACCAGAAAGGTGTAAGGTAACTGTTTGGATGGCCACCAATTTAGTGTGCCACCGAATTTAGACCGGAACCCAGTAGGGGAGGCATTCACAGGGACCGTACCCTCCTTCCCCTACCACCAACCTCTCGAAATGACTTACGGACCCACATGTTTAACGTGATCGTACTCCCCATGAACACGGCGGCAGTTGTGGCAGCGTGCAAATCCAGCGCGCAAACCACCGGGTTACCGCGCCCGAAACGTGCCAACAGCACGTTGTGTTCCCCACCTTTTCCATGTGAAATATGTCATGTTTATCGGAAATTTAAAAGCAAAGAATAACTAAGTATCATTAGGATGCCATAACTGCAGGATATTTATTGTTACTTTTTCACGCACCCCATTCATGGTGTAAAAAACACTGGCTTCTGCAGCGTGTAGGAGGAAATTGCTAACGCATTTTTATAAATGTTTCTCAAAAAATGAATTTTTGCAAACTAAAAAGTTGGTACAAGGACTTGCATTTCAAGGGTTGGCATTTTGGTTCGACAAACGTACGTGAATATTATTTCAAAAATCATACCTATATCATTTCACTCAATCTTCCAGAGTTACTAAATCCGTACTTGTCGTACAAGGGTCACTATCACTCCAAAGGATTTTTATTTGTATTTTTCTAATTTTTCTTTTCTAAATTGTATTCTAAATTTCTGTTTTTGTTTTTCATGTGCTTATTTTTTTTTTCTTTTCATATATTTTCTTTTTATATATTTTTGAAATTTTACTTTTAAAATTTTATTACTTTCTTTAATTTTAATCTATTTTTCATTAAGTTATTATACCCCACTCTAAATTTTATTTTTCAATGATCTTTTTATTTATATTCGCAATAACCCTTTTTCCATTTTTGAAAAATGGACGTACTTGTCAAGGTCAAATATAATGTAAAACTGTCTATTTAACCACAATATTTTTCATCACCTGTTATCTTTTCAGACCCAAATAAATGTTCGTTTGGCAGGACGGTAGACCTTGAATGCCTCCTGAGTGCAGGAGGTATCCTTTCCCGGCCGTGCAGCTAGCTACTTTAAACCCACTATGTGAGTCGCACGGTCTGGGGTCTTCAGACCTCCGATATCTTTGTTCTAATTTACAGAGTTCCCCCTGTTCGGGCGCTAATATAAATAATCTTAATGTCCCTATCGGGAATCGAACCCTGGATCCCCGAACTGGCCAGCCGGCGCTCTACCGTTGAGCTACTGGGACGAAATCGCAAGCTCTTATCATCAAACTGGGCTCTGTGCACCTATACGTGTCCTGAAGTATCTGTGTACCAAATTTCATAGTCGTACGACGCTCAGATTTCTCGGTACAAACTGCATACATACACACGCATGCCCCTCCCCCCCACACACAGAAATGTTTCTTTATTATGGAGAATACTCATACCATAGTACTCATACTGCACTCGTACCACAGATTTAAAAATCTAAATCTGTAGACAAGCATTCGGTTACAAGCACTTAGAAAAATCGGTAGCTCTGTGTCATAGATAAGAATCCCTTCAGTAGCGGAAAAGATTGAAGCTCCTAAATTTCAACGCGTCATGTTTTATGACATCCTTATAAAAATACATGGGATCTCAATGATGCGTTGCTTGTGCCGTCTGGTGCTTCTCAGAAACATATATTAATGAGACACTTAGTATGCTTTACTGCTTGAGCCGTCACCTTGCGCGTAGAATATTGCATTACCTAGCAGGTGCTTTCTTAAAGAATCAAAGAATATTCGAGGCGAGGTGGAATAATCTATAATAGTAAGAAAAGATGTACGTCTGTGTGTGTGTGTCGCGTGTAGCAGAAAATCTAAGCATCGCTCTGCCACGAAATTGGGTACAAGAGTATTAGAGGTCAGGCGATCATGTACCTCGTCGAGATTTTCTCTTACATTCACACTAGTTTGAGTTTATTGTTTAAGTGATTTTTAAGCAAATCAGTTCCATATCGATCGAAAATATTATCATCATCCATAGTATCGTTAACACTATCCACAGTATCATTATCACTATCTATAGTATCAAAATATTATAGTTTCGTAGATTAAGAGTTTTAATTTTAACGCAATTAGAAAAAATCGTATAACGTTTTTTTCAACGAGCTTTAGACGGAGTTTGTAGCTTTATATATCAGTTCTTTTCAATTTTACGATTGATGGAAATTGCATTTGGAACATATAATTTATTTTAAAATTCCCTTCTTAGCAAAACTTAAACAACCTGATCTTGCAAATCTGTTAGCCTTAAATATATTAACATTCTGAAAATTATTATTAACTGAAATATATTAACATTCTGAAAAAAAATTACTTTTATCTTCATTTGGTGATTCTTGACAATCTATAATAAGCTAATCGCGTATTTACTTTTATATATGTATGTATGTATGTATGTAAACGGTTTCCCAAAACCCCTACTGAGCTTAAAAGCTCGCGGGTTTTTTAACACTTTACAACATAGTTGAAAAGTGTTTATGGCTTTGTTCATTCTGTCTGTCTGTCTGTCCGTTAGCACGATAACTGGGGTAAAAATGACTTTATCAAAATGAAATTTTAGTATGTTGTTCAGGCGGTCTGTAGGACCTATGGGAATAAAAATGAATAATATCACCCAATTAGTTTTGGATTGAACCCGGGTTGAAGAAATGAAATACATTGAACTCTATAGGACCTAATTTTTCAAACATTTTTTAAGCGAATTTAAAATTCACAAATTGCTTCGAAAGTTTTATGAAATATTCAAATTATCCCATAAAATATACAAAAAAGAAATCATCAAAATATATTCAATAGTTTTTTAAATAAAAATTAAAATAATAATTACAACTTTCATACGGAGAGATCACGTCACCATTATATGAAGAAATCACGTGACCCACTTCAAAATAAAATATAGCATCCATCTTGTGTCAAAATCGTGATTTTTAAAGTGCTTTTTAATTCCTATTTAGGGTTGTATCCATCATAAAACCGCTTTATTTTTGCTTAAATTCTGTGCATCTACATATTGAAACAACGCAATGACAATATAGTTGAGTTTAAATGATCATCCAACTTTGAGTATTTCTACAAAGAAGCCTACTTTTCACTTATGGAGAATGTAAATACCAAAAGATGTAGAATGAGTTGTATAAGAATTACTGCATTTCTTTAACGCAAAATTATTTAACTAATGGAGTCTGCAATAAAGCTGATATGAATGAAGCATTCATTGATTTTACTCATAGATGCAAACGATTATTTTTTAAATGAAGTTTTAATCATAGAGTTAAATTACTTGTACCTCCATGGTTATTAAATAAAATGAATTATTATAGTATTGTGATTAATGAAAGGAATGCAAAACAGTTTATGAATAAAATGCTGATTTTATAGAGAGAACCAGGCGTTTTAAATTAATTTAAGCTCATTTGTTTTCGATGAATTTTTCAAATATAATAAATAAGTGTAGTATTATGATAATTTAAAAAATATTACCGAGTAATATATCGCATTTTAGAGATATTTAAACCAGGCAATTTATATTTCATTGCCGTCATTTAATGCAGTTCATTTTTTTCAATGAAATTTTAAGTTTTCAAACATAATAAATTAATGTAGTATTGTGATAATTTTAAAAATATTACCGAGGAATGTATCGCATTTTAGAGATGTTTATATAAAATTGTATTGAAGTTGGAAAATGTTTCATAATCAATGTTTTATGCATGATTGATCCTTCTTGTAATTTTAAATGTAAGAATTTCTGGTTTAATTCCGGTTTAATAACCGAAATTAAACCGGAAATTCTCTCGAAACTTTCAAAACTTCAAAAAATTTGGTGGATTTTGTAATATTCCTAAAATACCCCGCCAATATGATGGTAAAAAGAGGGGTTCGTGAAAAAGTATAACCTCCTACCAAAAAAATTTAGAACCTCGCATTTTGGTTTGGACGAGAGATAAATATATTTGAAAGGCCCTCTAGTTAATAGTTGTTAGTTGTTTTAGTTAAAGTTAATAGTTAAGGTTAATAGTTAGTTGTTTTAGTTAATAGTTAAAGTTAATAGTTGTTTTTTTACAGATTTTAAAAAATCCCGAAAACCCGCTAGAACCCATTTAGAACAAAAACAGTTTTTCCGTTTACATATCCCCTTATGTTTATCGCTTTACAAAGGTTGGGGTTAGGAATGGTAGACAGCTGTCGTCGGGGCACACTGAGATTAAAATTACATAATAATTTCTAAAATCTCGTGTTTTTCAGATATAAATTTTAAATTTTATATAAAATTGTAGCAATATTGTACGTATTCCCTAAAATATCACCGTCAAGCATACACACATGTATATAGTTGCAGAGATATTTTGAATAGTTTAACCATTTAAAGTATCTTTAAAAGTTTAAATACATTTATAATAATAAATTTTTAAAAATAAAAATAATATAATAATATTATTGATATAAATGTATTATATTATTAATTTTAAAATAATATAATACATTTATATGAATGATATAAATTTATTCGAAATGCGTAATACTTTGAGAGCAGTTTATGCCAGCTTTCTAAAATGAGTTTATTCATAAATGATAAAAAAATACATAACAAATTACTGTACCTAATAGTATTGCCTTTAAATATTTTTTTAATTGTATTTTAGATTTTTTGTGGGGAGTGGGGTGGGGGGTGCGGAGATTGTTCTAACATTTGATCGCGTTTAAAATCAAACGGATTGAACAAATTTCATTTGAATCACTTAATTCGTTCTTCAGATATCGTATTCATACTTGCATTCATATAAATAAACATCATATTTCAAATGATGAATTCGAGTATGCTAGAAACCTAGAAATTTTTCGAAAATTCGAATTCGAATTTTGTATCTAGTCATCATATTGTATATATATTTTATACTGATATAAATTAAGTGAAAGTGAATACAAGATAAATTCTATAATTCATACTATATGAATTAGGGAAATGTGAAACCAAGGTTAATTCTCTTTATCAAGTATCTTGTTGAAGTGTAAATCTAAGAACATTTTATCGAGTTTTCCCATACCTCATTGCTCATACTTTCTTTATTATTAAATAAAGTACGAACATCTACTCACTCCCATTCTTTCGCCAATTTAGCTACCAATTATATTTTACTTTTAAAACTGGCATCACTATGCCTAACTACACCAAACATTAAGTACACCAAATCTATCATTTTAATCCACCTTTTAACATTCTACAATGGATTCTACAGTGAAAAAGAATGGACTAATAGTAAAGCTGCCTTCTCTTATCAGACTCTGTTTTTTGTTCCTAACAACACCTATTACCCAGCTTAACTTTCTTGAAAACCTCAACTATTACACATTAACAGGTGGCAGCATTTGCATACGCAACCGATTCCTTGGTCTTTAGGGTTCGATTCGGTGGTTATTAGCTATTCAACAGAATGAAAATACAATAATCCCGAAGGCGGCCTTTGCGTGCTTCTCTTGGCGACGCGTGGTTTGAATTCTGATTGAGTCCCCGTTGTTGATCCGTGAAACATTTTAATTTCTTGGGTCCATTTGTTATATTTTGTTAATTACTGCTTTAAACCAGTCGAAGGCGTATACGACATATCTGTAATAAACAGTTGTTATTCTCCGAGTCTAGTAATTTGAATATTTTTGCGAGTTTTTTTTATTCTAAATAATTAATGCACTGTCTGTCATCGGGAAAGAATATTTCCGATTACGTAATTTTGGAGATGCCAATCGCACTGGTTTGTCTGTAATTGGTATGTTTTTTATTTATTTATTTATTTTTTTTTGCTTAGCATTTTTTTTTTCAGATTCGACAAATTAGATACATATCTTAAAACACAACGGTGATGAAAACTGTTATAAACTAATTACTTTTGACTGCCATCTATGTCACTGCATACAGTTAAATTAATTAGTTGTGATTAATATTATCCATGAGAAAAGTCTAGTACTATTCTTAAGTATATATTTTTCTTTACCTACATAAGATGTTTTTTATCTTCATATATCATTATGTTTTTCGAATTAACATTGTTATGCTCACTGCAAAGAAGTATGAACCCATCTGTCGTATAAAATAAAGGAAACTAGCTGCCTCGTAGGAAGCTGAAAGATTTCTTGTAAACTAAATAATTCGACAGGAAAAGTCGTCGATTGATGCTTGATTGAATTTACTCACGAATTTGATTGAGTATACCTTTTTGGTGTTACTTGGTTCATTTTATAAAAACGAGAACTACTTTGGTCAGGAGCAACTATTTGAAACCAATTGCTACGAGCATGTATACATACGTTGGAAACGCCATGCGTGCCCGGCATAACTAAACGGTATCTATAGACCTGATAGGCCAGGCGATGAATTCGTTCGATAGACCTTGCAGATCGTGCAAAGTCTTCTGCGAGTCACTAAAGTCACCAAATCTTGATTTGGTGACTTTGTGATTCCTAAAACAAAACGATTTGTCTTTCAGTAAAAAAAATAAGAACTTTCTTACAGTATGAGGATTCAGATGTATTTCAGTTTTTGTGGACATATTTTTAATATACATCTTCTGTCAGGTGAACACTTAAAATTTAATGAAAGCTTTGCTGATATTAGGGGTCATTATCCCCGTAAATCAGGAGCGAACTGGGATAATAAAAATATAATGTCTTATTATAACTTTCACTGAATATTGCAATTATTTTATAGATTTGAGTTCTAAAACGAATGTCAATTAAATGAAAACCGAACTTGAAATAACGTTCGTTATCCGTGCTAGTTGATTGTACTAGCCCAGTGATCCACAACCTATTGATCGGGAGCTGGAATTTAATTATCTTCAGAGGACAGTAAAATGAAATCGAGATCACTGAAATCAGCATTTAAAAATATATGAAATTCTATTTTTATTGTAATAAGTTTAGAACAAAAAACTTAATTACTGAAATATCTACTTTTTTAGAATCAGCTATAAATAGAGATTAGGTGATGATTGATATGGAATTATTGATAAATTCTTATGGGATTAGGGATCTCAATAGAGATTTCCACTTCCAGTTCTAAACATGTCAGTCCCAGTTAAACAAATGCATTTTCCTTGCAACATCTATTTCTCTGGACTAGCCATAGATAGAACTTATATGCTGTCTGATAGGGATTCAGCATCGAATTTCGAAAGAGGGACTTCACTAAGCTTCACTAGGGATTTCCACTTCCGGTTTTTCCAAAAATTTGCATGACTGTACTAAATAAGTGCGCAAAAGAGAATGAAAATTCTTAATAGTTCGTTCGAAAATGAAGTATAATACCAATTGTTATCATATAAAGGGTGTTATCGTAATACCAATTGTTATCATATATACCAATTGTTATCATATGAAGGTTCCTTGATAAATGCCGTGTTTAAAATATTTTATTTAAAAGTGTGCTGGTTTCACGGGTGATAAAATTATATAATAGGTCCAGATGCGACCAGCGGGTCAGCACATAACAGGATAGCCTCACATAAGTACATCCGCATAATATATACACTGCATATTATGCAGTATACTGTGTATTATGCTGTATATATAGTTATGCATATACTGCATATTATGCTGTATATATAATTATGCACATAGTGCATATTATGCAGTATATATAATTATTTACTTTCTAACGTAATACCCCGAGTTAACTTGAGGTAGTATGTTTTGTGTTAGAATACCATCTCGAGCAAATCCGTGGTTAGGGCTTTCTCAGGGTCTCTGCCGACTCAACCCGGGATATTAATATACACCCGTTCCTACCTCAATTATCTGGTTAGTTTAGGGAAAAATATTAATTATTATTGATTTGAGTACCCTTTATCCAAATCAATATAAAAGCTGCTATACAAATTTGGTCACGTTTTAACGCATTTGAGAAAAAATCGGTAAGTTAGTAGGTTAAAGGTCTGAATGAAATCACTAAGTAGTGGTTAAGCGCTCTACATTAGCATTCCCGAAATTTTAAGTAACTCTACACAGTGGCATTCCATATCGTGCAACACGTATCCTCATAGCCCGCTAGTGTGTAGATGACTGTGCGTGATTTTTCTTTCTATTTCAATCAGTTGCGGCCTTATTTGGCATAGATTTATAGATTCTACTTGCTCTTCCTATTTTAATTGGCTGCGACCTTATTAAGCCCAGCTTTCTGGACTCTTCGTTTCAGGCTCAAACATAAAGTACAATTAAGCGGAGCTATTGCTTATCAAATAAAATATACTTTTAAAATATTATCGGTATATACGGCCAGTACACAAAAATATATATATTTTTAATTTTTCAGAATCTTATACTCTGTGGGTCGGTAGAATATTGCTATGATCCATTTTGGGCTTAACTAAGGGCTGTCCGTAAGGCTGCCGCCGAAAAAAAATACCTAGGACTTGCCGGGCTATAAATGACATAATAAGAAATTTCAACGTGATATGGTAGAATTTGAGCCAATATAAAATCCACAACTAATAATTATTTCAATTTCAGTATTTTTGCTAGATTATTTTAGCACATGAGAAAGTAGCAATTTGGAATGCAACCATCTGCGTAGAAATGTTCGTTTACCCACTTTCATATTTATTGTAAATAAACATTATGTCAAAGCAAACCCAAGAAAACTTCGACTACTACAAATGGGAGTAGGCAAATGGCTATATAGACAATTGATACATGCAATTAATACCATTGAATCTTGTAGATATTTTCAAATCAGTGCTTGCGTTCCAATTGAATATAATTGCTAGGATTTTTAATTCATTTACTTTCCTATAGTATACAGGATCGTCGTAACCTTTGCCTGGGCTCCTATATTACAAAGCTCCCTTTACATGTATCGGTGAATATGCAGTCCAAGCAAGAGTTAAACACGGAACAATAATCCTTACTTAATTTATCAAGTTTTGCAACGATCAACTCAATTTCACAGAAAATTTTTCTGCAGTTAGTATGACTAAATTTTAGTCATAACTTTAGTGGTGCAAAAAATTTACAGTAAACAAAAAAAAAACTTTTGTAATTAAATGAACAACTAATTTGCATAAAAGGGTCTTTTTCAAACACTGTTGTTGAGACTCAGACCTTCCGACCTATCAAAAAAGTGTAAGGTAACTGTTTGGACGGCCGGGAAGTGCCACCCAATTTAGAGCGGAACCCAGTGGGGGAAGCACCCACAGGGACCGTACCGTCCTTCCCCTACCACCAACTTCTCGGACGGACTTACGGACCCACATGTTTAACGTGATGGTACTCCGCATGAACATGCCGGCAGTTGTGGCAGCGTGCAAATCCAGCGCGCAAACCACCGGGCTACCGCGTCTGAAATGTGCCAACAGCACGCGGTGTTCCCAGGTGGTCACCCACCTAAGTACTAACCGCGACCGATGCTGCCTGACTTCGGTGGTCTAACGAGAACCGGTGTTTTCAGCACGGTACGCCGTTGGCCCTCTTCATACACTGTAAAACATTTTCAAGCATATTACTGTAAGTTTCAGCGGAATTAGCTGTCCGTAATGGGGATTAAGGTTCCCGATAGTTATGCCAATATAAATACAAAAATGCAAAAATAATTCTTCGCCAGACGATAATTACTTGAATATTTCAGATAAAGCTGGAATTTTTATGAACGGCTGTAATTGCAGCTTTACTGATATTTGCCAAAGTTATCAAGAAAGTAGCTGAAAAGAATTAGCAAAGGTTACAGAATGCTTTACACTGTATTAAACTCTGTACCAACTCGAATTTTTCAAAGGGCAACGCACATTTTATAGTAGATTCTGTTTCTCCAAGTTCCACCATGCAAAAGGGTTTGCAAAAATATAAAAAACGAGTATATTGTATGGCGGGTCCAAAACGTGCTGGCCTGATACTGTTGAAAATTTAAAGTATTAACATATGCAGCTGGTCAATAAATTAAAAATAAATAAATAAATAAAATAAAAAATAAAATAAAATAAAAACATCGCGCGTTATTACGTGTCCCCAGATCGCACAGTAACACGAAATATATCATTACACTCGTAATAATGTTTGCTTTAGCAATTAGTTTAAGGGTTAAGTTTATCTTTATGTTAAACTTTACACCAACTTGATTGTTTCGAATAGCAACACCACCTTTTGATAGCAGATTCTTTTTCTCTAAGTCAAAGCATCCGGAATTTATATGAAATTTGTGTATTTTACTCACGCATTTTGGAAATAACAACTGGGTAAAATTTCGAGCTCGTTATGTTAAATAGATACTGCTACTTTTCTTTTATATTTTCCAAATTTATTAACTCATTAAACAGAGCTATTCAATGTCATTACACCATGACAAACAGAGACATGGTGTTCAACGATGTTACTGTACTGCTTACATGCTCCCTGGTCTCTCCAGACAAGTCTAATGTCTGGTTGTAGGGTAAATCTCAATTCGTCTGTAAAGGAAACAATTGCGTATCTATGTATAATAGCTTTATGTATATAAGCATTCATATGTAAGTATGTATGTGGGTATGCAAGTGCTCGCAGGAAAATTTTTAAGTCTGAGTATTCGGAGAAGTAAAAGTTTGCAAGCACCTATTCTAGACGGTGCTGTGGTCAAAGGCTAAGTGAATTCAAAATAGCAGGTTTATTAAGCAATGTCTGCATTTTGAGATTTCTACACAGAGGTTGTTAGCTGCGTCTTTGTAAAACAGTCGTCTACCGTCGTTTAGGAATGAAAACAGAATTATTGAAATTTCAAATATAGGCAATTTTACGTGTTACGGAAATATGGGTAAAGTACTTTATTGGAATTATGGGTAAAGTGCTTCTTTTTGTATCATACTTGACGTCACTCATTTGGAATGGAATTCGTCAGTCTAGATTATTCATAATGGGTTGCAAATTAATAAATATCTAATGTAGATGGTTAGCTTAAAAATACAGGGGATCGAGTGGACACAGCGTAGATACTTTATTAGGTGAGTTGGATCTAAACCACCAAGGATTTCAATTAACCATGCCAACTTTGCCTGAGTAAGTAAAATATAGCGCGAATATGTACGGTAGTTTGGTGATTATATTTCTTCTTGAATAGCCAGCACTAATGAATAAGTATTAGGAATAAAATAAACTGACACATATTGATCTTACAAATCGTCACCTTTGGGGATTGCGATGACATATATCTATTAAGCGGAGATAAAATGTGTCTTTTCAACTCAAGTGTCATGGAATAAAAGCATGGAAGACACTACACTGTAAATACTAAGGACTAAAATTCCCACACATCCAATCGGGACTAAGTGGCACACACCTTACCATATTTGTCACATCTTAATATTTTTTGGTTATTTAAATCATCTGATTCTCCGATAATTCTAACGACTTAAATGTGTGTCATCTCGTTCTTTTGTGAGTGATGCGTTATATTGCTCGCCACACACTTGTCGAGGCGGTATTTACTAGGGAGGGACTTAAGGATACTAATTTTGAGCTAATAAAAAGTTGTAAATGATTAAAATTCATGCAATGTTGATTCTATAGAAAATTTTTGTTTTCATAGAAATGCACATGCATGCAATATAAAGCGATGTGTTTGTTTACATTTACGACATTCTTCAACATTGCTACTTTAAAAAGAAAACATTTGCTGATAGTAATTGCTTATTTCGTTTCCTTCTCACAGAGCATATGTTACGGGGTAGTCGCAGATTACAAACTTATTTAAATTTATTATATTGCCAATTATTTATTACTTCTAGCTGACTTCTTATCGGGAAATATATTAGTTATGCTATGAGAGCCAAAAGAATTGAAGCCGCTATTTTTTATTTTTTCAGTTCCTCTTTTCAGTATTTTTATAGTGCTTTATCCGGATATCCGTTTTCAGTATGGAATATATAGAGTAAATATACTTATTTACAATTTGCGGGGGAGTTTTAATACACAGAGTCTTTCATTTTGAATTTTTATAACAATTCTCACAAAAAGTAAAGACATGTGAGATAATAAACAGATAAACAAACGCACAGCTAGCTTATAATTTTATTCATAAGATAACAATAATTTTACAATGACACAGTATATTTTTGTACACTATGCTCCTGACCTTATTAGAGACAGAAATAAAGAGAGATATTTCTATTTTGGTCCTTGAGTAAGCAATATACTGTTGGTCATGCAAAAAGTAGCAGATACTTAGGTTTATGCCCGCACTGCTGAAGGTCCGCCTTTACTTCATCTGTCTGCCCTTACTTATGAAGTATCTATGATTTTAGAGATTAAGACACAAACATATTTTAAGTTAGAAGCTTAAAAAACGATTATGTTACGTTAATTTGGAGACTCAAATTACCATTGGGTCCCGTTTACTTAGAGGTTCATATAATGATTGGATTACGCTCAAAGTGAAGAAACAGTCAGCAGGACATTAAGGCAGGCATACGGAAGGTCAGACGGACGCCTTAATTTTAAATTTGTGGCCCTACAATAACTACCCATCAAAATGCCATGAAATTTGAAATTGCCGATCTCCCTTGATGATGCTCCAAACTGACAAGTGGATTTTCAATTTTATTCATGTTTGCGACATGTTCAATTTGATTTACGTTTTTCAATATTATCGTATTTGCAGCGCTCACAGAACTGTGGCCATTTTACCTGACACAACGGCATTTAATTCAAACAGGTCATTATTTAAGCAATCTGTTATTTTACCTTGTATTTTATTTTCAAATTTCGAACGGACCTACACAATGACCGTACAAAATAACAAAGCTCCATAATACATACGATACGCGCCGTACCAAAGATCTTTCGTGTCGTTGCCCTTTACGGAACACAGCAAATTGAAACAATAGATCACGCTTTTTTTGCGACATCAATTAAAGCAATCAGAGCGGTAAGTGTAAATAAATATTGTGTTTATCTTTTCAGATTCCATGAAAACGTAGCAGTAACGCCAGCCAAAATGCATTTAACACTTTCAAACTCCATTTCCTGTGTAAATAAACTTTTTTCTTAATTCCATTATTTTTCACATCGTTATGAAAGTTTTGCTTCCTAAATTTCGTATTTTTACTTTCTCTACAATACACAGTGTTATTGCATAAGCCAATTATTGAAATGCAGTTTATATTTGAAATTGCATTTTTTTTTTTTTTTTGCTGAATTCAAACTGTTTTAGGGCAATTTGGAACAGGGCCGGATTTACGACTAGACCAGCTTAGGCCATTGACCTAGGATCGGGGAACACACGAGTGACGTTAAACTGTAATATAGATAACATTAAACTGTAATATGGATTATGCTAAAATTGTTTAAAAAATAATGCAAATTAAGAATATTAATAACACATATTTTATCGCCTATATTTACATTTTTATAAGAATGGAAAACACGTCCTACAAATATTTTTAAATATTTTCTAACAAAGACCACAAATACACTGTAAACTATATTTATAACAAAAATAAGATTACAATACATATTGTAGAAATAAAGACAGCTTACAATGTATTTGTGGTCGATGCTAAAATTATTTTGGAAAAAATTATGCTATGGAAACGACTTTGTATTTATGTTCCTAGATAGCATTTTGAAATAAAGATTTGGTGTTTTCAATATAATCGTCTGCTACTGTTTTGTTTTAATTGGAATGTAGATTATTTTGAAAATGGCTCCTGAAATTCATAGATGGCTCGAAGGTTACGCAAATTCGCTTTCCTGGGGAAAATATTCGTATCAACAAATTGTAAAGCTGTGTAAAAACTGAAGCTATTGAATTTCAAAGAAAGGCATTTTTAATATATTAAATTTGAAAGGGAAAAAGCGTCTAGATGAAAGTAAAAATGAAAAAATGGCCGCAAAATCGCATCCTAACACAATTCGAACGCGGGTAAATATCAAGAAAGTAAAGTCTCTGATCCTAAAAGAAATCCACCGACCCAAAGATCCATTCCATTGAAAATGGGAATGTATTCTGGCATTGTAAGTAAAATCATTTATAAAGATTTGAAGTTAAAATAGATGTTTAAATCTAAAGTTCATCTGCTTTTTCCAGACCATATTGCGAAAAGAAAAACAAATTGTAGGAATATATATGAAAAACACCTAGCTGTTGATAAATGGAAATTTGTGGTAACACTTTATAAGACATGAGTGTATTTAAGTGAGTGTAATAAAAAAGGGCAATTTTATATTGCTCAACTGCCGAAAATGACAGTACGAAATGACTTCGTCAATATACAGAAAAGTTCCCAAAAGGATTCATGATAGTTTCAGGATTTTGTTACAACGGTAAATTAAAACTCCAAAAAGTCTCAAAGCTAAAATTAATTCACTGTACTATCAGCAGAATATATTGGAACCAATTTTTGAAGAATAAATTCCAGCCTTATATGGAGAGGACATCAATAAAGTTGAGCTTCATGTGCACAAAGCCTCTAGTCAACTGCCGCATATTTAGCAAAGACAGAATCAGAAACAGGAATAAAATGTATCCCATTTAATGAAATACCTGTAAAATCACCTAACGCGTCTCCTATGGACTTTTCCATTTTCGGTTTGTTAAAATGAGCCTTAGGAAAACGGCATCTTAGAACACTGAACGGACTTTGGAAAACAACCCAAGAGGTGTGAGATAAAATTGACACGACGGTGCTAAGAAAAAGTTTACTTTCATGGAAAATTCGAGCTAGAGCTATAGTCAAGAATCAAGGCTATCAGATAGAAGCAAATCGCCGCAAAATATACGCCCTTTATGCATAATAATTAATTATCAAAATCGTTTCCATAAAGTGCAAACGACCTTCTGCATCTACGCCATTTTACATTTCTTCTTTTGGGTACAAGTAAATTCTTTAATTTGAAAATCTAAATTAATAACAATGGTCTTATTTATTTATTAACAGAAAACAAGTTTTTAATTAATGTATTTAGGTATATTTAGTCTCTTCAGATTGAGTTGTTTTCACTAGATACTTAAGAAAGAAAAGAAATAACATGCAGTTCTAATATTTCTTATCGTTCCAAAATCTAATCAGCACCAAATCAGTACATAAGCGACTTGAGATTGTATCAAATTTCTAGTTTATAGGTCATTATCTCTTCAGTTAGTGATTTATCTCATTTTAAACAGGCACTAAGAGACAACAAAGAAGTGAAAAAGAAAAAATATCTCGGAAACGGCTTATCACTTATCCAATATATATATTCCATATTTACTCTTTTAATTGACACAAGAATTAGTATACTGTTCTTTTAATTCCAAATTTATCGATTTTGACTGGCCATTTCGAATAAAAAAACAAGAAAGATCAATCATGCTTAAAGCATTGATTATGAAACACTTTCCAACTTCAATGCAATTTTATTTAAACATGTCTAAAATGCAATACATTCCTCGGTAATATTTTTTAAAACTTATCACAATACTACATTAATTTATTATATTTGAAAGCTTAAACCTTCATCGAAAAAAATGAACTTCATTCAAATGACGGCATTGAAATATAAATTGCCTGGTTTAAACATCTCTAAAATGTGATACATTCCTCGGTAATAATTTTAGAATTATCATAATACTACGATAATTTATTATATTTGAAAACTTCATCGAAAACAACTGAAATTCATTGAAATGACGTCATAGAAAAAATAACACACCTGGCTCTCTTTATAAAAGCAGCCAAATTTCTTTCATAAATAATTTCCCATTCATGTCATTCATCACAATACTATAATAATTTATTTTATTTAAAAATTAAGACCATGGAGCTACAAGTAATTAAACTCTATACATAAAACTTCATCGAAAAAAATCGTCCTTCTCTTTATAAAATCGATGAATATTTGATTCATATCGGTTATGCAGACTCCATGAACTAAATTATTTTGTGTTAAAGAAATACAGCAATTCTAATATAACTCAGTCTACATATTTTGCTGTTTACATTTTACATAGGTGAAAAACAGGCTTTGTTGTAGAAATAATTAAACTTGGATGAGCATTTAAACTCAAATTTATTGTAATTGCGTTGTTTCAGTATGTAGATGCACAGAATTTAACGAAAAATACAGTGGTTTTAGGACGGATACAACACTCAATATGAATTAAAAAGAACTTCAAAAATCACGATTTTTAGACAAGATGGATGCCATACATAATTTTGAAGTGGGTCACGGGATCTTTTCATATCATGGTCACGTGATCGCTTCATATACGAGTTGTTATTATTATATTAATTTTTATTTAAAAAAACTACTGAATATATTTCGGTGAATTTTTTTTTACATATTTTATGGAACAATTTGAATCTTACCTAAAATTTTCGAAGCAAGTTGTGAATTTTAAATCCGCTTAAAAAATGTTTGAAAAATTAGGTCCCATAGGGCTCAATGTATTTCATTTTTTTAATCCGGGTTCAATCCAAAACGAATTGGGTGATATTATTCATTTATACTCACATAGGTCTTACAGACCGTCTGAACAACATACTAAAATAAATTTCATTTTGATTAAGTCATTCTTACGGCAGTTATCGTGCTAACGGACAGACAGACAGACAGAATGAACAAAGTCATAAACACTTTTAAACTTTGTTGTAAAGTGTTAAAAAGGCCAGTTATTTTATCCCAGTCAAATCAGAATCTAATCCCGTAAGTAAAGTAGACCAAATTTTAAGAATTTTGCTAGAGAGTTCTTATGCTAGATACATTGCACAGACAGACATACAGACGCACAGGAGTTACGCTAAAAATATTATTTTCGTACTCTAGAGTTCCTAAAACGTGTAGATCCGCCGAAAAAGTAGGATGCCAATGTTTAATTCTGTTTCACTACTTACCCTATTACATTACCATATATATGTAGAGAAAGCAAAAGTGTTGAAGAATTTTGGTGCGACGAGGGGGCCTCCAAACAAGAGTGACTTAGGTTCTGAAAACTCTATCTGACACTGATTTGGAATACAAATTATCATTTTTTTGACGTGAGGAATGTGTGTTTTCATAAGTGTATTTGATTTATCTGTGCCATCAGTGCCGCCGGTAGACCCCTATTACGTGGTATCCCTACTACCCACTATTTTACAAGTTATTGACTTTTTTACATTAGTTATTAAAGCGACATGGACACACAAACCACTTATCCTTTTGTCCATCATTGTCGGTCCTGTGAGGAATTGTATCATTATTGGTAAAAAATATAACATCTGTAATACTGTTTTCCTT
The DNA here is from genome assembly GCA_951213105.1 of Amaurobius ferox. NCBI lineage: Eukaryota > Metazoa > Arthropoda > Arachnida > Araneae > Amaurobiidae > Amaurobius > Amaurobius ferox. Next base: position 117,851,585 of record OX578137.1, on the reverse strand, counting down.
TAAACACATATTTCTCAGAATCTTAGATAGAGGGTAGATGATAACTGATATGGATTTAGCATCGAATTCTGGAGGATCTGAGGGGATCACTAAGGATTTTCACTTCGAGTTTTTATCTCGTTTCCGGCTAAAATTTTTCATTTTACTTGAAACATATATTTTTCAAGATTGACTGTAAATGGTTCTTAGGTTATAATAATTGATATGAAATTAGCATCACATTCTGGAGGAGACTGGAGTATTTACTAAAGATTTCAAATTTCGATTTTATTTTCCCCTCCGGTTCAAAAAAATTCCTTAAAAGGTCTATTTCTCTAGATTGGCTTAAGATAGATCTTAGATAATGAATGATATGGATTAAGCATAGAATTCTAGAGGGGATACGGTGAGAGTTCACTAAGGAATTACATTTCAAGTTCTAGAGATGCCACTTCAGATTTTCCGAAAATTCGTGTGACTATACGAAATATGTATGTAAACGAGAACAAAAATGATTAATAGTTCCCTCAAAACTAGTGTGTACACACCATTTTCCACCATACGACGGCTTCTTTATAAATTTATTGTTTAGCCTAAAAACTGTCTAACCGAATTTCTTCATAATTTTTTGTCAAATTATTTATGCTTTATCCTGGTGCTGATTAACTTTTTATAGAATTGAGACATATAGAACAGGCTTTTTTACGAAAGTTACCTGCACTGATGTGAAGAAAGTAAAGTGAAAGAGTGAATATTCTTAATTGTGCTGATTGCATTACTGTATTTTTTACGATTTATAATTATAAACGAAAATGGCTTCTGTGTTGCTTGCAGCGGGAAATTCAAGCAATAAACAGCCACGAAATTCAGTAGATATGCAGTACTTCAGCTGATGCGACGATGCACCACGATTTATTGAAATTCGAAAAAATTATGAATATTTTAATCGCATACGCGCGAAACCGGTCCACGTATGTTATTAATTGCAACGACAGCTTCTTCTTCTTCGACGACCCAAACTATCCGATCTAGCTGAAGGTGCAAGGTATCTGTTTGGACGTTCGGGAAGTGCCACCCAATTTTGACCGGAACCCAGTCGGGTGGGCATCCACAGGAACCGTACCTTCCGTCCTCCACCCCTTCTGGGAATTATTTATGGACCCACCCACATATTTAACGTACCCGTGCTCTGCGTGATTACGGGGACAGTTTAGGCTAAGCGGGGAATCATATTCAGGTCGTCTGAGTACCATCTCCACTCGCTAATGACTGGACTGTCACACTCCTGTAATAACAGTTTTTTTCTTTTTTAACTCAAACCGTCCGACCTACCTGAAGGTGTAAGGAATCTGTGTGGACGGCAGGAACAATGCCACCCAATTTAGACCGGAACCCAGTGTGGACGGCAGCCACAGAGTCCATGCCATCTTTTCCCTGCCACCAACCTCTCGGAAGAACTTATTGTCCCACATATTTAACGTACCCGTGAACAAGGGGGCAGTTTGGCGAGGCGGAAATTTAACTCGAGTTGTCCGAGTGCCATCCAAGCGCTCTAATCACTGGGTTGTCCAACCCCGCAATAATACGACTAGATTGATCTTTGCAGTATTACATAAAATGGCATTTGTCTGTAAGAGCGACAAAATTTACCATAAACGTGACTGTTAATAATCGTTTGTCATGTCAAATATTTAATAGTAAAGACATGTGTTTTCTGTTTCTTTTGCTACAATTATTTAACATCAGATGCTAAATCGGGTAGAGGGATCTTCAAACATGTGAATGGTATCTGCAAAGCTTAGACATCTGTATCAGAGATAACGTATTGCCAACAGCACAGCTGCTTATATATAAGCTTCACACAACGATTGCACCTGTGTATCCTAATAAAATGTATTTTAAGAGCTGGTAAACCTCTACTGGGGCCAGGGAGAATCCTAAACATGAATTGTACAGTATTTTATAAGATTTTTTTTTTTTTTACAATTACACAATATTTGCAAAATAATAAAATTTATAGAAATAGTTGTGAAACACATAACATAAAGATATAATCGACTGTTTGATCAGCTTGCACGATAATGTCGTTTATTTAGAAAGCCATCCTTACAGATCCTAATAAATCAATTATGGTTTTCGAAGCCGGGTAGAGCAAGAGAAGATTTTGAATAATTGCATTCTAAGAGCGGGTAAAATTCTACTGGGGCCAGGGAGATTCCTTAACATGAATTGTGCAGTATTTTATAAGATTTTTTTTTTACAATTACACAATAGATGCAAAATAATAAAATTTATAGAAATAGTTGAAAATCATAACATAAAGATGTGGTCGACTGTTTGATCAGTCTGCACGATAATGCCGTTTATTCGGAAAGTGCTTTAATTGCATTCTTCCATATCCTACTAAATCAATTATGGTTTCCAAAGGCGGATAGAGCAAGAGAAGGTTTAGAATAATTACATTCTACGAGCTGGTACAATTCTACTGGGAACAGGATTAATCCTAAACTTGAATTATGCAATATTTTATAACTATTTTTTAACACTTTACAACGTAGTTGAAAAGTGTTTATGACTTAGTTCATTATGCCTGTCTGTCTGTCCGTTAGCACGATAACTGCCGTAAAAATGACTTTACAAAATGAAATTTTAGTATGTTTTTCAGACGGTCTGTGGGACCTATGGGAATATAAATAAATAATATCACCCACTTAGTTTTTTATTGAACCCGGGTTGAAGAAATGAAATACATGGAACCCTATGGGACCTAATTTTTCAAACATTTTTTAAGCAAATTTAAATTCACAAATTGCTTCACAATTTTTAGAAAATATTCGCATTATCCCATGAAATATATAAAAAAAATTCAGTAAAATATGTTAAGTAGTTTTTTAATTAAAAATTATTTAATATAGGGAGAAAAATAAATTCAATTGAATTCTGACTTTTGGGATATCCTCCAGAAAGAAAAAATAGATATATTATATAATAAATATCTTTCCAAGAGTTTAAACATTTTGTATATGAAAGAGGCATCGCATTTAAAAATAAATTTGGTAGATAACATATCTTCAAATTTTTTTTTAATTTTATATAATTCTTCATAATATACTTATTTGATAGCATTTTAATGCACTTTCCTACGTCCTGGAGAGTTAAAATTTGGTACACAGCTTAAAGTTGTTGAACATTTTATTCTACAACAATTTGGTGGATCTTTAAATATAGATCATACATTTTATTTCGAAATGGCCTGCAAATAATTCCCGTTCACTTCTATAAATCACTGTTGTAATATTGTTAAAAATTCTGATGTAGGCAGCACATGTCTTTCCCTGCAGACTCATATTCACGTTCTTTTTATTTCTTCAATAATAATTTGAGTTTATCTGCACAAAATCACAGCCATAGGTATTTTAAATGACATTGAATTTGCACGTTAAACTTAAATTTGGTTCTCATTTGATAGCTGGACTTATTGTCGAATGTGGCGTAGCGAAAACGCGAAAGAACTAGAATATCTCAAGAACGTCTAGTCCTAGAGTAATGGGGTTAGTCTTATTCTTTTTGTTGTCAAAAATCACGTATAAAATAGGAATTTAATTGATATAATTGAGCACACGTTGTCTTTTATTTTTATATTTAACGATTTTTGCGGGCCATTTCGCAAAAATAGCCCGTTCCTTTTTCTCGCATCGTACTAGAATAACCTACAAATGATTTATATACCAAATTTTGTTAAATTTGGTATATAAATCATTTGTAGGTTAATGAAATATTATACACCAAATTTCGGTAAATTTGTTCCATTAGCTTTTAGCTAGAGTGGATAAAAGCAATTTCTGCCGGCCATTTCGCAAAGAAGGCAGATTCTTTTATTACGAAATCTTTTTTAAATTTTATCTTTTATTACTATAATTTAATGAACATTAGAATTTCCCACAAAAAACATACCTACCAAATTTTATGAAATTCGGTCCATTAGTTTTTCAATTAGAGTGGATGTTATATCCTCACAGACACACATAAACATACACAGATACACCCTTACACACACAGACGTCTTCCTAAAAATAGTTTTTTTGTGTTCTAGAAGTCCCAAAACGTGTAGATCCTTTGAAAATTCGAGTTTCGATCTTCGGCACGATTCCAATACTTTAACTACATACACACACACACACACATATGTATTATCTGTGTATTATATGTGTATCTAAATTCCGTGCCTATGCAATTACAATAGTTGTGATTTTAAATGATCCCTAAACTTTTATTATTTCTTCAACGAAGCATAATTTTAACTTATGCAGAATGCAAATATCTCAAGCGATTGTAGGGTGAGTTACATAAGAATTGCTGAATTTTTTCACACAAAATTATTTAGCTCTGGAGTCTGGAATACAAGTTATATGAATGAAATATTCATTGATTTTGCATGGAGAATCAGATGATTTATATTTCGATACAGTTTTAAATTTTAAGTATAATAAATTACTGTAGTACTGTGATAATGTACTGTAGTACTGTGATAATGTAACTCATTTTAGAAATTTTTAAATGAAATTGCATTTCAGTTGGAAAGTGTTTCATAATCAATGCTTATGCATGATTGATCTTTCTTGTTTTTTTACAATTACACAGTATTTGCAAGCCGCCAACGGCCGTTCCGTGCTAAAAACACCGGTTCTCGTTAGATCACCGAAGTCAAGCAGCATCGGGAGTGGTTAGTACTTGGGTGGGTGACCACCTGGGAACACCGCATGCTGTTGGCATATTTCGGGCGCGGTGACCAGGTGGTTTGCGCGCTGGATTTGCACGCTGCCACAACTGCCGCCGTGTTCATGCGGAGTACGATCACGTTAAACATGTGGGTCCGTAAGTCCTTCCGAGAGGTTGGTGGCAGGGGAAGGAGGGTACGGTCCCTGTGGATGCATCCCTCACTGGGTTCCGGTCTAAATTGGGTGGCACTTCCTGGCCGTCCAAACATTTACCGTACATCTTTCTGGTAGGTCGGACGGTCTGGGTTCAACAACAACAACAACAATATTTGCAAAACAATAAAATTTATAGAAATATTTGAAAACCGTAACATGAAGATAAATATGATCAAATGTTTGTTCAGCCTGCACGATAATGTTGCATATTTCGAAAGGGCTTTAATTGCATCCTTACATTTCCTACCAAATCAATTATGTTTTCCAAAGGCGGATAGATCAAGAGAAGATTCAGATTAATTACTCTACGAGCTGGTAAAATTCTACTGGGACCAGGAATAATCCTAAACTTGAATCATGCAGTATTTTATTACTATTTTTTTACAATTATACAATATTTGCAAAACAATGAAATTTATAGAAATATCTGAAAACCGTAACATGATCGAATATTTGATCAGCCTGCACGATAATGTTGCGTATTTCGAAAGGGCTTTTCTTGCATCCTTACAGATCCTACTAAATCCATTTGTCCAACACTAACCGGCTGGGATAGAACCAAGGTCGAATTGAATAGGTGCGAGCGTTGTTACCTGTTGTTGAATGGAACATCTGTGCTTATTCAAATGAATTTGTCAATCTTACCCAACAAAAGGAGCTTTATTCGCTGAAAGAGGAGTACATTGAAATATGAGTTGCAGCGCATGTATACTAGCCAGAGTTATTCATGACGTGTTGAAGAGTACTGAAATAATTTTAGGAGATATTTTCTATTAATTTCCGTGCAATATCTGGTAAGGTATAGGGAAAGTATTGGAATCATGCCGAGAATCACAAGTCAGGTTTTTAAGGGGGCATAGGACCTTTAAACCTTCAAAAGATCAATTTTTCAATTTTATTTTATTCTGAATGTTTGAACATTTCTGAACACTGTGCAAAAAATCGCATTCTAAAATTCAAAAACAAAAACAATCCGAAAGTGTTCGAATGACAAAATGTTGATTCTACGCCTAAACTAAGTGTATGTAATAGTTATCAATATATTATTATCAAATTGAAGTCCATAAGTATAATATTAGTTGAAATATCTTGCGCGCGGCTGCTACATACACCGTTATGTCTGTCAAAATTGTATAAATTTTAAAAAACAATATAAAATGTACATATAATTATATGACTTCAGTAAAATTTGTGTAGTAAGAAAGGTTTTCTATATGTTTAGAGAAAAAAATTTGAACATCTGGGATACACCTGGTTAAAATTAAAAAATTGTAAAGATAACTCTATTTTCAATGAATTTCGACTGTTTAAAGGTCCTATGCCCCCTTAACGGATCTACATTTTTGGAGACATCTAGAGTACGAAAAAACTATTTTTTGCATGACGTCTGTGTATGTGCATGTTTGTCTGCCCGTGCAAAGAATGTATCCACTCTAATTCTGAAATTAATGGACCAAATTTCATAAACTTTTCTAGGTGAGTCATTTGTGGATGACCCTGGTGCTGATTAGATTTTGGTACGATACGGGATAATTCAAGACCTGCCTTATTTTTTGCAAAATGGTCTGTAAATCCACTCTAGCTAAAAACCTAATAGGTCAAATTTCCCATCATTTGATGGATAAGTCACTTGTGGGTCACTCTGGTGCTGATTAGATTTTGGTATGATTCAGGAAGACAAAACCTGCCTTTCTTGCGAAATGGTCTGTTAAAATCTTCAAAATCTAAAATAAAAGACTTTGTATGCTCAAATATATCAATTAAATGCTTATTTTACACATAATTTTTTACGATGAAAAGAATAATATCAGCCCCGTTACTTTAAATCAAGCCGTTTGCAATATATTTCAATTTTTTCGCATTCTTATTACGCCGCTTTTGAAATTGTGTTCGGTTACCCAATGAAAACTAAAATTGAATTAAAAGTGCAAATTCTGTGTTATTTCAAATAATTATGGTTATTTTAGTGCAATTAAACTCAATTTAATGAATTATTAAAGGAATGAAAATAAAATTAATTTAAGTCTGTAAGGAAAGTTATGTGATGCTCACATAAGATGTTTTGAATTATCGGTATGGTTGAATTTTAAACTTTAACGTGGTTAAAGCGAGGAATTTAACCTATTATTCTCAACTGATAAGACGGTTCTTTAACATTTGGCCAACCTTTCACACATGGAGATGGCATCTAGATATGCAATTAAGCTAAAGATTGACTTCTATCTATAACTAACGTAATATATACAGGGTGTCCCAAAAACAATGACCTCTGCTTTTATTCCTTAAATATTGATCTTAGACATATATAATAAATTACAAAGTTGCGTAAAAAAGGGTACAGAATTTTATGAAATCGATTAAAAATTTAAGGAAACTAAATTTTAAGAAATAAAAAATTTAAATTTTTATACGACCCTTGTACAAAAACATTTCCAGTGAGTAAAACGTGTCCCATACACTAATAAGGTGATGTACAAAATTTCAGAATTTTATCATAAAAAGTCCCAGAGATATGAAAAGACCAAAATGCTGACTTAAACTACTTTTCGGTATATCGACATGGGTTCTCAGAGGGGAAAAATCATGTCTGCAGATCGCGTTTCAAGGGTCATACATAAATTACGAAAGAAAATAATGATTACATAAATAAATAATAATTTTGCTATTTATTGGTACAAAAGTATCTACACTGTGTAGAAATAATAACTTTACACAAAGATTACAAAGCTTGTTCAAAATGTTTTCCATCCATTCCAAAGAGCCATTAACGATAAGCGACAGATATTATTTGCATATGATGCATTTCCACGTTGCTTCATTTCCACTCTTGCTGTAAACACTTGCATTTTAATTTGTGATTAATCCCTCACCAACTTTGTTTAAACATATCTCTTTGACTTTTTATGATAAAATGCTGAAATTTTGTACATCATCTTATTAGTGTATGATGAACATTTTACTCATTGGAAATGTTTTTGTACGGGGCCGTATAAAAATTTAAATTTTGCATTTCTTCAATTTTTATCCACTGAAAATTTTTATCTATTTCATAAAATTCTGTACCTTTTTTTACCCAAATTTTCAATTTATTATAAATGTCTAAGATCAATATTTAAGGAATAAAAGCCGATGTCAAAGTTTGTGGGACACCCTGTATAACCAAGAGCTTATTTAAAAGGAGATGAGAGTTCTCAACTCTCCTTTGAACTGAAACATTTCAAGAAACTCTCAATAAAATTGTGAGTTTCCATTTTTAGTTATTTTTTATGAAAACATTTCCGAAATCTCTATCAAATATTTGTTCAAATTTCGAACTAAATATTTCATAATTTAAAGACGAGAGAGAGGGACAGCATTGTTTCTTCAACTTTCAATGTTTTAGTGAGTGTTGAATTTATACAAAAATAAATTAAATTCTGCATTAAATATTCACCACTTTTTTAATGAAATAAAGATATGTAATTGAATACATTCATAGTTATTTGAGATTTATATACTGCTCACATATTAAAGCATATACCGGAGTCTAAAGCTTTGAAAGTTAGGAACTTCTTATCAAATCAAATCACCTTTACATGTTCTCGCATATTGACACATACCGAATGTTAAAATTTTTAAGCTGGGAACACTTTTCAAAACAAATCGCCTTTCTGATCCATCTTATGCTCAAATAACGTCATATTTTAAAATTTCTGGTACAAATCGGAAGGTTAAAACTGCTGTGCTAGTAATTTCCTTTAATATAAGATCGGACCGGTTTGAAATATTTTTTAATTATTTCTATAAGCAACAGCTCTTAACGCAACAACAATACTCCTGGCTTATCGATACGTTTATGATCACCGCAAATCATTAATCCAGGCACAGTTCACAAATTAGATTGATGTGGGCTAATGGCGTCAAAAACAATAAAAAATTGTATCGCGGCTATTTTTCACAATAATGATTGAAACTATTAAGTATTGTGATCATTGAGCCCTAAATAAACCTTTTTATGCATGATTATGCCAAATTTTGTCCTATGCTGCCACGTTAAAAAATATAACATTTCGAATAAATTTCGAAGTTTTCGCTCGAATTAAAAAAACAGTCTATCTAGTTTTAGATTTTTTTATATCAAAGCCGAAAAAAAGTTTCTTGAAAATCCATTAATATTTATGGACACCATCGTATACACAAGAAATGGACCACGGACATACAGCCGGACATCACTCCAAAAATAGTCAAAACGTGTTCAAGAGGAGTCTTAAAACATATATTGACATCACAATCTCGAAGTCGAAAACTTTCGCAAAAATAATACTTACTTAATACTACGTATGAGAAAGTAAAAATCTGATAGTAGCGATTCTATTGGTCTGTCAAATGCTATCTAACAAAATCTAGGAAAATTAAGCATGTCCTTTAATTTTTTAACTTGTTGGATATCAGCTGAATTCGGAGCTGGGAAGGAGATAGTTTACATTCGCCGTAAATCATAATCATCTCACAGAGTTCGGTATACTGAACAGCGTCGTAATTTAAACTCTAGTTATATAGCAGCGTTACATGGATGGATACATACATGTTTCACTAATATAAGATTGGGTATTCAACCCGGCAACCAATGAAAAAGTTGTCAGCTTGATGTAATAGGAATTAAGATTCGTCATTCGTGATCTCGAGTAAATCTTGACAGAAGTTGCCAAAATAAACGCATTATTTTAGTTAAAAATAGTTTTGGACTGGCAATATCCAGGCTAAAATAATTTGCAGTTACCAAATTCGGCCCATCTTGATAGCCCGAGAAAAAATTTGCCCGTTATTAATTCCCACATCGCCATATGCGCAGAACGAGATAAAAATAATTAATTCAGTTACGCCCTGGATCAAGCACCCCTAGATGCATATATACAGACTCTGAATCGACGTAATATGAAATATTTACGCAAAATAAATTTGAATAAGTTGTAAACGTTTTGGTAACTATGTGCAATTGAAATTGATTTGTGGATCCCCTATTTTTTTTTCAATGAAATTTTTAAACAAAGAAAACTATATAAAATATGATCATTTTATAGCCAAACGTTTGTCAGTTTTACTAGATACGTATAGGTAACATTTTTGTAATTTGACATTTTTCACTAAAAAGGCTGCATAAAAAGTTATTTTTTTAAATTTTTTACAAAAAAAATTGCATGTTATTTAAATTACTAGTTCTTAACTTTGTACCTTATTTAAAACATTTTTGCAACTAAAAACATATATACTACCAACGTTTAAAAAAAAATCCTCTGTTCACTCTTTGAAACTCCATATCTACACTCGAGAAAAGTCCGGCCACACATGAAACTGCCATAAGCCCTAGGGTTGGTGGTGTGGTCTGGGACTTCAACACTCGTCAAAAGTGAAATTGCAACATCATGAAGGAATGAACGTAGCCACATGCAAATCACACTACCGGTAGAGAGAGAGAGTCATATGCAAATGATTAAGTTTTCACCTGTATCGTGCCACGTGACACTCAGTTTCGGGTGATAAAGACCAGTAAACGGCTCATCCAGTATATGCTATCATCGACGATTTGCAGCAGCCATACTATCGAAAAAGTGAAGAAACGAAGCCTCGAAGACGTCAGCGAGCTGTATACCAGCAATTAACGGCTTGGGAACGTGACCGTATCCTGTGGCTGTATGACGTGGGTTTGTCGATAAATGTACTTGCTACGCGTGTTGGGCACGACTTAAGTTCCATCCAGCGGTGTCGGACACAATGGACGCAGGCACATCAGAGAATACGTCGAAGAGGGAGTGGGTTGAACAGGCGTTCGACAGTGCGGACAGATCGGCAGATTCGCCGAACGGTTCATCGAGACCTATCCGCAACGGCAAGTGACATCCGAAACAACCTGCCACCATCAAGAGTTACACCTATGTGTACCCAAACCATTCGCAACAGGTTACATGAAGTACAGCTGCGCGCACGGCGGCCAACCACTGGAGTGCCATAAAGCGCTCGATACAGGAATGTACGTCTGGCGTGGTGTCGTCATCATCACAAATGGACCAATGAATGGCATCAGGTATTATTTACAGATGAATCTCGCTTCTGCCTATGGAGGAATGACAGCCGTGGCCGGATGTGGCAGCTTCCAGGGATCACCACTTGTCAGCCCATATCACCGAGCGTCACATCGGGCATCATGATTAGCGCGGTATCATGTTCGATCAGCGGACAACTCTGGTGCACATTGCAGGTTATCCGACAACGAACCTGTAAGTGATACAAGTTGTGATGACTGTGGTTCGGCCACTGATTTCAAGCCGTCCCCGGCACCGTGTTCCAAAAAGACAATATCACACCGTACACCACACAACGAACGCTTAACAGCCTGAACGGAATTCACATCTTTTCCTGGCCTGCAGTCTCGCCGGATCTCTCTCCCATGGAACACATGTGGCCCCTCGTCGGCCGTCAGCTGCATCGGGGACCACGAGTGCAGGCAGTAGTGAACGCTGCTTGGCAAGGATTACCTCAGGCATCCATTTATATCCTCAACGATAGTATGCCTCGCCTTTTAGCGACCTGTATAATTGCCCGTGAGAGACACAATCTTTATAAACAGGTTTCTTTTACATATATTTGTCCTTTTAATCATTTGCATATGACTCTCTCTTCTACAGGTACTGTGATTTACATATGGCAACGTGCATTCCTTCATGGTGTTGCAATTTCACTTTTGACTATATCTATATAAATAAAAATGAAAATCTGTCTGTCTGTCTGTCTGTCTGTCTGTCTGTCTGTTTGTCACACCATCACGGGAGAACGGCTGAACCGAATTTGATGAAATTTTGTGGGTAGCCCAGAAATAGCCCCACTTAAAATTATATCCGTGTTTTGAGTTTCTACGACCAGTGGTTCTCGAGATATTAGTAAAAAACGAAATTGTCGTTTGTCCCATCATCACGAAAAAACGGCTAAACCGAATTTAATGAAATTTGGTGAATAGCCTTGAAATATCCCCCCATAAATTTTGTCCAAGTTTCGAGTTTCTATGACCTGGGGTTGTCGAGATATTAATGAAAAACGGAACTTTTTCCTAGGAGTTCTACTCCCTAACTCCGTGGTTTATCCAAACGAAAAGCTTGAAAATCGTTTGAAAGTGAATTAAAATTTAATCTCTGAGTTTGATGGGAGATTTTTTGCGTTAATTAGTCACTTTCTGAAAACATGAATTGTTTGAAACATGATTTAAAGGGGAAATCTATCTCCATGGTTCATGGTTTATTTAAAACAAGCTTTTACGGAACAATGAGAAGTATAGAGAAATCAAAATCGTTATTTAATTTCGCAGTTTATGTTATAAGACATGACATATTTAACATGTTATAAGATTCTAACTTATATCATGTTACTCAGAAACGCAATTAAATTAAATCTGTCTGTTAATTTTAATAATTATTTTTTCGATTTGAATAATAAATAAATGGATATAAAAATATATTTTAGAAAAGAACGATTTGATTTTTCTTATAGCATTTTTGACTGGATAATATCAATTACGGTCTTCAGGTTTAAAAATTATTATTATTTATATTTTCTGGGATTATTGATTCAAGGATTATTAATATTTTCAAGTTATTATGCAATTATTTTATTATGACAAAAATTGTTTAAACTCATATATTGTATGTTGTACGAATCTTCTACAAATACACGTGTATATCTTTTAATCTACGAGAATATAAGTAGTACAGGTATATTGACATATGTTTTGATATATATTGGCATATATTGGAATCAATTACGACCTTCTGGTATAAAGAGTACGGATATTATTGATGTTTTCAATTTATTACGTCATGTCTTTTATTTTGGCAAATATTTTTGAGACGCATATTGTAATACGGGTAATCTTCTACTAACACATTGGCATATTTTCTGATCTGCGACAATATAATTAGTAAGGGGTTGCATATATTCATTCAATTCCTATTTTTTCTTCTGTAAATTTGCTTACAAAAGGGGGCAGGATGTTTTATTCTTCAGATCTGATTGTGAAGATAATTTTGCATAGTGAGAACATATATTCTTAAACTTCTCTTTAGGAGCAATAAATTTAATATTTTAACAGAATTTGCACATGATTGCGAACTTTAAGTTACTTTAAATTATACACTCCGTACGAATAACGGGTGTGCTGTTAGTGGTTAATAAATTTTAACATTTTAGGAGGATATATCATGTTGCTCGGCATCGCAATTAAATTAAATGTGTTTGTTAATGTTTTTGTTATTTTTTTTCGATTTAAATAATAAATAAATGGATAAATGGATATAAAAGTATATCTTATGAATGGACGGTTTGATTTTTCTTTTAATTATATTAATTGCTGACTGCGTACATCAATTTCATTTATTTTGGCAAAGAGTTTTCAAGCTTATATCGCATTTAGCTACTAAACTCATATATTGTGTTCAGCCAATAAATTCATATAGCCGATTGTTGAAACAGAAAAAGAGTAGAGCGGGTATATCTTCTAATACAATTGTAGTGTTTTCATTTAGTATATTGAAACGGGATAAGAATGTTTCATTCAGATCTGCAAAGTCAAAGCTACGAATTTGGAGGGATATCGCTAATTTGACAACTTTTCTTAAACTTTGCCAAATTGACGGAAATGTCGCCAAATTGATATAAACGACACACAAACAGCTGCCATAAACCTTCGGGTTGGTCGTGTGGCTTGGGTCTTCTACATATCAATGAAATTTTTTTTTGTTTTGTTAGAAGAGAGTACTGAAATGATGTTTGGTTAGCATTTATCTGTCAGACCAACCATCCTACTTAGTAATACATTTAGCGAATTTTTAAAATGTCACCAAATTGATAAAAATGTTTTCAAATCTATAAAAATATCTTGAAATTGGTAAAATTGCGCTACATAAATGATATTAATTGTTTTTTGTTAGGGGATAGTATTGTGATGATATTTCGTCAATTTGTCGCAAAGTGGAACTGTCAGTTCTACAGTCCCACTTGGCGATAAATTTGGCGATTTTTTAAAATGTCGCTAATTTGACGAAACTGTCGCCAAATGTTCCATAGAAATATAACTATTTAGACGATATTTTTTCTACCAATTTATTTGAAGCAAATGATATCATGTCGCTTAGCAACGGATTTAAATCCAATGTGTTTATGCGGCAGACGATTTTAATTAAATCCTTTCCGATTTGAATAATGAAGATATGTATATAAAATAAATTTCATTGCCATTTCATTTTGGACTGGATAATATCAATTATACTCTTCAGGTTTAAACATTATTATTATTGATATTTTCCGGAATTATTGATTCAGGGATTATTGATATTTTTAAGTTATTACGCCATTGTTTTATTGCGGCAAAAATTGCTGACACACGCATATTGTACGTTGTACGAGTAATCTTCTAGGAATGCACGGGTATATCTTCTAACCTACGAGAATATAAGTAGTACAGGTATATTGGCATATATATTGGAATCAAGTACAGTCTTCTGGTATGAAGATTAAGGGGATTAATTATATATTCAATTTATTACGTCGTTTGTTGTATTTTACCAAAAAACATTTGTGACTCATATTGCAAAACGGGTAATCGTCTTCTAATAATCGGACACTATAAGTAGTACGTGTATATCTTCCCATATAATTTTAGCACTTTAATTTTGACATATATTGGAATAAATGACTGTCTTCAGATTTAAAGATTACGGGTTTATTGGTATTTTCAATTTATACATGTAATCTACTAATACAGGTTATATTTTCAAATATTCGCGTATGTAATTAGTACGGGTCCCATACAATTTTAACGCTTTTATTTTGCATATATTGATTCAATTCCATATTTTTTTTTATATTTGCTTACATAAGGGGTCCAAGATGTTTTATTCTTCAGATATGTCCATGAAGATAATTTTATATAGCGAGAACAGAGATTCTTAAACTTTTTTTTAGGAGCATTATATTAAATATTTTAACAGAATATTTTGATTAAACATGTCATTTAGTATACTATAAGAATTTGGGCATGATTATGAATTTCAAGTTTCTTTATATTATATACTCCGTACGAAGAACGGGTATGCTGCTAATCTATATAAATAAAATTGAAAATCTGTCTGTCTGTCTGTCTGTTTGTCCCATCATCACGGGAGAACGGCTGAACCGAATTTGATGAAATTTTGTGGGTAGCCTAGAAATAGCCCCACTTAAAATTTAGTCTGTGTTTGAAATTTCTACGACCAGTGGTTCTCGAGATATTAGTAAAAAACCAAACTTTCGTTTATCTCATCATCACGAGAGAACGGCTGAACCGAATTTAATGAAATTTTGTGGATGGCCTTGAAATAGCCCCCCATAAATTTTGCCCAAGTTTCGAGTTTCTAAAGCCAGGGGTTGTCGAGATATTAATGAAAAACGGAACTTTTTTTTATAGGAGTTCTACTCTCCAACTCCGTGGTTTATCCAAACGCAAAGGATAACAAGAAAGATCAATCATGCATAAGCATTGATTATGAAACACTTTCCAACTGAAATGTAATTTCATTTAAAAATTTCTAAAATGTGATTCATTCAGTGGTAATATCTTTTACATTATCACAGTACTACAGTAATTTATTATACTTAAATATTTAAAACTGTATCGAAATATAAATCATCTGATTCTTTATGCAAAATCAATGAATATTTCATTCATATAACTTGTATTCCAGACTCCAGAGCTAAATAATTTTGTGTGAAAAAAATTCAGCAATTCTTATGTAATTCATCTTACAATCGCTTGAGATATTTGCATTCTGCATATGTTAAAATTAGGCTTCCTTGAAGAAATAATAAAAGTTTAGGGATCATTTAAAATCACAACTATTGTAATTGCATAGGCACGGAATTTAGATACACAGATAATACACAGATAATATATATGTGTATGTGTATGTACTCAATGTATTGGAATCGTGCCGAAGATCGGAACTCGAATTTTCAAAGTATCTACACGTTTTGGGACTTCTAGAACACGAAAAAACTACTTTTAGGAAGACGTCTGTGTGTGTAAGGGTGTATCTGTGTATGTTTCTGTGTGTCTGTGTGGATATTACATCCACTCTAATTGAAAAACTAATGGACCGAATTTCATACAATTTGGTAGGTATGTTTTTTGTGGGAAATCCTGATGTTCATTAGATTATAGTACGATTCGTAATAAAAGAATCTGCCTTCTTTGCGAAATGGCCGCAGAAATTGCCTTTATCCACTCTAGCTAAAAACTAATGAACCAAATTTAACAAAATTTGGAGTATAATATTTCAATAACCTACAAGTGATTTATATACCAAATTTAACAAAATTTTGTATATAAATCATTTGTAGGTTATTCTACTACGATTCGGGAAAAAGGAACGGGCTATTTTTGCGAAATGGCCAGCAAAAATCGTTATATATAAAAATAAAAGACTACGTGTGCTCAATTATATCAATTAAATTCCTATTTTATATATGATTTTTGACAACAAAAAGAATAAGACTAACCCCATTACTCTAGGACTAGCCGTTCTTGAGATATTCTAGTTTTTTCGCGTTTTCGCTACGCCACCTTTGACAATAAGTTCAGCTATCAAATGAGAACTTAATTTAAGTTTAACGTGCAAATTCAATGTCATTTAAAATACTTATGTTGTGCAGATAAACTCAAATTATCATTGAATAAATAAAGAGAACGAATATGAGTCTGCAGGGAAAGACATGTGCTGTCCACATCAGAATTTTTAACAATATTACACCAATGATTTATAGAAGTGAACGGGGATTATTTTCAGGCCATTTCGAAAAAAATGTATGATCTATATTTAAAGATCCATCAAATTTTTGTCGAATAAAATGTTCAACAAATTTAAGCTGTGTACCAAATTTTAACTCTCTAGGACGTAGGAAAGTGCATTTAAAATGCCATCAATTAAATTTATCATGAAGAGTTATATAAAATTTAAAAAAAATGAAAAATTGTTATCTACCAAATTTATTTTAAAATAAGAAACCACTCCCATATGCAAAACGTTTAAACAAATGGCGAGATATTTATTATATAATATCTCTCTCTTTTCTTTCTGGAAGATATCCCAAAGTCAGAATTTAATTGAATTTGTTTTTTTCCCTATATTAAATAATTTTTTTAATTAAAAAACTACTTAACATATTTTACTGAATTTTTTTTTATATATTCTATGGGATAATGTGAATATTTCCTAAAAATTTCGAAGCAATTCGTGAATTTTAAATTTACTTAAAAAATGTTTGAAAAATTAGGTCCCGTAGGGTTCAATGTATTTCATTTTTTCAACCCGGGTTCAATAAAAAACTAATTGGGTGATATTATTTATTTATATTCCCATAGGTCCTACAGACCGTCTGAACAACATACTAAAATTTCATTTTGATAAACTCATTTTTACGGCAGTTATCGTGCTAACGGACAGACAGACAGACAGACAGACAGACAGACAGACAGACAGAATGAACAAAGTCATAAACACTTTTCAACTTTGTTGTAAAGTGTTAAAAATCGTTTGTTTAAAACGTCAAAGGGAATTAAAACGTTATTTTTGAGTTTGATGCAGGATTTTTGCATTAAATAGTCACTATCTGAAAGCATGAATTGTTTGAAACATGAATTTAAATGGAAAAATCTACCTCCATGTTTTGTATTTCACAAGCTTTTACTCAACGATTAGAAGTATAAAGATATTAAAATGGTTATTTAATTTCGCATTTTATGAGGAAGATTCTATCTTATATCGTGTTGCTCGGCCAAGGAATGAAATTAAATATGTTTGCTAATGATTATTATTATTTTTTCGATTTGAATATTAAATAAATGAGTATTATAATATATCTTATAAAGGAACGGTTTGATTTTTTTTAATTATATTAATTGCGAACTGCATACACCACTTTCATTTATTTTAGCAAAGAGGTTTTAAGCTTATATATTGTGTTTAGCTAATAAACTCATATTTTGTTTACCCAATAAATTCATTTATCCAATTGTTTAAACAGGAAAAGAGTAGAATGGGTATATCTTCTAACAATATTTTAGTGTTTTCATTTAGTATATACAAACTGGATCACGATATTTTATTCAGATCTGCGAATTTAGAGCTACGAATTTGGCTGGATATCGCTAACTTGGCAAATTTCATAAAAGTTACCAAATTGATTGAAATGTCCCCAAATTGATAAAAATGACGTAAATCAATGAAATTTATTTTGTTTTGTTAAAAGAAAGTACTGAAATGGTGTTTCGTTAGCATTTGTCTGTCAGTCCATCCGCCCTACTTAGTAACACATTTAGCGAATTTTTAAAATGTCACCAAATTGATAAAAATATTTATAAATCCATAAACATGTTTTGAAATTAATAAATTGCCCTAAATAAACGAAATTGAGTTTTTTTAGGGGATAATATTTTGATGATGGTTCGTCAATTTATCGCCAAGTGGGACTGTCAGTTCTACAGTCCCACTTGGCGATAAATTTGGCGATTTTTTAAAATGTCACCAAATTGATAAAAATATTTATATATCCATAAAAATATTTTGAAATTGATAAATTGCCCTAAATAAACGAAATTGTGTTTTTTTAGGGGATAATATTTTGATGATAGTCCGTCAATTTATCGCCAAGTGGAACTGTCAGTTTTACAGTCCCACTTGGCGATAAATTTGGCGATTTTTTAAAATGTCGCCAAACCTTCATTAGAGATATTCAGACGATATTTTGACCACCAATTTATTTGAAGCAAATCATAACATGTCGCTTAACAACGGATTTAAATTTAATGTGTTTATGAGGAAGAAGATTTTTATTAAATCTTCTCCGATTTCAATGATGAAGATATGTATATAAAATAAATTTCATTGCCATCGTATTTTTGACTGGATAATATCAATTACGATCTTCATGTTTAAACATTATTATTATTGATGTTTTCGGGGATTATTGATTCAGAGATTATTGATATGTTCAATTTCTTATGGCATTGTTTTATTGCGGCAAAAATTGTTGAAACTCATATATTGTACGTTGTACGAGTAATCTTCTACAAATGCACGGGTATATCTTCTAATCTAAGAGAATATAAGTAGTACATGTATATTGGCATATATTGGAATCAAGCCTTCCGGCATGAAGATAGCAGGGATTATTGATATTTTTAATTTATTAAGTAATCTGTTATATATTGGTAAAAAAGTTTCAGACTACATATTATAATACGGGTAATCTTTTACTAACACTAGGACATATATTCTAATCTATGACATTATAAGTAGTACGGGTTTATCTTCCCATATAATTTTAGCACTTTCATTTGGGCACATATTGAATTAATTATTGCCTACCGATTTATAGATTACGGATTTATTGATATTTTCAATTTATATATGTAATCTACTAATACAGGTTATATCTTCTAATATTCGCGTATATAAGTAGTACGGGTCCCATACAATACGCTATTATTTTGCATGTATTGATTCAATTCCATACTTTTTATAAATTTGCTTACAAAAAGGCCAGGATATTTTATTCTTCAGATCTATCCGTGAAGATAATTTTGAATAATGAGAACAGCCATTCCTTAACTTCTTTTTAGGAGCATTATGTTAAATATTTTAACAGAATATTTTGATTAAAAATGCCATTTAGTATACTATAGTAATTTGCACATGATTGTGAATTTTAAGTTTATTTATATTATATACTCCGTACGAAGAACGGGTATGCTGCTAGTATATATATATATACGTATATACATATATAAACAATTATATATATAGATTTATATATATATATATATAAAATTACCAGAAATTTATATTTAATTGCGTATTAAAATAAATTATTTATTTTGTTTGTGTTTGTAGATAATAAATTTTGCTCCTAGTATAACATTTATTGATGTTTACTTTCTACAACAAATAATATTACAAGAAACTCTGTACCGAGTCATTTCAAGATAAACAGGTGTGAATGTCCTTGAAGGGCAAAGTTACATCGCAAGAACGTTCTTTTTTCTATTCTTTTGTAATCGTGCATTTATCCTTCTGACCCATTCTAAAAATATTTCATCAATCTCATTTTAACTTTTGCAGCGGGATAAGGAGATTTAAAAAGAAAAAGATTCTGAGAATTACATTATTCATTTATGAATATCCCAAATATTACTTTACAATATGTGACTTGTTTCTTTAGTTGTTATTTCAGCTGATTTCAAATTTTGTTGGTTTGAGAGGAGATGTATTTATTCCATACATTTCATTTTAAAAACAATATTTGGAATGAATATAAATCAGATTTATAAAACATTTCCTTATAAAATATTTTCACATTCGAAATATTCAATTTCCTGCATTATCATTTTATTTCCTACCACGCTAACTATGCTTACTGTCGAAGATTTTCGTGATTTGAGTTTTAAGAGCAGAATGTGTATCATATATGCGTGTTTTATTAGTAGGATAATAAAAGTATATTGTGAGAAATTTCTCTCGATTTTATGCTATCATCATATTCCTTAGTGTTTGGTTCTATTTGCATCACATTTTTTTTTATCAGAATGAACTAACACCATTTGGACTAACACCATGCAACGTGTTTATCAATCAGTGCTATTAAATGGAATCGCTTAAGTTTTTAAATAAAATACAGTATTCAAAAATTGCACATTTGGCTTAATTTTTAGTGACCATTGATTTCATGCATTTTTTTTCAATTCGATAACATTTGATTTACTGGTTAGAAAAATATCACTTTAAATTAATAATTATTTATCTTTGGGAAAAGTCCATATTTTTCAATTGATAGAAACAGGTCTGTAATGATCGTCTGGCGGACTAAAAATTTGAAATGATATTTCGGATATATGTTTGAGGATATATTAGTGTCATCTACCGGAAAAAATTTCTACTATTTCAATTTCACGATACAGTATAAGATTTTAAAATTTGATGTGGACGTGTACGGTTTCTCGATAACTCTGCATTTTTAGCCTGATTACTAAATGCGTAAAATGTCGTACCCATCATTATTTCACAGATTATACAAAACTTCATTTGGATATTCATACGATACTGTTTTTGGCTGTAGCTTCTATAAATTAAAATTTTAATAATATATAATTAATATTATATTAGTGGTACACAAAACTTTAAACGTCTTGCATAAAAATTCGCATGAAGAAACATTATAAATCGTCCATAAATGCACGTCAAATGTTTTTCCTATATATTTTAAACTATTATAGTATATAATAATATTTTAGTATAGATTAATAGGATAGATTATAATAGTGTTAGATAAAAATTTAAACGCCTTGCATGAAATTTCTACAAAAAACATTCTAAATTGGGCATAACTCCATGACAAATGCATTCTTTGTAATTTTTTAAACTACTACAGCCACTATATGACGCTGTTAATGGAAACGTTAATAGTTGTGAACTATTAACTATGGCCATTATTATATCAATAAAAACCTCACACACTTTACATATCATATAATTACTTTTCCAGAAAAATAAATAATTACAATCATCTCAATTCGTTTCAGGTGTGTAAGCATTGCAAATTAGTATTCTGTGCATCGAAGCTGACCATAAATTAGTCATTTCGTAATAGATGAATGGACTACAAAGGTAACATACATAAATTTCAGTAATTATAGGCTAGCATGAGCATAGTTATTGTAGTTTATGAAACAACTTAATATAATGACTTTGTAATAGTTCTAGTTATATATATAGCCTGCCCGTCAGGTGACTTTCACTAAAAAATAATAAATTATGCTTGAGGTAACAACAATCGGATGGTTCAATATGTGATTTTTACTACAGATTAATAAATTAACATATAAAGTAAATTATCAATTACGCAAATTGGTGTATTCTTATTTTGTGTTTTAAATTTTAAGGGAAGTCCGCTTATTTCGAGAGAGAGATATGCTTGATATGTCCCAAAATAAAATTTCAGATATCTGGAATAAGGAGCTTGATAGTTGTTAAGTAATACGGCCAGTTTGTTCCAGTTTAAAATTACTTCAAAAGCATTCACTCATTCGATAATAGGAAATATATTTAATGTTACTTTCTTCGCAAAAAGAAGTATTGTTTTTGGGCGAAAAAATTTATTTCGAGCATATATGGGTTTTAAAAGTGCTTGATTAGAATAAAATATTCAATTTTTACTCTCCTTATATACATAGTATAATGTATAAGGAAAGCATTCTGACGGGGTAGAAATTTCGAATTCGAGTTTTCGACGGGAAAGCAAGTTTCAAGCATCCCTGATCACGAATCGAACATTTTTAAGGTGATGTCTGTGTGTTGTGTGTGTGTGTGTGTGTCAGTGAGTCTGTGGAGACGATATCTCACGAACGAATAGATCGATTCAAATGAAATTCGGTACAAAAATTACAATCCGGGAATACTAGAAGCCTATTGTTTAACACAATCGAATGTTCAGTATCCCCACTAAATTTTCGAGTAAAATTTTGAAAATATCACCAAAAAATCAAAACCTTTTATAAAGTTACGCAAATAGACATTTCTTATGTAATTTGTCTCTAGAAAACGATTGAGATAAATTTTAGAACGCTACCATGAACCGTTTTCGAGAAATGCCACATTTTTCAAATAAATTTATCAAAAAATCCCATAAATTAAAAAAAATATTAACTGTTGAGACACATGTTCACTTTTCATATGTAATATCATGCGATAAATTTGGTGACATCATTCTCGTGGATCTAGCTCATTCCATTAATGAGAAAAGATACTTTGTGTAATACATTTGTATTTGAACGCCAATAGTTATTTATCTTCTATAAGAATAACTTATTTCTCCATCCATAACGGTTGGCGAGATGTTGGCGATGAATTTGTCGGAATGTCGCCAACTTGACGACTTTTTTAAATGTTGCTAAATTAACAAATATCTCGGCAAATGGATTAAAATGACGCTATAATCAATGAAAGTGACGACTAATTGACGAAAATTCAATATCTTGAAAGAATATAAGTATCTACTATAAGAATAACCTATTTTTTTCTGTAAAAGTAGTAAAATCAGCGCATTATATAAGGAAAGTCATGTGCTGCGCACATCAGATTTTTTTTGTTTGTCACTAAATTGAATTGAAGTAATTCCGTTTTACTCTAAACTTCTCCACCAAATGTTGAACATAGATAGGCTGCTATTCGAGCTAAACTTCATAAATTTTCAATTATATTTAATTGTTTGTTGCAACGAAATAAGGCATACATTTGTTACTGCAATAATTTGCTACTTTTTGTATCCCCATGATTTTGGCATATAATCAATAAATGTACTATTTTTGCAATCAAGTTTGCAAATATGGAATGTGAATGTTTAGTTTATATTTGCATGTGCATTAATTTTCTGTGGTGAGAACATACATTTTTATACTTAAACATACCTTTTTCTATGGGATAAGAGGCAATTTAAAATCATGAAATGCTATGTAATAAATTTAGAATTGGCACATGTTTTTAATCATGGGCAGTGTAGATTTTTTATGCTTGTGTATTTATATTTTTTAATCTTCAAAGACAGATGTGTAGAAATTTAAATTTTAAATGAGTTTAAAATATTCACCGATATTGTTTCATTGAATACTCACATCAAAAATGATCATGATGAAATTGATAGTTATGAAAACTAGAACCCACACTGATGATAAAAATGGTAATTCAACAAGATTAATCTTTAATTCTTTTTCAGATTAGTCACATGTTACTAATGGCACTATAAAACAGATATTTTCTTCAACGCAAAGCTTGAAAATGTTTTATATCCCCATGAAGTAAAGTATTTAACGCATCATTATTTATACTGAGACTTCCTTGAGCAAGACTGTTAATTTGGTTCGTCTTCATTGATAGGTTTGCCTACGCAAAAGTGGACAAGTCCCAGTCTGCATGATCCCAATCAACACCTACTACAAAAAACGCCTTATTGGAGGAAGGAGTGAATTTTGATTATTTTAACAACAACCTGGGCTTAATGAAGGTTTAGAATATTCACTAACTTTGGTAGTATTTTGAACAATATTGTTCTTCAAATAATCATATCAAAATATACAGTTTTATTATCCTAATAAAGAAGATTGCAAGTATAAAAATTATTCTTGCATACTAATCAATGTTTTTGGTATACAAAATCATTTGCACAAGCAATTCTGAAGAACTGGTCCCGTTTGTAAATAATAAAACAACACATGAAATAGGAAGTTTAATCAATATATACCAAAATAAAAACGCTAAAATGATATCCATTAAATACCCGTACCATTTTCACCCTGATGCTAGAATCTGTTAAACACAATTAAAAAAATATTAAGTGGGCAGTACATGATTTCCCTATATGATTTAATGACGTCACTTCTTTCACAGACACCTAATAATGTATAAGATCCATAGCACAATGGGCGTACAATATATTAAAACTGGGAGATTTTCTGGGAGACAATATATAAATTCAACTTGAATTTTATCCAAATCAACTTGTATTTTACGTAAATCTAAATTAACAATTAGAACTACTGGTAGGATCTGTAAGCAATAGACTCCATATACTGAACTATTTGAATCATAAAAATATTGATTTTTGGCATAACATCCATTAGACATTTTCGCGAATTTGGCGATATGTTCGTAAATTTGGCAACATTATACAAAATATCGGAAGTTAAAAATATTTCGTTAGATTTATCACCAAAGTCAACTTTTTTTAGGTATACGTTTTATTTATTTTAATTTCATGACATTCTTTCAATATATTTAACCGAGAGCATAGTATATCTTGAAAGCAACTCATACTGGTACCATATGTTTTCTGCTGAAAAATTACTTAAGGAATGGTTATGTATTTACCATTATTAATTGTCCTAATAAATTTATAACCTTAGAAATCGATTCCAAAATTGGAGAAGGGGGGGGGGGTCTGCCGAACATTCGATCACGTTTAAAATCAATGGGGTTCCAATATTATTTAATGTTTGTAATAATAGTACCATATTTTTTCGAAATGATCTATTCGTTCGTGAGATATCGGATTCACAGACTCACGGGCACACATACATACAAACACATAACTACACACATATACACGCACACCAAAATATAAACACTATAACATAAAGAATTTTAAAAAGTTTGAAAGTTTTAGGAAATACTTAAATTATTCCATAAAAATATGGCATCCATCTTGTGTATACACACACACTATAACATATGCACACAAACTAACATACACACTAACATACACATACACACTAACATACACACTAACATACACATACACAATAACATACATATACACACTAACATACACATACACATTAACATACACACACATACAGGAATACACACGCACAAACTAACATACATACACATACAGACATCACTTCTAAAACGTCCCATTCGAGTTCAGGAATGCTTGAAATGTAATCTTCCGTCATAAACATAAATTCGAATTTTCCACTCCGTCAAAATACTTTCCTATACAATATACAAAGTATGTAGGGAAAATAATATATGAATTTGAAGAATATGTGCCAAAGTAAAATATATTATTGAAGAAAAGGAAAATATAAATAATCCCCTTGATCTTGTATCCCAATGCCGTGAGTGATACAAAAAAATCAAAATATAATGTAAGTTAATTTATAAAATTCATTTTATATGAATTTTTTTATTATTTAAATCCGATAAATAAAAAAAAAAGTGTCTGCCGTATAAATACTTATGAATTAATTACATTGCTAAGCAACATGGTATAATTTACCTTCGAATCAAGTTTCTTAAAAAAATACTATTTGTATGGAAGTTTTTTTACGTTTTGTATACCATACACGTAAGTGAGACTGAATAACTAAGTAATTAGTTTCACAGCCCAAACTACTGGCAATAGAAAAAACTTGAAAAGTTACATGTACGTGCGACTTAATCTACAAGTAGTGAAAAATTTTTAAATATTGGAATTTCTTTATAAAAATGTATTAATCTTGGAATTTTTTGTTCCAACTTTCTTCCAGTTGTAACTCGAGAACGTCTAGACAAACAAAATCCGTCCTTCTATACGCCCAACCACCATACGCAGAAAAAAATCTTACATTTTCTTAATTAAATTTTTCTGGCGGGCAACCAAGTCTTTATAATTACAGCTGCCGATATTTATAACACTTTCCAACATAGTTTATGTCTTTGCATGCAGCCATGAAATACGACACAGGAGAACCTCAGTTCAAGATAGAAAGCAACTCATCGAGAGTTTTTTAATTTAAATTAACTTTATGATTATTTAATACTGAAGCACCATTTAGAGAGAATTTCGTATAAATTTTTACTCAGCGATTGAGAATTTTAAATTTTATTGAAGAGAAAACTTTTCAAAATAATTAAAGAATTTTCTTTAAAAAAGCTTTAAATTGAATTCATACCATAAATAGATTATTTAGAAATTTTAATGATTTATTCACACTTTCCACCATAGTTAAAAATGTTTATAACTTTGGTCTGTCTGTCCATTCGCACGATACCTCCCGTAAGACTGACTTTATCAAAATGAAATTTTAGTATGTTGTTGAGGCGGCCTGTAGAACATATGGGAATGAAAACATATCACCTAATTAGTTTAGAATATCACCTAATGAATTCAGATTTAACCCTGGTTGAAAAAATGAGATACATTGAACGCTATGGGACTTAATTCTTCAAACATTTTTCAAGCGAAGTCAAAATTAAAAATCGCTTTAAAAATTATAAAAATTAAAATTTAGAAGTTATTTAGAAATTATTAAATTAAAATTCAGAAATTGCTTCGAAAATTTTAGGACATATTCCAATTATTTCATAAAATATATAAAAAAAATTCAACAAAAACATTCGGTAGTTGTTAAATAAAAATTAAAATAATAATTAGACCCATATAATATGAAGAGATCACGCGACCTACTTCAAAATAAAATATGACATCCATAGTTCTCCAAGTGTTAAAATCGTGATTTTTAAAGTTCTTTTAAATTTATATTTAGTGTTGCATCCGTCCTAAAACTGCTTTATTTTTATATATTTTCTGTTCATCTATATTCTGCGCCAACGCAATTACAGTATTTTTCAGTTTAAATGATCATCAAACTTTTATTATTTCTACAACGAAGCCTAATTTCAATGAATGCAGTATAAGAATGCAGTATATGAATGCAGTATATGAGCTGTATAAGAACTGTTGAATTTTTTTCAAGCAAAATTATTTAACTCTGGAGTCTGGTATAAAAGTGTATAAATGAAATATTCACTGCTTTTACATAGAGAGCCAGACGACGATTTATATTTCGACGACGTCATTTGAATAAAGCTCATTTTTTCGATGAAGTTTTAAGTTGTCAAGTAAAATAAATTATTGTAATTCTGTGATAACTAAAACAAGAAAGATCAATCATGCTTAAAGCATTGATTATGAAACACTTTCCAACTTCAATGCAATTTTATTCAAAAAAAGTCAAAAATGCAATACATTCCTCGGTAATATTTTAAAACTTATCACAATACTACATTGATTAATTATATTTGAAAACTTAAACCTTCATTGAAAAAAATGAACTTCATACAAATGACGGCATTGAAATATAAATTGCCTGGTTTAAATATCTCTAAAATACAATACATTCCACGGTAATATTTTAAAAACTATCATAATACTACGATAATTTATTTTATTTGAAAACTGCATCGAAAACAACTGAAATTAATTCAAATGACGTCATAGAAAAAATAACACGCCTGGATCTCTCTATAAAAACAGGATTTCATTCATAACTTTCTCCCATTCATTTCATTCATCACAATACTATAATAATTTATTTTATTTAAACATTTTATTTAAGACCATGGAGCTACAAATAATTAAACTCTATGCTTAAAACTTCATCGAAAAAAATCGTCCTTCTCTTTATAAAATCAATTAATATTTCATTCATATCAGCCATGCAGACTCCATGGACTAAATTATTTTGTGTTAAAAAAATACAGGAATTCTAATACAACTCATTCTACATATTTTGCTGTTTACATTTTACACAGGTGAAAAATGGGCTTAGTTGTAAAAATAATCAAATTTAGATGAGCATTTAAACTCAAATATATTGTCATTGCGTTGTTTCAGTATGTAGGTGCACAGAATTTAAGCAAAAATAAAGTAGTTTTAGGACGGATACAACACTCAATATGAATTAAAAAGAACTTTAAAAAATCAAGATTTTGAAACAAGATGGATGCCATATATCATTTTGAAGTGGGTCATGTGATCGTTTCATATCATGGTCACGTGATCGTTTCATATAAGAGGTGTAATTATTATTTTAATTTTTATTTAAAAAACTACTGAATATATTTCGCTGAATTTTTTTTTTATATATTTTATGGAACAATTTGAATATTAACTAAAATTTTCGAAGCATGTGGATTTTAAATCCGCTTAAAAAATGTTTGAAAAATTAGGTCCCATAGGGCTCAATGTATTTCATTTTTTCAACCCGGGTTCAATCCAAAACTAATAGGGTGATATTATTCATGTATATTCCCATAGGTCCTACAGACCGTCTGAACAACATACTAAAATTTCATTTTGATTAAGTCATTTTTACGGCAGTTATCGTGCTAACGGACAGACAGACAGACAGAATGAACAAAGTCATAAACACTTTTCAACTTCGTTGTAAAGTGTTAAAAATATCACCGCAGAATATATCGCACTTTAGATGTTTAAATAAAATTGCATTTCTCTTGGAAAGTGTTTCATAATCACTGCTTTAGGCATGATTGAACTTTCTTATTTTTATTTTAAATGATCACTGAAATTTGATTATTTCTACAACAAAGGCTAAATTTAACGTATGCAGAATGTAAACAAATCAAGCGATTGTTTGGTGAGTTGTATAACAATTGCTGAATTATTTTCACGCAAAAGTAATTAACTCGGAAGTCTGGAATATAAGTGATATGAATGGAATATTCATTGATTTTGCATACAGAGGTAGACAGAGGTACAGAGGTACAGAGGTACAGAGGTGATTTTACATATTTCGTTGACGTTATTTGAATAAAATTCAGTTTGTTTTTCGATGAAGTTTTAAGTTTGCAAGTACAATAAATTATTGTATTATTGCAATAATTTAAAAAATATCAGTGCTGAATGTATCATATTTTAAAGATGTTTAAATAAAATTGCATTTCAGTTGGAAAGTGTTTCATAGACAATGCTTTATTCATGATTGATCATTCTTGATTTATGCATAATTGATCAATTTATCAATGAATTTATGTATATTTTTATTCATATGTGTTAATAACGGTAACCGAGTCACATTTTAAATAGTTAGTCGGTTATTCTTTAAATCAAACAACCGAAAAATTATTCTAAATTTAAATGATGTTTAACTTAAAATTTCAGAAAACGTTAAAAAGTATTGCAACAAATAGTGATTGTAGATAAAATTGTTTAACAAACTGTAAATTTAATGTTGAACAATAAAAGTTGCTTCATTTTCATACATTAATTTGAAGCGGTTTTTGGGATGGTCAGAAAATTTAATTAATTGTGTATGTGTCACTTTAGTAGGAAATAGCTTGTTACTTTCCTTATATACATAATGTATAAGGAAAGTATTGTGACAGGGTCGAAAATTCGAATTCGAGTTTTCGACGGGAGAGTACGTTTCAAGTATCCCTGATCATGAATCAAACATTTTTGAGGTGATGTTTGTGTGTGTGTGTGTGTGAAAGTATGTGTGTGCGTGCGTGTGTGTGCGACAGTGAGCCTGTGGAGACGATATCTTACGAACGAATGGGGCGATTCGAATGAAATTCGGTACAAAAATCGCAATCCGTTAATACTGGAAGCCTATTGTTTCTAAATACAATCGAATGTTCAGAACCCCATAAATTTTCGAGTGAAAAATATCATCAAAAAATCAAAACCCTTAATAAAGTTACGCAAATAGACATTTCTTATGTAATTTTTTCTTAGAAAATGATTGACATAAATTTTAGAACGCTAGCACGAACCGTTCTCGAGATATTCCACATTTTTCAAATAAATTTATTAAAAAATCCCATAAATTAAAAAACATATTAACTGTTGAGAAGCATGTTCACTTTTCATGTGTAATATCATGCGATAAATTTGGCGTCATCATTCTCGTGGATCTAGTTCGTTCCATTCATGAGAAAAGGTACTTTGAGTAATACTTTTGTATTTGAACGCCAATAGTCATTTATCTGCTATAAGAATAACTTATTTCTCCGTCCATAACGATTGGTGAGATTTTGGCGACGAATTTGGCGGAATGTCGCCAACTTGGCAACTTTTTGAAATGTTGCCAAATTAAGGAAACTATCGCCAAATGGATAAAAATGACGCTAATTCAATGCAAATGACGACTAATTGTCGAAAATTCAATATCGTGGAAAAAATATAAATATCTACTATAAGAAAAACCTATTTTTTTTACTATATAAGTAGTAAATTCAGTGCATTATATAAGGAAAGTCATGTGTTGTCCACATCAGATATTTAATTATAATCTTGTCATACATAGACCAAACTCGTAACATTACCAAACATAGACCAAACTCGTTACCTTTTAAATTGCAAAATATCCAGTAACTCATCGACCAATTCCAATCTGTCACCTATATATACCATGCATTGTTGCAAACATAAAAATCAGATGTAGGCAGCACACAACTTTCTCTACATACACAAATTCATTTTTCCTTTCTTTCACAATTCTTTAAATTGAGTTTAATTGCACGAAATAACATGGATAATTACTTTAAATTTCGCTCAATTCTTAGTTTCAATTAAATTTTCGTATTAATTTGTCGACTGGGTATACTTTTTAAAGTCGACGTTGTAAATATGCGAAAAATTAAGATATCACTATAATGGTTAGCTCTGGAGTTATGGATTTGGTCTTATTTTTTTCGTCATCAAATATTGCATATAAGATAGGCATTTTGTTACATTTGAGGAGTCGTAGTCCTTAATTTTTTGATTTTGACGATTTTCGCCTGTTATTTCGCAAATAAAGACCGTTTATTTTTACTTTCTTTATATACAATAATGTATAAAGAAAGTATTGTGACGATGTCGAGAATTTGAATTCGAGTTTTCGACGGAAGAGCACGTTTCAAGA
Organism: Amaurobius ferox; assembly: GCA_951213105.1. Lineage (NCBI taxonomy): Eukaryota > Metazoa > Arthropoda > Arachnida > Araneae > Amaurobiidae > Amaurobius > Amaurobius ferox. Next base: position 117,820,370 of record OX578137.1, on the reverse strand, counting down.
ATCCATGAGCACGAATCGAACATTTTCGAGGTGATGTCTGTGTGTGTGCGCGTGTGTGTGTCAGTGAGTCTATGGAGACGATAACTGACGAACGAATTGACCGATTCAAACGAAATATGGTACAAAAATTGCAATCCGTGAATGCTGGAAGTCTATTGTTTTTATACGCAATCGAATTTTCTGAACTCCCCTAAATTTTCGCGTGAAATTTTGAAAAAATCATCAAAAAATCAAATTCTCTAACAGTTACGCAAATAGACAGTTCTTATGTAATTTTTCATTAGAAAACGATTAGCATAAATTTTAGAACGCTAGCATGAACCGTTCTCGAGATATTGCACATTTTTCAAAAAATTATTAAAAAGTTATATAAAATAAAAAAAAATATTTCCTATTGAGAAACATGGTCACTTTTCATATGCAATATAATGCGATGAATTGGGTGACATCATTCTCGTGGATCTAGCTCGTTCCATTTATGAGAAAAGATACTTTGAGTGATACTTTTGTATTTGAACGCCAATAATCATTTATTTGTTATAAGAATAAATTATTTCTCCGTTCATAACGCTTGGCGATATTTTGACGAAGAATTTGGCGGAATGTCGCCAACTTGGCGACTTTTTAAAATGTTACCAAATCAAAGAAATTCTCGCCAAATGGATAAAATGACGCTAAATCAATGAAAATAACGACTATTTAACGAAAATTCAATATCTTGGAAAAAATACAAGTATTTACTATAAGAATAACCTATTCTGTTGTTACTGTAAATGTAGTAAATACATTGCATTATATAAGGAAAGTCATGTGCTACCGACATCAGATATTTTTAATCGTACCAAAATCTAATCATCACTACATTAATCCACAAATGACTCATCTATTGAATTTTGTAAAATTTGGTCAATCATTTTTTTTTTCCCCCCAAATGGCCAGGCACCAATCAGTATTTCTCATGGAGTGGTTGCAAACGATTTTTGAGGACCATTAAAAAAAAAAAAAAAAAAAAAAAAATGCCAGGGTCATTTTTCCGAAACATACCAAAACCTAATTAACAGCAGGGTGTTAACACTACAAGTGACTTGTCTAACAAATTTTGTGAAAATTTGTTCATTTTTTTTAGCTGAAATGAATACATACATACGAGTACATTGCTCAAACAGACACACACAGATGGCAAGCTAAAAGTAGTTTTTTCGGATTTCAGAGTACTTAAAACGTGCAGATCCTTAAAAAACTCGAGGTGTGATTTTCGACTAATGCTTTCCAATACTTTCTTCCAATACTTCCAATACTTTCATAGTACTTAAAACGTGTAAATCCGTCGAAAACTCGAGGTGCGATTTTCGGCTAATACTTTCCAATATTTTCCTTCAATACTTCCATTACTTTCTAATAATTTCCAGAGTACTTAAAACGTGTAGATTTCTCAAAAGTTCGTGGTGCGATTTTCGACTAATACTTTCCAATACTTTCGCTGTACATTACTATGTAATGTTAAGAAAGTAAAATCATGACACAATTTATTGAAGGTTTTTCTGATCGGCATGTAATATCAACTTTCTGCGCTTCACAGCATACGCCGTACTGAGTGTTGTAAAGAGCATCAAAATAACTTCATATCCCAGATAATGTTCTAAAATAGTTTAACACGGAGACGTTTTTAACAAGTTGCCAAATAGAGACATTTTTTTCATCGTTTGCAACGAGCAGTTATCTCGCTATGCTTGATTTCAAGCGTAGTATCCTATTTTCCGTGCAAATGCACGCAACCATGTGCACCACACGCAATACAGACCGTTCTCATTGCGTTTAGAACCGGACAGTTCGCATGTTTTCAAAGTCGAAGTTCATTCTTTTCACACAAGATCATTTTCTGAATTTCTGAATCCCTGGATATTTAAATTCTACCTACTTTCTTAAAACTTTCTAAGTGTTTAAAATTAAATGTGTTTATAAAATCTAAAGTAAACATTTTTATTGAATGGTAACATGAAGTTGAATCAATTGTTTTAAACCACGTTTATGTATTCGTTGTTGTTGTTTCGAATGACCTCCTGGTTCGGTACAGTCGATACAGGACCAGTGACGCAGAATAGAACGAAGAAAGACACACAAGAGGAGAGACTGGGGCGCGGTAGCCCATTGGTTAGCGCGCTGGAGTTGCACTCGGTAGGCCCGGGTTCGATTCCAGCCACTGCCAAAACTGCCGCAGTGTTCATGCGGAGTACGATCACGTTAAACATGTGGGTCCGAAAGTACTTCCGAGAGGTTGGTGATAGGGGAAGGAGGGTACGGTCCCTGTGGATGCCTCCCTCCACTGGGTTCCGGTCTAAATTGGGTGGCACTTCCCGACCGTCCAAACAGTTACCTTACACCTTTCTGGTAGTTCGGACGGTCTGGGTTTCAACAATAACAACACAAGACGAGAGATGACCACCTGGGAACACCGCGTGCTGTTGGCACATTTCGGGCGCGGTAGCCCGGTGGTTTGCGCGCTGGATTTGCACGTTGCCACAACTGCCGCCGTGTTCATGCGGAGTACGATCACGTTAAACATGTGGGTCCGTAAGTCCTTCCGAGAGGTTGGTGGTAGGGGTAGGAGGGTACGGTTCCAGTGGATGCCTCCCCCACTGGGTTCCAGTCTAAATATGGTGGCACTTCCCGGCCGTCCAAACAATTACCTTACACCTTTCTGGTAGGTCGGACGGTCTGGGTCTCATCATCACCAACACAAGACGAAAGAGACCCGGCCGTCCAAACAGTTATCTTACACCTTTCTGGTAGGTCGGACGGTCTGGGTCTCAACAACACAAGACAAGAGAACAAAGTCTGTTACAAACAAGCATCACTGACGAAGGTCGGAGGGGGCGCAGCTTCACATTTAGAAGAGGATCCAGAAGGCGGAAGACTGACTTGCCTCAATACACGTCCATGCCATACTCTGGATTCGAACCCAAACCCACCAGACAGCAGCCGAAGACGCTATCAACTTCACCGCCTGGGCGGCTGGATAGTCCTTAAGCGGCCCAATAACTCCGTAAGAAGAAATCGATAAGTGTACCCGTTAGGTCCATTAATAGTAAAGTGACTATGTCCAATCGAATAAAAATGATAGTAGCGTCCCTAGCGGAGAATAGAACTGTATTCCGCATTAAGCGCCATATCAATTTGGAACGTCTCTCCATCTATGGCAAGGGCAGTCCTTTTATCGATAGGAAAATAGGCAAAATTGGCGGGGTTTTCGCGGGAAAAATCGTGAAATTTGGCAAACTTTCGAGAAAAATTCGTCTTCGAGAGATTTACACTAGCACTTATGACCAGTCGATAATCCAACTTCTTTAAATCATCGGGCGTCTGGGTTTTTTACTAACATTTAGGAAATTTGTCAACCAGTTATTAAGTAGTAATATGTTTTACTAGTATGCAAATTCATATTAGTAAAATGATTTCATTATATTACATTTTATTAAACTAATACTTACATTTATTAACCATTCACATTTCAGTAGCGTTATCAAGGCCGTAATATTTATGAGACAAAGATTTCAATTTAAGTGGACAGCGCTTAGATACATTACATTGTACATGCACAGATTTTGTTCTTTATTGTCTGTTGTCCTATGGCATGGTTTTAAATTTAGAAAATGATTGTTCGGTATAGACACTGTTTGCAGGTATTGACATACATAGGACGACGACTTTATGTTGCGAGGAAAATGATTTTTCGTTTTTCTTATTCAAGAAATCTATCCAACCTTTATCGACATCGAATTATTTAACATTCGTGTTGTATGAGGGAAAAAGCGAGAAATTCTTCGTTGTCTAACAGCTCTAAGGAAATTCTATAATCGATATTCACGGAATTTCTGAAAAAAATCCTAAAATGAATCATTTACTTTTATGTGTATACGATTATTCTAAAATTTATACGATAAACCGGAGTTTCTGTATATGTGGCGTGTGCATGCGTAATTGATGTATCTGCATTTGGTCTTTTATTAACATTCTCTATCTTGAAACGCGTTTTAATATTTGTTTCAAGAATAGATAAATTTGAAAAATAATTAAATATTTCAAATCACTAATTTTGAAGTATTTAATGTAAAAAGTAACAAGAAAGATCAATCATGCATAAGACATTGATAATGATATTAAAGTTCTCTTACAACCGATGTCATTATTAAAACCAATGTTATTAAAACCAATGTGGTTATTAAAACTATTGGGTGTTATTGAAACCAATGAAATTGATGGTAGATCAATAATAAACTAGCTGCCATTTCTCCGGTCATTAACTATAACAATCACTTTTTATAACAGTCAATAGCTTAAGCAAGCAAACAAACAAAAAACAAGAAAAATCAATCATGCATAAAGCAATGATTATGAAACACTTTCCACCTGAAATGCAATATTATTTAAACATCTCTAAAATGCGATATATTCAGCGCTGCTATTTTTTTAATAATCACATAACTACAATAATTCATTTTACTTGAAAACTTAAAACTTGATCGAAAACAATGAACTTCATTCAAATGACGTCATCGAAATGTAAATCTTCTGGCTCTCAAAGTAAAAGTAGTGAATATTTCATTCACATATTTTTATTTCAGATTCCAGAGTTAAATAATTTTGTATGAAAAAAAAATCAGCAATTCTTATACTACTCATCTTACAATCACTTGTTTACGTTCTGCATCCATTAAAATTAGGCTTCGTTGCAGAAATAATCAATGTTTGATGATCATTTAAACTCAAAAATGTCATAATTGCGTTGGCGCAGAATATAGATGCACAGAAAATACGCAAAAAAAAGTGGTTTTAGGACGGATGCAGCACTAAATATAAATTTAAAAGAACTTTAAAAATTACGATTTTTACTCTGGGTAAAAAAGATGGATGCCCCATTTTATTTTAAAGTGGGTCATATTATCTCTTCATATTATATGGATGTAATTATTATTTTAGTTTTTACTTAAAAAACTACCGAACATATTTTGCTAATCTTTTTATATATATATTTTATGGGATAATTTTAATATTTCCTAAAATTTTCGAAGCAATTTTAGAATTTTAACTTCCCTTTAAAAATGTTTGAAAAATTGTTTCCCATGGGGTTCAATACATTTCATTTTTCAACCCGGGTTCAATCCAAAACTGATTGGGTGATATTATTTATTTACATCCCTATATGTCCCACAAACCATCTCAACAACATACTAAAATTTAATTTTGATAAAATCATTTCTACGGCAGTTATCGTGCTAACGATCAGACAAACAAACAGACAGAATGAACACAGTCATAAACACTTTTCAACTATATTGTAAAGTGTTAAAAATAGAAGCTTAAAATCGGTGGAGTGTCACTTACTCCCCTACCACACAAAAAATAGAAATCACGACCCCCCTCTCCTAAATAGCATATTAAATAACACTAGAACATTTTATGTGAAATTTGAGAGGGTCTAATTAAAAGGGGGTGTAAGCATCGCAACTACGCAAAAGGGGATATTACCCCTCCGCTTCTGACGGACGGAATTAAAATCAAAACCCGTCAATTAAAAAGATATAGATTGCAGTCGCATTGGAATTCATTGAAAACAAGCAGATTTCTTTTAGACAGGTGACACAGAAATGTTGTATATCAAGGTGACACGTAGTGATGGTGCAGAAACTCTATCCACCAGTAGAATCAAAATCGCTATAGTAGGAGCCGAGATGTGAAATTAAAAGGCAAGAGGACTAGTTGAAGTTGAAGTTTCCTTCAGGGGGTGGACACGGAAAATATGTATATACAGGGGAAATATCACTGTAATCCGTGAAGTCTACGGTTTAATCAATTAAAGTGGTCTAGCAGTACATTTTTTTGCGATTCACTGTAAAGTGTAAATATGTAATTGCCAGTTAAATACACTCTGATGCAAAAAATATTCACTCATAAAAATTTGAGCTACAGCCGCGAAACTCGGTACGCAAATGCCGTTTAATGAGTTATGCAAATGATCAAACTGTCAGCACGTATTTTCTATTTTAATATTGCAAGTTGTATACAAGTATACCTTTGAGACATACTCGACGACGCTACGAACAATTGTCGGATTAAAGGGAGCTCGCATCATAAGCCTAAAGGAAACTGGTTGGTCCAACAGACTCGGAACGATGTGGTAGTTGCTCGGTGTTGGCAATAGTTTATCAGAGAAAGCACATGTAACGGTCGCAGAGGCTCAGGAAGTTCCATACGGACAAATGTTTGATTGGAGGCATATTGTCTTTAACAACGAATACCTCTTCTCTCTCAGCGTTGATGACCGCCGTATACGTGTGTGGAGGAGGATTGGAAAGCGTTCTGCTCCCGCATTTGCTGTCGAGCAGCACACGGCCATCACACGTAGTGTGACAGGCTGTTTAGCCATCTCGTGGAACAGCCGATCTTTTCTAATTGTGCTGCAAGCCAATCTGACAACTCGCATGTGCGTCGACGATATTCTGCAGCTAATTGTTCTGTCTATACTGTCAAGCCGCTCAGATTCCATTTACCAACAAGACAACGCTCGAGGACATACTGCACGACTTTTTCCATAATGTCTTCCAGGATTTAATACCCTTCCATGGTCATCCAGATCCCCCAAACCTATCAATAATAGAACTCGTCTGGGACATGCTGGAACGTCAATTGCAGCCTTCTCAGAATACCACTGAATTTGCTGACCAATTGCAGCATTTGTGGCAGAATTGTCTGCTGGGGGACATAAGCAACTTAATTCACTCCATGCCGCACCGAATATAGATTTGTATAGCTACCAGGGAAGGATTAACCACTATCTAAATTTCCATCTTCTTCTGGCCACAATTTCTTAACAAAACGGTTTTCCCCCCCTCCCAAATTCTAATCATTTGTATATCTCCTCAAACAATACATACATGCCGAGTTTTGCGGCTGTAGCTCTGTCTTTCTTATGAGTGCACATATGTTTTGCAACGCAGTGATTTAATTTACCCAATATAACATTTAAAATATACATTTACGATACCCAGCGACAACGAAAATCTCAATGACAACTTCAGTATTATAACTATGAAGAATAAATTCATTTTTAATTGTTTATATCATTTAAATATTAATTCTTTTGAAATGGCAAAAACGTTTGCAACGATGAAAGGTTATATAGGCCTTTTTCAAAATGTTGGAACATGGGGCTTTTCAAAATTTGATTAGCTGTTTTTTAAATGATTTTCATCAGTGGTCGGAAATTAAAAATTCTACAACTTTTTAGCTTCAGGTTGGAAAAAAAAAAAAAAAAAGAGATTGCAGGGCTAAAATTAACGTATGAGATATATTTTGAAATATGTCTCCTTGTCGCCCTTTTTCTGGAATTTTCTGGAATTTGTACGCCTTTAACAATCTGTAGAAAACGAAACTGTTGTCATTTTCGAAATTCTGACACTTCAGCTCCCTTCGGCATACATTTAGTTCCTATTTTCAAAATAATTCGAGAACGCGGATCGAACATTTTTGAAAGAAGATACGTTTTTTGAGACGCGATTTATTTTTACCACTTCTTTAGAGCTTTCTTTAAAATATTTAAAAAATCTATTGAATATTTCGAATATTCGAAAGTTTCCTGCTATTTCTCGGTTCGAATGCTACATTAAAAAAAACGCAAGGTGATAGGCCAACTAATGGCTTCGGAATAAGGGGGGACACAGATAAACGAACAAGTGTTTTCCGTTTTAAATACTATAGATAACATTTTTTAATAAAATAATCACCTGCTATATGTTAGCGTGGTTCTTTCATTTTACCGGCTTTAAAATGAAATGTTCATTATCGTTGAGATGAGCATGAAAAAATATGATGTGAGCAATACACGGCTTATTCTACACTAGCCGCCTTTGGCGACCAGCCTGTTCGCTACCCTTGAAAATTCTGACCGTGGCAAACTCGTTGGCGCGACCTACCAGAAAGGTGTAAGGTAACTGCTTGGAAGGCCAGGAAGTGCCACACAATTTAGACCGGAACCCAATGGGGGAGGCATCCAAAGAGACCGTACCCTCCTTCCCCTACCACAAACCTCTCGGAAGGACTTGCAGTCCCACACGTTTAACGTGATCGTACTCCGCGTGAACACGGCTGCAGTTTTGGCAATGGCGGGAATCGAACCCGGGCCTACCGAGTGAAATTCCCGCGCGCTGACCACTGGGCTACCGTGCCATCCGCGACAATCTCCATAACTTTATTTTTATTCGGCAATTTTGGGAATCGAACCCGGGCCTACCAAGTGCAAATCCCGCGCACTAACCACTGGGGTACTTCACCCTCCGCGATATTCTTCATAACTTATTTTTTATTCACCCAATTTAGACCGGAACCAAGTGGGAGAAGCATCCACAGGGACCGTACCCTTCTTCCCCTACCACCAACCTCTCGGAAGGACTTACAGACCCACATGTTTAACGTGATCGTACTCCGCGTAAACACGGCGGCAATTTTGGGAATCGAACCCGGGCCTACCGAGTGCAATTTCCGCGCGCTAACCATTGGGCTACTTTGCCCTACGCGACAATCTCCATAACTTTCTTTTTATTCATCCAATTTAGACCGTACCCTCCTTCCCCTACCACCAACTTCTCGGAAGGACTCACGGACCCACATGTTTAACGTGCTCGTACTCCGCGTAAACACGGCGGCAATTTTGGGAATCGAACCCGGGCCTGGTAACTGGTTGGACGGCCAGGATGTGCCACCCAATTTAGACCGGAACCCAGTGGGGGAGGCATCCACAGGGAACGTACCCTCCTTCCCCTACCACCAACCTCTCGGAAAAACATACGGACCCATATGTTTAACGTGATCGTACTCCATGTCAGTGGCGGAAATCGAACCCGGGCCTACCGCGTGCAATTCCCGCGCGCTAACCACTGGGCTACTTCGCCCTCCGCGACAATCTCCATAACTTTCTTTTTATTCACCCAATTTAGACCGTACCCTCCTTCCCCTACCACCAACCTCTCGGAAGGACTCACGAACCCACATGTTTAACGTGATCGTACTCTGCGTGAACGTGGCGTAAGTTTTGGCAGTGGCGGGAATCGAACCCGGGCCTACTGAGTGCAATTCCCGCGCGCTAACCACTGGGCTGCCGCGCCCTCCGCGACAATCTCCATAACTTTCTACATATTCACCCAATTTAGACGGGAACCCAGTGGGGGAGGCATCCACAGGGGCCGTATCCTCCTTCCCCTACCACCAACCTCTCGGAAGGACTTACGGACCCACATATTTAACGTGATCGTATTCCACGTAAACACGGCGGCAGTTTTGGCAGTGGCGGGAATCGAACCCGGGCCTACCGCTAACTTCCCGCGCGCTAATTTGCAATTTAAAATGACCATATGCTTAATTCCATCATCCTCATTCCATTGTTTCATTGTTCCATCATTTAAAATATCCATAAAATTAAAATATCCATTTAAAATATCCAAAAGTTAAAATATACATTTAAAAAATCCAGATCGTCCCATCATTTAAAATATAAATATAATAATTTATATAGAGCAAAGGCGCTCTATTTAGAACCGTGACGTCACCTCCACCTTGACGTCCCCACCCACCACCTTCCCTGCTTCAGCGAGGGAGAAACGAACGGAACGCCGAGCGGAACGGCGAGAAATTTAAAATCATGACGTCTTTAAAATTGCGATTCTGAAGGCAATTTTCATTATTTCTGGACCAGATTAGACTTGTAAGAATGCCAGATGTTTGACCTTTCTGAAAATGTAAATTATTAGTCGAAATTATGAGTACTTTTCACGATGCGAGAATTTAAAAACCAAAAATCGTTTTCTTGAGCCAAAAGTGACTTTTGTTTTAAAATCTTTAAAAAATATTAGAAATCGAAATGGAGATTTGAAATTGATATATTTTTACTCGCAATTGTCTGCTCTTTCCGATGGTGTGAGTTGTTTTTTTCTACGACGTCTGGATCGTGGAGAAAAAAGGGCAAAAAGGCAAAAAAAGGTCGAAATCGCATAAAACATTAAATAAATAAAAAAATAATTAGAATTTTGAAAATCGGTTTTCACGTGTCCCCTTCCCTCCCCCCCGGGTCTCCGATTGCCAAATTTCGTAGCTCTCCGACGCGCGGTCGCGAAACGTATAGTGTATAAGACAGACAGACGCACACACACACACACACACAGACATTGCCTTTTATTATTTAAGATGACGCAAGAACTTATTTCTCTCACACCGAGAAAATGATGTACAAGATCCATGACACATTATTTTTAACTTTGAATTAAACATTTGGCATCTGAATGACATGTAAAACTATTTCGAAATACCCTATTAACCTATATTTCTCGTAAATCTAACTTGGCAGTTACCATTATTGATATCATCAGTAATAAATATTATAGTCCATACATAAGAGTGTTTTAATTAGTTCAATAATTTGACGTCATTTTCGTTAATATAGCGTCATGTTTTGGTGGTATTTTCGTTAATTTGACACATTTGGTGGTAATTTCGTTGATTTGGCACCGTTAAATGAAGTCGGCAAATTGGCGGTATTTCGACAAATATGTTCTATAAGAAACTAGTTATATAATAAAAGCCTTATTACAATTATAAGAAAAACCTTACTTTATATCTGTCTATCTCAATTGGTGACAAATTTTGGCAACAGACCTATTGAAAAAACGCCAACGGCGATTTTTAAAAGTCACCAAACTGACGATAATCCAACATGTAGGGTAATTGAATTTGATTTATTTTATCAATCTTATTGAGAATTATAAAACGTATGCGAATTATAATCACTTTAATCAGAATTATTAAATTTCTATTCTTGTACTTATATTTCGATTTTCTATACTCAAAAGCGAAATACGAATTCAAAGTATTTTTTAAACCACGGCGAGTTCGAGCGTGACCGTTTTGTCCGCTAGATTGCAATTACTGTTTTAGTCATCACCTCTTTGGCGAAAAAAGGATGAAACTCTCTGCCTGGTAATCAGCTGAAGTATTTGGAGCACGGCAATACCAAGAAACCGTTCACCTAGAACCACACTTGCTTGGCTGTGTAATGGAGAATAGAGATCTGCAGTGGATGGAAAGGTTGGGATGCAGTAATCTCACTGAATGCTATGTATACGACATATGACATACATCAAAGATTCGCAACCTTCAGCGAACGAGAGTGCCTTCGCCATTTTCGTAGTCATGACATTTTCAGTATTATAATTAATATACGTGGAAGAATTTCTTGTAAGCAAGTGTTCTTGACTGGTGACTGGTACCAGATCCCAGATATACCTTCATGATTCGCACATTGTGTGATCCTCACGTCCGGAGGTCCAGTGCAGAAAATTTTTGAAGAAATAACATTTTTCATAAAGCTAAAAATGTTTCAATATAGTGTAGAGTCGAATGATATAAATATTACGTAGATCATTTAATTTAAACTTTAAATAGTTAAATGTCAAAAACTTTGTTTTCTGATTCTTCCTGTTTAAAACAGAATTTTAAGACCTCGTTTTATCAGAGATTCAATTTCTAAAAAGTTTAATATTTAAAATGATTTAATTTAAGAAATATTTAACTAGATTATAACAAGTGTTTTGCACATTTAATAATTCCTCCAAATGCAAATTTAAGATTTGAGAAAACATTTAATTATTAAGTTTCTTGCAAAGTTAAGTTACTTAAGGTTAATTGTAAAGTTAAGTTTCATTTTATGCTCAAATGATCATTATGTAACTTATGAAGGAACTTATGATAAAATACAATAGTAACTTCTAATTCTTAAGCCTATTTTCTCCATTTTATCACAATTAACTATAACGGGAATTCAGTCACTTATTAAATAACTGTAGCTTACTCTTTCCATTTTCAAAATTATCGAACTATGTATGAATATATTTCGAACAAATTTAAATATTTCCAATGGGATCAAAACTTTAATAGAAAATATAATATCCTGGGAAAAGTGTAAAAAATAAATTTCATGATATTTTTATGAGATTACAAAAGCATTTTTCATTTTTTAAATAAGGATATATATATATATATATATGTATATATGTTTATTTATATATATATATATATATATATATATATATATATATATATATATATGTATATATGTATATTTATATATATATATATATATATATATATATATATATATATATATATATATATATATATATATATATATATATATATATATATATATATATATATATATATATATATACCATCTAAACTATTAATAACGTCTATTATAAATGTAACGGGTTAATATTTTTCAGAATTTGAATTATCGAATCTGTATAAATACATTCATACTGTATAAATACATTATATATCTGTATAAATATATATTTACAGAAAATAGTAATGGGATCGATAATTATTCAAAATTTTAATTATTCATGCTATATAAATATATTGGAGACTTCAAGCGAGTTCTCCATAATGGGTTCTAATCAATCAATAATCCGGAATTGTTTAATTCTGAACATTAAGCAAATTTTATTGTATATATATAGAGAGATAGAAAATATTGTGTTATTGACAAATATACGACTTTAGAAGTTTTATTTCCCTGTTTTTGTATTGACACAATTTAGTCAGACATAATCACAAATCTGTAGTACTATGTATGATGTTTGTGTATGTGTCTTACTGTAGCAAATACATGTCTCAGTTCTAAAAATACATTTTTTTTAGTTTGACGAATTTGGCAAAAAATGGGGCGAAAAACATTGGTTTAATTACTGTGATCTCCAAATTCGTCGGCAATTTATATGTCGAAAACCCAGACCGTCCGGCTCATCTGTGGACATAGAGCAGCAGTTTGGGCGGCCGGGGCAATTTATATGTTGTTGTTGTTGTTGAGACTCAGACCGTCCGACCTACCAGAAAGGTGTACGGCAACTGTTTGGACGGCCGGGAAGTGCCACCCAATTTAGACCGGAACCCAGTGGGGGAGGCATCCACAGGGACCGTGCCCTCCTTCCCCTACCACCAACCTCTCGGAAGGACTTATGGACCCACATGTTTAACGTGATCGTACTTCGCATGAACACGGCGGCAGTTGTGGCAGCGTGCAAATCCAGCGCGCAAAACACCGGGCTACCGCGTCCGAAATATGCCAACAGCACGCGGTGTTCCCTGGTGGTCCCCCACCCAAGTACTAACCGCGCCCGATGCTGCCTGACTTCGGTGATCTAACGAGAACCGGTGTTTTCAGCACGGCAGGGCCGTTAGGGGCAATTTATATGTTGTTGTTGTTGTTGAGACCCAGACCGTCCGACCTACCAGAAAGGTGCAAGGCAACTGTTTAGACGGCCGGGAAGTGCCACCCAATTTAGACCGGAACCCAGTGGGGGAGTCATCCACAGTGACCGTACCCTCCTTCCCCTACCACCAACCTCTCGGAAGGACTTACGGACCCACATGTTTAACGTGATCGTACTCCGCGTGAACACGGCGACAGTTTTTTGGCACTGGCTGGAATCGAACCCGGGCCTACCGAGTGCAACTCCAGCGCGCTAACCAATGGGCTACCGCGCCCGGGCAATTTATATGCTGAAACCCAGACCGTCCGACCTACCAGAAAGGTGTAAGGTAACTGTTTGGGGGCAATTTATATGTGTAAAAATTCTATATAATTGTATTAAAACGTAGAAATTCCAGTGAACACAAATAACCCAATAAAGACTCTATGTATCTTCCGGAAAAATGTGTTGGTCACATCAGATTCTTGCAAAGAATATGATCTCTTCCCCATTGGGATTACAAAAATATCTTGCAGTCACTCATCCAGAACGCTCCAAAGCAAAGCCGAGTCAATCGTTGTAGCTTGACATCGGTGTAAACCGATATAGCGGTCAACCTGTTGGGAATTCGTCCTTGAAAGAAGCGGTGGGAATTCGGCCTTGAATTGCTGGAAGAATCCAGGGCAATGTTAACGGTGCAGAGGGATGCAAATTAATTGGAGACAGACAACGGCAGTATTTTGCTGCAAATGCACAAAGAGAAAAGAAAAAAACGTAGTAGTTCTGTGCGTTTTAATTGTGGTCTGGGTCATTGAAATCAGCAGTGGTTCGGGAATAATGTCAATTTCTATAACGTAAAATACAAATAAAATATTTGCAAATTGGTACATCTGTGGGATGTTGGACTTATTTTATTTAATTCATGTCGGCTGGAATCGGATGTGATTAGCAATAATAGAAGCAGAATCTTGAACAGTTCATGAAATGCAGTGGGGATTTTCCAATGGACCTACTAAGACTGTACCTAGGGCGGCACATTTTAATAGTTGACAAATGGACAGTCGTGAAAAACTTTGGGAGTGAAAAATTACAAGACTGTTTTTGAATTACAAGTAAAATAAAATTAAACTACAAATTAATAAGAAAACTCCCATTGCTGAAGTACAAGGAATTATTTCAAATACTGTAAGGACATGAAGTTAGGATTTCATATTGAAGCGTATTATGGATAAATCGTAAATGACATGCGTAAACGTCAAATATGGTAGGTGAGCAAAAGTGTCTATAATTAATATTTCGGGAATTTAATAATCTGCTGATGAGATAAAAGTTGCTGATTGTTTTTTTAAAAACTCTACCTTTATTTCTAACATACAGCTGGGACAGAATGTACAATAAATTTAATTATTCTTGGCATAATTTAAAATACTTAGATAGTGTTATTGAATTTTTTTTTAATTTCAAAACGTTCATTTGTTATAATATAATTTAAGGATAGTTTATATATATATATATATATATATATATATAAGATTTAAAATGAAAAAAGAAAATATATAGGTGGAATGATTGTGTTTACAGGGTTGCAGAAAGGTCAAGGGGGATTGCGACCCCTATTTCCTGGTTAGAAGCTGGCTTTGACTTCATCAAATCGCTCCCAGAGACTCTGCACGCCTGAAACAACAATCGATCATGCCCGTGGGGAAAAAATGGCCGAAACCCAGACAACATAAAAATGATCAAAATAACAAAAAAAAATGGAAATTTTACTAACCAGCAAGACAAGAATCATAGAAGAGTTGCATAAAGCGTATAAACTTCGAATAGGAAAGCATACATAAAAAAGTCGCGTCTAACTTATAGAGCCATCTCGATGTGAAACAATCAGATAATCCTAAGTAAGAGTTGAGTTGTATTGTATGATGTCGGATAAATTAACATAATTTTTATCACTATAATTTCTGCAAAAAACATCATAATAGTGCTGTACAAAACGGAAGGGATATGATTGTTCCCGAGTTCCGTTGATTAAATGCATCATGCATTTATTAAATTCTGTAATAGATGAGTTTAATAATCTGTATCTGTTCAAGTGATTTACGATTAAATTACGTTGTACGTTTAAACTCAAGTTGGTATTCCAGTGGGTAAAATAATTGATCTTGCAGTCATATAAATGTCTCTTGTCAAATAATT
The DNA here is from genome assembly GCA_951213105.1 of Amaurobius ferox. NCBI lineage: Eukaryota > Metazoa > Arthropoda > Arachnida > Araneae > Amaurobiidae > Amaurobius > Amaurobius ferox. The sequence goes on along the minus strand of OX578137.1, from coordinate 117,804,876 downwards.
TATAACATAATTTCTGTTCCAAATTATAATAAATAGTGATGTCAAGGAAATCAACTGTTCCTACATTCGCTGACTCCGATTCGATTAGTTCAAGACACGGCGGGTAGAATGTAAAATCAAATATAGTATATTGATTATCCACTCCAATCATGAAGTCATCAACGAATCTGAAGAATGGTATTTCACTAATTAAATGCGAGCCTTTCTCATAATGATGTAAGTAAAAATCCGCAAGTAACGAGGAACATCCCCCTCCCATTGGGATGCCTTTGATTTGTCTATAAAATGCGATTCCATTATATAGAATATTATATTTCATTATATAGAATATATATTTCTTGTATTACATTTGATTCTCAGTTTTGGAAATTTCCTTTTGGATTTATATATTGTTCCTTGTTGCGAAGCAGCGTGGCGCTTTACTTCATTGTAACTTCGTGTATATGTTTTATGGATTTTGGTTAAGGTTTAAAATAAATAAGATATATATATATATATATATTTTCCCCCGCTAAAAAACTGCTGAACCCTGTCGCAATACTTAGCCTATGCATTATACTAAGTATATAGGGAAAGTTACAGTTAACATAAAAAGTTAATGTCATGAGATATAATTACATAATATCTAAAATTACTTTTATCGGATTCCAGCATTTTGTTGGTACAAACAAAACACAGGCTCTTGAAGTAGTTAAGTAATGTAAATTAAAGTCAAAACGTATTAACGTTCTCTTAATTAAAATTTAGCCAAATCATGATTTAACACATCTGGATTATATATATGCATAAAATTTAATAACATATTTTCAATAATCAAGCTTATACTGTAATGAGTCAGAAGTAGATCACAAATAATAAAGCGTAGAAACAAGTATTCTAACAAGCTTCTGATTGAGAAGTTTAACGTATGAAGGAGTAAATTAATTGATTAAGGGGAGCTAATCTATCATTCTGAAAACCTAACATAACAAAATGTTTTGATATATGCTTTAAATGATACTTTAAATTGATAAACGGGCCAAAATATCCTATCTTTTTAAATAACAGAGAGAAGAGAGAAGAGAGAGAGAAAAATACATAACTTTAAAAAATCTGATGTGGGCAACACATGACTTTCCTTATATAATGTAATGAGTTTACTACTTTTACAGTAAAAAAAATAGGTTTTTCTTATAGAAGATATTAATATTCTATCCCAGATATTGAATTTTCGACAATTAGTCGTCATTTTCATTGATTTAGCGTCATTTTTATCCATTTGGCAACATTTCCAATTTGGCAACATTTCAAAAAGTCGCCAAGTTGGCGACATTCCGCCAAATTCGTCGCCAAAATCTCGCCAAAAGTTATGGACGGAGCAATAAGTTATTCTTATAGCAGATACATGACTACTGGCGTTCAAATACAAATGTATTACTCAAAGTATCTTTTTTCATGAATGGAACGAGCTAGATCCACGAGAATGATGTCACCCAATTTATCGTATGGTATTACATATGAAAAGTGAACATGTTTCTCAATAGGAAATATTTTTTTTTCTTTTATATGACTTTTTGATAATTTTTTTGAAAAATGTGCAGTATCTCGAGAACGGTTTGCGTTAGAGTTCTAAAATTTATGCCAATCGTTTTCTAAAGAAAAATTACATAAGAAATATCTATTTGCGTAACTTTATTTGCGGTTTTGATTTTTTGACGATTTTTTCAAAATTTTATTCGAAAATTTAGGGGGTTCTGGACATTCGATTGCGTATAAAAACAATAGACTTCCAGTGTTTACGGATTGTGATTTTTGTACCAAATTTGGTTCGAATCGGTCCATTCATTCGTCAGTCATCGTCTCCACAGACTCACTGACACACACACACACACACACAAACACACACGCACGCACGCACACACACACACACACACACACGCACGCACACACACAGACATCACTTCAAAAATGTTTTATTCGTGATCAGGGATGCTTGAAACGTGCTCTCCCGAAAACTCGATTTCGAATTTTCGACCCCGTCACAATACTTTCCTTATACATTATGTATATAAGGAAAGTAAAACTAAAAGTGTAAATGTAAAATGCATTACCGGAGTTATGTCTTTTACTTCGACCCCGCTTAACTATACCACCATGTTTGAATTCACCAGAATACTATTCATATATTTATTTCTATATTAGACTGTTTCTCAGGGTATCAGCAGAAGATTCAACATCTTACGGGTACTGTTCAACATCTTACGGGTAAGCAGTTCGGGCCACGTTTTATATTACTTTCCTTATATACATAATGTATAAGGAGAATAACCAGATGTATTTTTACGTTTTTAATTAATTACTAAACATACACAAAAGCAGAATTCCCACAATGTGAAATAACATAATTATATAATTACTTTATATTACTTTCCTTATATACATAATGTATAAGGAAAGTATTGTGGCGGGGTCGAAAATTCGAATTCGAGTTTTCGACGGGAGAGCACGTTTCAAGCATCACTGATCACGAATCAGACATTTTTGAGGTGATGTCTGTGTGTGTGTGTGTGTGTCAGTGAGTCTGTGGAGACGATATCTCACGAGCAAATGAATCGATTCGAATGAAATTTGGTACAAAAATCACAATCCGTGAATGCTGGAAGCCTATTGTTTTTAAACGTAATCGAATGTTCAGAACCCCCTAAATTTTCGAGTGAAATTTTGAAAACATCATCAAAAAATCAAAATCTTTAATAAAGTTATGCAAATAAGCATTTCTTATGTAATTTTTCCTTAGAAAACGATTGACATAAACTTTAGACCGCTAGCATGAACCGTTCTCGAGATATTGCACATTTTTCAAATAAATGTATCAAAAAATCCCATAAATTAAAAAAAATATTAACTGTTGAGAAACATGTTCACTTTTCATATGTAATATCATGCGATAAATTTGGCGACATCATTCTCGTGGGTCTAGCTCGTTCCATTCATGAGAAAAGATACTTTGAGTAATACTTTTGTATTTAAACGCCAATAGTCATTTATCTGTTATAAGAATAACTCATTTCGCCGTCCATAACGCTTGGCGAGATTTTAGCGACGAATTTGGTGGAATGTCGCCAACTTGGCGACTTTTTGTAATGTTGCCAAACTAACGAAAATCTCGCCAAATGGATAAAAATGGCGCTAAATCATTGAAAATGACAACTAATTATCGAAAATTCAATATCTTGGAATGAATATAAGTATCTACTATAAGAAAAACCTATTTTTTTTACTGTAAACGTAGTAAATTCATTGCATTATATAGGAAAAGTCATGTGTTGCCCACATCAGATTTTTTTATAGTGTAAAGGATCATGTAACCCCTTTAGTATCCAAAGTGTTCATATAGTCCAGCTATATGTAAATACTAACTTCTTTGGTATGTCTTCATAACCATATTCCAATTTTAACCATCATTATTCCTCCTCATTAACTAGCACGTACTTCTTTCAAACCAGCTTATCGTCCCTTAATGTTATTCTGAACCATTTTTCACATGGGTATAGAAAAGCAATTTGCCTTAACCATTAATCAGTTAGGGTTGAGTTCATTTTACTTTTGAAGATAGAGCACTCCTCCTTCAGCCCAATTTTCTATTAGTCTATTAATCTTTTTAATATTTAGGCGGCAGATACTAATCAGTACTAATAACTAATAGAGAAAGGGAAAAATAAAAAATCCGATTAAGAACAACGACTTGGGATAATGTATTTAGAGGGTTGGATGCGTATTGTCCTGTCCAAACGTGTTGCAAAATGCTATAACATCAGAATTATAGCAGTAATTGAGTTAAATATGATTTACAATTTATCTCTTTGTATGTCTTGTCTTTAAGTCCAACGGACTGTCCGGCGGATAATTTGCAAAAGCTGGATCGAAACAAATCATCTGAATTATGGATCTCTATTTTAAAAAATACACCAAACATTTTGTTTTCGTCTTTCTCAATCGTCCCAATATCCAATGAATATAACTGCTGCTTGTGAAAATATAACTTTTAATACTTCTGTGAAGAACGAACGCAAAGGGAAATTTGGCGACTACGATGGCTTCCAGAACATTTTAAGTAAGAAAAATTGTTTAAAAATGATGCTGTTTTCAATACAGTTATTTCAATAAATGCTGGAAAGGATGAACTAAATTTTTGCACACCGAGGTTACCGACAGGGTTAAATCGACTGTAGTCTAAATTTACCTTTATTCATATTCACATTGTTTTTCTATATATGAATTTTACAATTAATAATTAATGTAAGAAATTTGTTTGAAGATGAAAGATAGCATATATTTTGTTGAGGTTATGTAGAATCATAATATAAAGTAAGAACTATTGTGGTAATTTATTATTATTTAGGAAAATATAAAATAGAACTAGAACACCAAATTAACATTAACAGTTTGAAATTTCAAGCAATTACAAATCCTTAATGGTTTATGTAAAAAATGTACATTTTATATGAAATCGGCGTGCTTTGACTTGGAGAATCATAATATGTTATCAAAAGTGAATGTTGCACTTTAAAAATATTGACTTGGTGCAAAGTTTAATATAAAGACAACATCTTATGCATATTTATTGCATATTTATTTATAGAAAATATTATTTCGACTTTAATTAAGCATTGGGTTTCACTTCACGACCCTGCAATTCCGACTAACGAGCTGCGTTTGGATTTTTATTTGACGGACTGTACATCAGATTGGAACATGCAAATGATTATTATGTTAGTGAGCATGTGCATTCGGTGTGAGATAGGTACTGTCTGTACTTTTCGGTCTTGGGTATAAATAAGTAGCTCAAACTAAATTTTGTGATCATGCAATCAGAGCCGAAATTTATTTGAAAAGGTTATTTCCTGTGTCTCACTACGCCTCGTCACCGAATAATGTCGCATTATGAGACCCCAACGGACTTTAAGAATGGAAAGGATGTTAAGATGATATATGCTAAATTTCCTTACCACAAAATTGCCACTTATTCTGAATAAAACGACAATACAGCAACTCGGGCGCACATAAACCTAGAAACTGGATCACAAAATCGTATGACAAATATCTTTACCGTATGGTAGTAATGGGTCGTACAGCGACAGCCACAGCATTAACACAGCAGTGGAGCACAGTACTAGGTCAGGCATTTGTCCTCCAGGCCAGTTCCGTGTCTTCTGTTTAACTTAGAACTAGTCGCTTGGCTTAGTAATTGGCAGCATGTTATTTTTTCTGACGAGTCACAATTCAACTTGTTGAACCCTGATAGTCACACACATTTTCAAATGCATCGCCGCAGTCTGCAGCCTGCAGTTTTCAACGCCATACTGGTCCAACGCCATACTGGTCATGATATGGGTGCGCTATTTTACGATCTCGCCTGATATGAATTCGGGATATCTTCAACAACCAGCGATTCATCAGGAATGTCGTGGAGGCAGAGAGGATACATTTCCTCTCATAGTTGTCCTAGCGCTAAATTATAGTAGACAATACTCGCCTACATGTTGATCAGATGCCCACATGTTGATCAAGATATCTTCCATATACAGCAGATTCCACATTTCTCTTGATCAGCACATTCGACAGACATATGCCCTATTGAACATGTCTAGGACATTATATAGCTAAGTTACTAGTCCGTAAAGAGCTTCTGACATCCAACACAAATACATTTTGGACTCGTGTAGAAGGAGTCTGGTAGGCAATTACCCGGGGTGATATCGAAAACTGCTTCCATTCAATGTCACTTGGTATTGAAATTGCTCTTGCAGCTCATGGAGACTTTACATGATATTGGATGCTGAAGTACAAAAGTTCAAATAGCTCTACAAATATAAACAGTTATCTACTGTAACACGAGTAAGCTGCGAGACAAATTTTACTTGAATAGCATTAAGTATCTCTTTATTTTACAGCTTTCACAAATAGAAGTGTATATTTTACTATCTGGAAAACAGTGGATCAGTTTCTATAATTCAAAGCAAACAGAAATTCCCCAAATATATATTCACTTACACAGAAATTTTCATTGCATTTTCAAAATGAAATAAATTCATTGGGTCACCTTTGGAGACCACTGAATCTGTTATTAATGCAAAAGTAAGACTGTCCAAGGTTTTAGAACTTTTCTTCAGTGTATTTATTTATGCGAAGTTTTCATTTGAATCTCAAATTCAGGTGATTTCATAAGACTTTCTCTTTGGAGATCATCAATCTGCTGCTTACTGCGAGGTAAAATTTGACGATGTTTAATATTTTTTTACCAAAGTATATTTAACTGCACCAAATTTTTACTTCAACCTAAAACCAAGACAACTTCGCTAGACTTTTAGAAAACCACTGAATATATCGTATAATTTCCTGATAGGAAAAAAAATCATTCATTTATTTATCAAATCATTTATCGCTTAAATTTCTTAACTATTAATTTTTGATGTTTTCATAAATTTTCATAATGTTTTAAGCGTTGTATGAAAATCCAAACACCCTGCATTTTATTTTCTATCCACATCAGTATTCTAAGAAAACTAACTCATGAATTCGTTAAACTAGGCCGATAAACCTCGATTAAGTGTCCCATTTGTCAATGATATTCTTTATCATTACTGATTAAAAAATAAATTTGTTTCTCATCGATAAATCAATCGATTATCCTTTATCGGATTAATTGAATTCTTAACGGAATACCATCCTGCGGTCATTGGTTGAGTAAGCTTAGAAATTAGTTTATTTATTGGTTAAGTTAGAAAAATGACTTTCTGTGCTCTTTTACATTATTTGGGGATTAAAATGTCTTATAGGGCTAATTAACGTAGTGGGACGAGAATAGTGAAATTTAAACAAACGATATTTCTGGTCCGGATATTTAATGGTATAAGTGCATAGTATTAACTAACATCCTTTTTTTGCAATTTTTTTAATGTTTTTCATGTATAATAATTTAGTTATTTATTTGGATTAAAAATTCCTTCAAATTACCATCTTAAACTAAATAGTTTGATAACGCCAAAATAAGATAATAATATCGATCTGTTCACATATTTAAATAGTTAGTGTTCCTGAGATTAAGCTACCAGTGCATCAAGTAGCATAATCCCAGAAAGATCATTAGAGAACATCAGATCCCAATAGCTATTAACAGCACTAACAGCAAAGAAACCTGCTATGTGCGGCATTTTGAAAACACATGAAGTGTTTAATGACATGCAAAATAACTGGTATATATGGAAAGTTCCATGAATGGGGTTCAATAAAAAGTTAGCCAAATCACACACCTTCAATGAATTTGTTGAATATTCAGCGTGAAATCAACGAGGATGCAAGGCGAGGTTGGTTCGAGGTTTAGAGACCGCCATGCACTTACAGCTTGACCTTCACTTAGAACTGACAAGCTAGACTGACAGTTTTGCCTGTTTCTCCCGAGACCCCCCCCACCCCCCCTACTCAGATTGGACTGCTGGTTCATCTTTTTCTTCGAACCAGACCGTCCGACCTACCCGAGGTATAAGGTATATGTTTGGACGGGCGGGAAGTGCCACCCAATTTAGATCGGAACCCAGTTGGAGAAGCATCCACGGGGACCGCACCCTCCTTCCCCTACCACCAACCTCTCGGAAGGACTTACGGGCCCACTTGTTTAACGTGATCGTAGTCCGCGTGAACATGGCGACAGTTTGGCTAGACTTACCACTGAACTGTCGCGACTCTTGGACTGGTGGTTCATCATATTCAGTTATTATTAAACGGAAATAATATAAATACAGAAGAGATTGAGAAAAACATGCAAAACTGTTTACAGAAGATTCGGCCGGAAAGCACGCCATAAATGTCAGTTCGACTGCAGTGCTAGGACGTCCGGACAGCCGGCTAACACAATTGTGGGAACTTTCAGACTCCAACAGTTCAAAGGATTTGCAGGTAAGTCGCTCGCCACACATCAGAGCGACCATCCAATCTTGGACTACTGGGGGCGCGACAGCCCAGTGGTTAGCTCGCGGGAATTGCACTGGGTCAGCCAGGGTTCGATTCCCGCCACTGCCAAAACGGCCGCGTGTTCACGCGGAGTACAATCACGTTAAACATGTGGGTCCGTAAGTCCTTCGGAGAGGTTGGTGGTAGGGGAAAGAGGGCACGGTCCCTGTGGATGCCTCCACCACTGGGTTCCATTCTAAATTGGGTGACATTTTCCGGCCGTCCAAACAGATACCTTATACCTTTCTGGTAGGTTGCACCGTCTGGGTCAAAGAAGTAGAAGAATCTTGGACTATTTTACATTTCAGCTTTGGGTAGGTCGGACGGTCTGGGTGGAAGAAGAGGATGCTTGAGCTGTTGAGATCGATGATGAGGCTAAACTGTGCATCATCTGATGAGCCTAAAACGCATTAATGATAGGCGTGGTAAAAGCGTTTTGAATATTAATTTTTCCAGTGTGGTTCCCAGTGCAGTTTTGCAGTTAGCGGTGTTTTTTTTCACTGGGGGGTGATGTTTACCTCTAAAAAGGATAAATGACGTTTATCAACTACGGTTTCTGAAGCAGAATTAATATTCCAAATTTTGTTACATCCCCTATCTATTATAGTTTTATATCCTATAGTTTTATGACAACAAATGGAGTTCTTATCTATATACTAGATAATCCATGGTTCAATTTCCGTACTGTATAGCCTTTTAAACTTATTTTAAAGTATTTTATTTGATTAAGGTATCACAAAATTGTGAATGATGGCAGAATAGGATAAAACACACATTTCATCAACTTCACTCAAAACATTCTAACCACTATAATATACGCATATCAAAATTATCTGCAAAAATATATCATTTATCTAATAGATTCACCAAGACATCTTCAATTCAAAAATCCATTAGTCGGCGATGTTCTGCATAATTACTGGGCAAAAAATATGTTTGTTTCTCATCAATAAATCAAGTGATTAGTACGTATCGGCTTAATCGGCTTAATCGGCTAATGAACTAAATATCATCTATCATTCCTTTTATTTAAAGCTACTGAAGCTTATGAATTGGATTGTTTAGCTCAAGTTAGATAAATTAGTTTGTGTACACATTCCTTTAAGTGCAGGAAATAGCGTGAGGAATGAACTGGTTTATAAGAATTACCAAAGTAATCGCATAAGATTGGAAAATATCTGATCATAAACGTTCGCCAATTCTGATCAGTAAAAGTCAACTAAAAACATTGAGATTTACTAGAAGGTATGCCCGTTATATGATGGAATTAAAAATTTGCAAAGCATTGCCTCATATTCAGCGTCATTTTTATCAATTTGTTGACATTTTTATCAATTAGGCGATATTTTCGTTAATCTGGCAATATTTAAACAAGAAAGATCAATCATGCATAAAGGCTTGATTATGAAACACTTTTCAACTGCAATGCAATTTTATTTAAACAATATTAAAATGCGATACATTCAGCGGAAATATTTCTAAAAGTATCACAATACTACAATAATTTATTACATTTGAAAACTTAAAACTTCATCGAAAAAAATGAACTTTATTCAAATGACATCGTTGAGATATAAATCGCCTGGCTCGCTATATAAAAGCTGTAAATATTTCATTCATACATTTTTATTCCATTCCCTTCATTCATTACAATACTACAATGATTTATTTTATTTAAAAACTTAAAACCATGGAGGTAAAAGTAATTTAACTGTATACTTAAAACTTCAACGAAGAAGTCTGCTATAAAATCGTTTGTTCTCTATGTGAAATCAATGAATATTTCATTCATATCAACTATATTGCAGACTCCAGAGTTAAATAATTTTGCATGAAAAAAATCAGGAATTCTTTTACAACTCATCTTACAATCGTTTGTTTACATTCTGCATTCATTAAAATGAGGTTTTATTGTAGAAATAATAAAAGTTTGATGATCATTTAAACTCAAATACGTTGTAATTTGCGTTGTTTCAGAATTCAGATGCACAGAAATTGGGTAAAAGTAAAACGGTTTCAGGACGAATACAACACTAAATATAAATTAAAAAGAACTTTAAAAATCACGATATTGACACAAGATGGATGCCATATTTTATTTTTACGTGGGTCACGTGACCTCTTTATATTATTTGGTTATCTGGGTTCAGCCCAAAACTAATTACGTGATATTATTCATTTATAGGTCCCACAGACCGTCTGAACAACATACTAAAATTTCAATTTGATACAGTCATTTTTACGGCAGTTATCGTGCGAACAGACTGACAGACAGGCAGACAGAATGAACAAAGTCATAAACACTTTTCAATTATGTTGTAAAGTGTAAAATTCGCCAAGTTTACGTTACACCGCCAAATGTTTCGCCAAGCATTAAGGATGGCCGAAGAAATGTGTTATTCATATAGTCGTTTGTTATTTCCTTTTCAATATCTCGAATTTTCATCAATTAGTCATCATTCTTATTGATTTAGCATCAATTTTATCAATTTGGCGACATTATTATCAATTTAGCGGAATTTATAAAGAGTCGCCAAGTGATTTGGCCCCAAAATTCGTGGTCAGAATTTCACCAAGTATTACAGGCGAGGAAATAGGTTATTGTTGTAGTAGATTAATTTTTATACTCTTTCCAAGTTATTAAATTTTCATCAATTAGTGGTCATTTTCATTTAGCGTCATTTTTATCAATTTGGCGACATTTTCGTCAATTTGGAAACATTTAAAATATCTCGCCAAGTTGGCGGTATTCCGCCAATTCCAACGCCAAAATTTCGCCAAGAGTCACCCAGAGATAGTTAGATAAACAGACAGATAAATAAATGGAGAAATTTTTTAAAAAACGCTAAAATTCATGAGAAAAGAAATGGCAAAAAGAAACATATGAAAATTATAATAGAATTTGGGCAATAATATGAAAAAAATTAATATTTGCGAAAAAAATTATGAAAAAGAAAAATCTGAAAATTAAAACAGAAATTGTGTAATCATAAGAAAAATATTCGGACATTTGCTAATTGATATTAGCGAAATTTTTAAAAAACCCTAAAATTTACGAAAAAAGAAAGAAAAAACAAGCAAAAATCTGAAAATTAAAATAGAAATTGGGCAATAATAAGAAAAAAATCGGAAGTTCGCTAATTAATAATTGCGAAATTTCAGACCCCCATCTTCCTAAAATTTGCGTTGCGAAATAATTATTGCACTAATTATAAGCTAGAAACCTTATCAGGTAATAGAGAAAACCTTTTTCATTCGAATTTCTTTATGTTTCCGTCTATAATTACGAACCTTAATTTCAATTTTTGTTAGATACCGTCGAACTTCAGAAAATTGTTAATCTAAAATTATTAGTGGAAAATCGCTACATCTATTTTTGTTAATTGTTATCCTTGAATGTAAACAAATCTGACGGGTCAAACGGAATGGCTTTCAGTATATAATAAAAAATTCAATATTGCTGGAAAACAATAACACAAAATAAATTTTCTTATAACTCTCTTCACTGCCTCCTGTATATAAATAAAAATATATCTCATGTGGACAGCTCATGACTTTCCCTACAGGATGCAATGATTTTACTTCTTTCAATGCGATCACGCAATCCGCGGCAGAATTGCTTTGGCGTTAAATTGTATATTAACATTTGGCACTTTTCTGTATGGCAACATGTAAAACTATTTTGAAGTACCAAATTGATTTATATTTCCCGTATTCACGCGGAGTACGGGCACTATAATGTGGATCCGCATGTTTTTCCGAGACGCTGGTGGTAGGGGAGTAGTTGTTGTTGTTGTTGAGACCCAGACCGTCCAACCTACCAGAAATGTGTAAGGTAACCGTTTGGACGGCCGGGAAGTGCCACCCAATTTAGAGCGGAACCCAGTTGGGGAGGCATCCACTGGGACCGTACCCTCCTTCCCTTACCACCAACCTCTCGGAAGGACTTACGGACCCACATGTTTAACGTGATCGTACTCCGCATGAACACGGCGGCAGTTATGGCAGCGTGCAAATCCAGAGCGCAAACAACCGGGCTACCGCGCCCGAAATGTGCCAACAGCACGCGGTGTTCCCAGGTGGTCACCTACCTAAGTACTAACCTCTCCCGATGCTGCTTGACTTCGGTGATCTAACGAGAACCGGTGTTTTCAGCATGGTAGGGCCGTTGGCCACGGTGGTAGGGGAGTTGTCAGGTTTCACTGGGTTTCGGTCTAAATTGAGTGGCACTCTCCCGGTCGTCCAAGTAGATACCTCCCACCTTCGGGTAGATTTGTCTGGGTCGAACAAACAAACTCATATTACGAACACATCTAAAGGCAACTAAATATTGCTAGAATCTGCTACACAATATTTTAGGAACACCGCAGCGTTACTCCCCACCAAGTCATTATGCCTGTAGCTAGTACGTTTCACGTGATAAAACCCGATTTCCGGGGTGTCTGTAGCTTATCTAATGAGATATCTAAATACTTGATATTTTCTCAGTAAAACCGTCTCAATGTTGAGAAAAACATAAGTGTGAGGTAACTAACCGTTGATCGGCCTGGAGAGTGCCACCCAACTTAGAGCGGAACCAGCCATATTATATATGAGCGGAACCAGCCATATTATATATGAGCGGAACCAGCCATATTATATATGAGCGGAACCAGCCATATTATATATGAGCGGAACCAGCCATATTATATATGAGCGGAACCAGCCATATTATATATGAGCGGAACCAGCCATATTATATATGAGCGGAACCACATAAAGGTGGCAACCATAAGTAAAATCCCCCCCTCTAACTAATCACCCCTTGAATCAACTTTCGGCCATGTAACGGTACAAAATAAAGCGATCTGGCAAATTTATCTTTCTCATATTCCGCGATGACACGGCGATACTCTTGAAGGAATCGAACGCGGGACTACGGCTTGTATATCCATCATCCAAAACCTCTAGGATATCTCTCGCATGTTGTTATTTGCAATATGAGTGTATTCCACAGGAAAATCTGTTCATATATTTAGTTGCTCTCTAATTGCTTAGGTATCAAATCAGAGAAACAATGGCCAAAGAAGTAAGCAGCCCATTACACACCACATCACGAAACGGAAAGGGAAATGTTGAGTTATCTCAGGGATTCTTTATCGTCTCTTGATGAAAAAACTGTGAGAAACTGTGACGAGAGATGGAAATGACAAATGTTTTATAACCTCGAGCACACTAGCCGGAAGGCTGGTGGAATTATCGCAGTTGTTATTCTCTTTCTAAAGAATCTGATAATTGCAAATCGCGGAAGAAATTGATAACTAAATTATCTGGGAATGAAGAAATGGATATAATTGTTGCTTATGATACTGATCTTTGATTTGTACGGATGATATTTCATCTTTTAACGTCTGTAGAAGATGTAATAAATTTGTCCAGTCTGTTATTTTAAATAATCGGGAAATATGCAAATATTCCGATAATTTTTTAGAAAAATGTGCGATATCTCGAGAACGGTTCATGTTAGCGTTCTAAAATTTATGTCAATCGTTTTCTAATGAAAAATTACATAAGGAATTTCTATTTACGTAACTTTATTATTGGTTTTGATTTTTTGACGATTTCTTCAAAATTTCATTCGAAAATTTAGGGAGGTTCTGAGCATTCGATTGCGTACAAAAACAATAGGCTTCCAGTGTTTACAGATTGTGATTTTTGTACCAAATTTGGTTCGAATCGGTCCATTCGTTCGCCAGTTATCGTCTCCACAGACCCACTGACACACACACACACACACACACACACACACACACACACACAGACATCACTTCAAAAATGTTTGATTCGTGATCAGGGATGCTTGAAACGTGCTCTCCCGTCGAAAACTCGAATTCGAATTTTCGACCCCGTCACAATACTTTCCTTATTCATTATGTATATAAGGAAAGTAATAATAGTTGGTAATAACTTAATATTGCCACTCAGTAAAAAACAAATATTTAAAATTCTTTTGTTGCTGAAAATGCATGCAAATATTAGCAATAATATATGACAGACAATAAAAAATATTTCAAATGAAACAAACAAAATATTCAGTCATTTAATATTGTTTGCATATTCAACTTTTTTTTATTTCGGTAGTTTATAAAACTTTCATTATGTTAGAGATAAAGACATAAAGAAGAAGAATTGCATTTATTGTAGAGTGCTGGTTAGTGTATGATTAGGTCGCTTTTGGAGATCCGTATAATGTTAGTGCTGTTTGTTTGGAAAATTATAAAATGATTGTGTGACGTAGAAAGTGGGGAAACAGTCAACAAGTTTGTTCAATATAGGAGTACCGGATAGACAGGAAAGACGAACACCTAAATTTTAAGTGGATCCATATCAAGACTACTTTACAAAATTTTATGAAATTCGGTACAGCAGTTTTTCCGTATGAGGCAAATAAATGGATTTTCCATCTTATTTATATAGATATTGGCAGATATTTTATTAGATATTTATATTCATTAGATGTTAAATCTAATTTCATATGCACTTTCATGCTAAATCGTAATCCACATAGTTGAAAAGTGCTTGACTTTGTTCATTCTGTCATTCTGTCTGCCTGTTAGCACAACTGTCGTAAAAATGAATTTTTCAAAATGAAATGTTAGTATGTTGTTCAGACGGTCTCGTGGGACCTATGGGAATATAAATGAAAAATATCACCCAATTATTACTTTCCTTATATACATAATGTATAAGGAAAGTATTGTGACGGGGTCGAAAATTCGAATTCGAGTTTTCGACGGGAGAGCACGTTTCAAGCATCCCTGATCACGAATCAAACATTTTTGAAGTGATGTCTGTGTGTGTGTGTGTGTGTGTGTGTGTGAAAGTATGTGTGTGTGTGTGTGTGTGTGTGTGTCAGTGGGTCTGTGGAGACGATAACTGACGAACGAATGGACCGATTCGAACCAAATTTGGTACAAAAATCACAATCCATAAACACTGGAAGCCTATTGTTTTTATACGTAATCGAATGTTCAGAACCCCCCTAAATTTTCGAATGAAATTTTGAAAAAATCGTCAAAAAATCAAAACCGCTAATAAAGTTACGCAAATAGACATTTCTTATGTAATTTTTCATTAGAAAACGATTGGCATAAATTTTAGAACGCTAACATGAACCGTTCTCGAGATATTGTACATTTTTCAAAAAATTTTTGAAAAAGTAACATAAAAAAAATTCCTATTGATAAACATGTTCACTTTTCATATGTAATACCATGCGATAAATTGAGTGATATCATTCTCGTGCATCTAGCTCGTTCCATTCATGAAAAAATATACTTTAAATAATACTTTTGTATTTGAACGCCAATAGTCATTTATCAGCTGTAAGAATAACTTTTTTCTTAGTGCATAACGCTTGGCGAGATTTTGGCGACGAATTTGGGCGGAATGTCGCCAACTTGGCGACTTTTTTGAAATGTTGCCAAATTAATGAAAATCTCGCCAAATGGATAAAAATGATGCTAAATCAATGAAAATGACGACTAATTGTCGAAAATTCAATATCTTGGAAAGAATATTAGTATCTATTATAAGAAAAACCTAATTTTTTACTGTAAAAGTAGTAAATTCATTACATTATATAAGGAAAGTCATGTGTTGCCCACATCAGATTTGTTTTGGATTGAACCCGGGTTGAAAAAATGAAAAACACTGAACCCTACGGGACCTAATTTTTCAAACATTTTTAAGCGAATTTAAAATTCACAAATGACTTCGAAAGTTTAAGAAAATATTCAAATTATCCCATAAAATATATAAAAATAATTTCAGCAAAATATATCCTGTAGTTTTGAAAATAAAAATTAAAGTAATAATTGCACCCTTTATATGTTTAAGAGATCACGTCACAATTATATGAAGAGATCACGTGACCTACTCAAAATAAAATATGGCATCCATCTTGTGTCGAAATCGTGATTTTTAAAGTTCTTTTTAACTTATATTTAGTGGTGTATCCGTCTTCAAACCGCTTTATTTCTGCTTAAATTTTGTGCATCAACATACTGAAACAACGCAATTACAATATATTTGAGTTTAAATGATCATCAAACTTTGATTATTTCTACAACGAAGCCTAATTTTCACTTATGGAGAATGTAAACACCAAAAGATGTAGAATAAGTTGTATAAGAATTGCTGCATATCTTTAACGCAAAATTGTTTAGCTCATTGAGTCTTCAATATATTTGAAATGACTAAAACATTAATTGATTTTACTCAAAGAGATGTAGACGAGTTTTTCGATGAAGTTTTAAGCATAGAGTTAAATTACGTGTACCTTGATGGATTTAAGTTTTTAAATAAAATAAATTATTATAGCATTGTGATGAATCAAAGGAATGGAAAAAAGTTAATGAATGAAAAGCTGATTTTATAGAGAGAGCCAGGCCATTTATATTTCGATGACGTCATTTGAATAAAGTTCATTTGTTTTCGATGAAGTTTTCAAATATAATAAATTATCGTAGCATTATGATAATTTTAAAAATATTACCGAGGAATGTATCGCATTTTAGCGATGTTTAAACCAGGCAATTTATATTTCCATGCCATCATTTGAATGAAGTTTCATTTTTTTCGATGAAGTTTTAAGTTTTAAAATATAATAAATTAATGTCGTATTGTGATAATTTTAAAAATATTATCGAGGAATGTATCGCATTTTAGAGATGTTTAAGTCAAATTGCATTGAAGTTGGAAAGTGTTTCATAATCAATGCTTTATGCATGATTGATCTTTCTTGTATTAAATATTACCCCTTCCCTTTTGTCTGACAACTTTTGTTGAAAAAATGTGGTAACTTGTTTATTGTACGCTTCACTGCCGAAAGGCTGAAAATTTAACTGGGCCCCATATAATGGATTCAATGGATGGCCCTGATTAGAGACTTTCTATAAATTATCTTTATTCCATAGGACACTGTGGTCAGAAAATATTTACCCCTTAACCGGTATGGTAAATTGTTTGTTCATAACTGCTATCGTCGGGTCCCTTCCCTTCCCATGAACCTGTCAGTTCAATTATAAATACCTAATAACATTTGTAAAAACCTGGTGTGGGCAACACATGACTTTCCTTATATAAGGCAATGAATTTACTACTTTTACAGTAAAAAAATAGGTTTTTCTTATAGCAGATACTTATATTTCTTAAAAGATATTCAATTTTCATCAATTAGTCGTCATTTTCATTGATTTAGCGTCATTTTTATCTATTGGCGAGATTTTCGTTAATTTGGCAACATTTAAAAAAACCGCCAAGTTGGCAACATTCCGCCAAATTCGTCGCCAAAATCTCGCCAAGCGTTATAAACGGAGATATAAGTTATTCTTATAGCAGATAAATG
This sequence comes from Amaurobius ferox, assembly GCA_951213105.1. Classification (NCBI taxonomy): domain Eukaryota; kingdom Metazoa; phylum Arthropoda; class Arachnida; order Araneae; family Amaurobiidae; genus Amaurobius; species Amaurobius ferox. The sequence continues at coordinate 117,787,499 of OX578137.1, read as the reverse complement.
ATTATTGGTGTTCAAATACAAAAGTATTACTCAAAGTATATTTTCTCATGAATGGAACGAGCTAGATCCACGAGATTGATATCACCAAATTTATCGCATGATATTACACGTGAAAAGTGAACATGTTTCTCAAAATTTAATATATATTTTTTTTAATTTATGTTATTTTTTGATAAATTTATTTTAAAAATGTGCAATATCTGGAGAACGGTTCATGCCAGCGTTCTAAAGTTTATGTTAATCGTTTTCTAAGGAAAAATTACATAAGAAATGTCTATTTGCGTAACTTTATCCATGGTTTTGATTATTTTATGATTTTTTCAATATTTCACTCGAAAATTTAGGGGGGTTCTGAACATTCGATTACGTTTAAAAATATTAGGCTTTCAGTAATCACAGATTGTGATTTTTGTACCAAATTTCATTCGAATCGTTCCATTCGTTCGTGAGATATCGTCTCCACAGACCAAATGTGACACACACACACGCACACTTTCGTGACACACTGTCGTGACACGCACACACTGTCATGACACACACACACACACACACTTTCACACACACACAGACATCTCCTCAGAAATGTTTGATTCTTGATCAGGGATCCTTGAAACGTGCTCTCCCGTCGAAAACTCGAATTAGAATTTTCGACCCCGTCAATATACTTTCTTATACATTATGTATATAAGGAAAGTAAAAAAAAATATCTTGAATAAGCATATAGAGGATCTGATTTGAACTTTATAAATGCAACTATATACCTTAAAATTATTTTTTTATATTTATAAACTATAAAGATAGCAAAATACACAATTTTGCAATAATGATCTCATGAGACCCAACCATACGTCACGTGATATATCACAGAAAATTGGTAATAAAAAATAATTACAAATCTTACTCCTACTGTAATAGCACTCCTAATGTGATAGAAAATCATAAATAAAAAGATGTTACCTTAATATATACAAAATTACGTTTCTGGTATAGTCTAGTCCCTTGGACACAATGAAGTCCCTAGATAATGTCCATAAACAAAATAGCTAAACTGAATTTAATAATATAGTGTAGATGGCATAAAATGAAGTTACTGAAAACTATCTGGAACCACTCAAATGCATTTATTTATTTATTTGGTAGTAAAAAGTGAAGCCCGGGTCCCTGGGCCCATAACATACCAGTTAAGGGCTGAAGCCGCTGTTTTAGTATATAAGTAATTATATTTCGGTTTACAAATAATAATTTGTGGGTGAGACGGTGGCGTGCTGAGATTCAGAGCTCCATTTAATTCCTCAACTTATTAAAATTATAAGATCCTTAAGAACTGCTAGCGCCATCTGAATGCGTATGACCAAAATAATTATTATAAAGATTCAATAAATTACGTAGCACCAATAATAAAGGTGGCTGTGCACCAATAATAAAGATGGTTATGCACCAATATATTACCAATTTTCAGTTTAACATGTTACATATTAGAAAAACATTAATAACTATGTAGTGGACAAACACACAAATTACAACTCTGTCTTAATTTGAGTTCTACTCAAGAATATCTTTGAGAAAGGGTTAAAAAGTAAAAAAAAAATAGTGATTTATTATTTTTGCATTATAAATACTATTTTGCTTTATACATTCTTTCCAAAAACAATATTTATTTATTTCGCTACCAGTAGAATAAAAAATTTATATTTAAATTGTAATAATTGTAATGAAGATTATTGCCAATGGGAATACTATTAGGGAACCTATTCATGTAATCTATTCTTCTATATTACGTTTATATTTCACCACAGCAGAGTCGCCCACACAAATGTGCATCCTCCTACAAACATTTATCACGAACCCCCCCCCCCCTCCCTACCCTGCATATTTGATTTTCAAATCTTCGTGGCTTTTGAACATTGTTGTCCCTGACCTCAAAAAAAAAAAAAAAAAAGAAAAAAAAAAAATTAAAATTGGGGTCTGGACCCCACACTCGAGTAGTGTCCAACCTCACCCGCCCTGGGGGAGACACTGACTACAGCTTTATATTTTGTTTTTAAATGCGGTGAATTTTATTATATATATTGTATATTTCTAATGTATTTGTCATGCATGCATATTCATTGGAGTTAATATTTCTTCGTTTCATGTTTTTGTTTGCTACTCAGTGCAATTTTCTTTGAAACAAAAATCAATTATGATTCAATATATCAACTTTTCCGTGCAAAGAAATAATTATAAATAATTAATACAGTTTTCATATCAGAGAAAATAAAGTTTGGATTATAGTAAATATTATTAATATCTTATAATAGATGGCAGCACTGCATACGGACCCACAGTATTCCTATGGATAATTTCTTTTGTTTTTTCTCATTGTAAAAATAAAAGAAAACATCCTAGCATTGCCTGAAGTTCTATTAAATGACCAAATAATCTTTCGCTTTTTCGAAACAAGGAATTATTTACCTTTATTTTTTAAATTCGAGGATCATTTCAAAAATTAAGTTTGAGAGAAATGGAGAGGGGTAAAATTTAAAAATTTTAATTAGTTTAAACGTATGTCCCAGTACAAAAAAAGAAAAAAAAAATCTAAAGTAATTATGTGTTTTGCGAAAGGTGTTTCTTTTCTTCTTAGGTGTCTTCAAGTAGTCACTTCGTTCCGATTCAGGACGGTATTCCACTGTACTTGGCATACTTAAATCGCAAGGTATTTAGAACACTGTAGTTGACATATTTAAACGGCAAGGTATATTGAATGGAGGGGGGGGGGGGGGGGTCATCTGCGAGCTGCAATGTTATAGGCAGGCAGTCGACAGAGGGAGGGGGCAAAAGGATACATTGGATAGAGGCCCAGGAAGCTTAGGGACAAGGGCCATAAATATTTTATGTTAAAAGGTAGCTTGTAAAAATGTGGAACATTAGAGATCCGGGCATTTGCTTCATAGAAGCCTGAAAAATTATTAAGGAGGAGGAGGGAGGGTAATATGTACATTTGTACCCTCTTTCATCTAGGAAGAGGATCGCCAATCCCTGGATCGCCACTCTGACTCCAGCCCATGATCAGGCGACGCGTTCTCCTCGGCGACAATAGAGGATCTGCAATAATAAAATTATATTCTTTGTTCTTGAGCGGTGCACAAGAAATATAAACATACAAGGTAGTAAAATTTAATTGGAAGAAAATGCTAAATATAAACGCATGTAAATAAATATATTCGTTAAACCCACATCATAATACAGATTAGTAAATACATTAATTAATATGGGAAACAAAAAGTGTCCTTCAGGATACAAAAAAAAGAAACAACCTCCTTCAGAGTAAATTCCTCAACAAGAGAAAATAAAGCACCCCTTGAAATTTGTCTTGAAATTTAATTATAAAAAAAAAGTTTGATATCCATAAAACGGTTTTTGGTATTTGATATTCAAACACCAATTCAGTATTAACTTCACAGCTTTAGGTACTACTGTACTATAAAAATGTACAAGGGACCTTTTATACGCTGTTGGTTTCTAAATAACTTGTAAGTAAATTTTATAATAAGTTGACGTTAATAATGAGCTGTTATGTATTTTATTTGTAAAATATTTTTTAAAACATTTATTGGTATTTAAAGATAATGCAAATTTTTATTTATAATGGGTTTGATCTTCGAATCTGAATTTATATACAGAACAAATACTTCCCAAATAAAATTGGACGAAATATTTTATCGTCGAATATATGTCTAATTTAATTCGTAGTTTCTTCCAATATAATTCCGTAGTTAAATTCACGAGAATATTTCTTTTACAAATATGAGCTTTACAATCAAAATTATAATTTTTATATTTTCACTGTAACAAATCAGTTTAATAAGATATACACCCAACTCTCGGATTTTGATGCATCTCATTGCTTAAACCCCTGAATACGAATCAATTACTTTTCAATGATGTATGTGTGTCTGCCTGATAGTTTTTAAACTGGATATTTCGAAAATAAGTTGAAGGAAGTTCGGTACTACCAATTGATGAACGCCAGAGGCCGAATGATTTACACGGAAAGAAGGTAATCAATGTTTCAAAATGAAAAAGAAAAAAAAAAATATATATTTAAATATCACAGTTAAAAATGGTTCATTAATAACCATTTTAACTTTTCCTACATGTATAGTATAATGCATGTATAGAGGACGTATTATGACGGGGTAGAATATTTGAAATTGAGTTTTCAACATAAGAGAAGGTTTTAAGCATCTCTGACCTCGGATTGAACATTTTTGAGGTAATTTCTGTGTGTATGTGTATGTGCATGCGTGTGTATGTGTATGTGCGTGCGTGCGTGTGTGTGTGTATGTGTGTGTGTATGTGTGTGCGTATATATGTGTGTGTGCGTATATGTGCGTGTGTGTGTGCTTGCTTGAGTGAGTCTGTGGATTCGATATCTCACGAACAAAAGGAGCGTTTCGAATGTAATTTGATACGATTATTACAATCTGTGAATACTGGAACCTTTTTGAGTTTAAATGTTATCGAATATTCGAAAGATCCCTTAACATTCGAATGGATTTTAAAAGTAGTCAGGACCAGCAATAATGTTCAATAAACAATCATTCTGTATGTAATTTCTCATTAAAAATGATTGAAATGAACTTCAGAATAAGTTTTTAAGAAATTTTTTTAATAAATAAATAATTTTTTAATAAATTTTAAGAAACAAATAAATTTTTAAGAAAACAATATAAAATTATAACAAAGTAACTATTGCGAAATATGTTCGTTTTCAGTATGCAATATTATGCTACAACTTTCTTATGCATCATTCTCATAGATCTCATTCATGCTATTCATAAAAGCATATACTTTTTGTAATACTTTTGTATTTTGAAACCAAAGAATTCGTCAATTGTGATTTATTTCATAAATTAAATATCCGTTGCATTTTAATAAGGTTTTTACATAGGAGCTTGAATAAGCCAATCTGGTTGGACTGCTATGTCACCAAAAACTCCCAGTTTTAATTTACTTGATGTCAATTCTATTTCAAAAATCATTGTGGTTCATCATTATCCATCAGCATTAGATGTTGTATACCATCATTTCGCTGACAATAAAGTAAAGTCATTGTAAAGGAAAATTCATAATCATGACAATAAAGTAAAGTCATTGCATAGGATAAGTCATACGTTACTCACATTAGATTTTTTAAAAATTTACATGTGAGTTACATCATTCACAGGAATCTGACACATTCCGTTATCGCCGGCCACACATCTTGCTACCATAAGCCTTTGGGTTGGTCGTGTGGTCTGGGTTTTCAACATTCCGTTATCGAGATATTACAGGATCTATTATTATAAAAGTCATAAAAATTAAGTACTTTAGTGAATTCGCCATTATTATGAAATAAACCAAGTCTTTGTGCGTGCCTGTAACCAGAAATACATGTGTACCCTTACTATGGGTACCAAAGTTATCTAAAGTCGTCTTCCAGATATTAGAAATTTTATTTTTGTGCAGGACGCAGAATTTCTTTGAAAAGGATCAAGCTATTTCAATGAAAATTCATTTGCATTTTTAAATTCGTAAGAGAATAATTTTATTGATTTTCAGAAAAAATTAAGAACGATAAAGTTTATGTTGTCTCTTCCAGACAATTTCCGAATTTCTTTTCCCCACAATATCTAAATACAGTTGTGAGTAGGTAAAGTTTATGCTGTCTCTTCTCCACAATATCTGAGTCCATTGTCTCCACAATAAATAAATCCAGTTCTGAAAAATATGAAGTTTATGTTATCTCCTCTCCACAATATACCTGAATTTGTTTTCCCCGCAATATCAGAATCCAGTTGTGCGAAAAATAAAATTTATGCTGTCTCTTCTCTACAACATCTAAATTTGTTGTCCTTGCGATATCAAAATCCAGTTGTAAAAAATCCAAAATTTATGTAGTCACACTACCCCACAATATAATAAATTTCTTAATCTATTATGAAAATCTTTGTTTTATTTTACAGTACCAAAAATATTACAACTGGGAAACTATTTATAAAATTTAAAATTTTCTTAAACAAGAGTAATTTTCAAAATCCAGTTATGGAGTATTTTAGTAGTCTTTTATTGTATTTGAAACTATATAGTGTGCTATTTAATCATAAATCCTGTAGTTAATTAGTTTTAAAGCATTTCTGTATATCTCATTACATATAATGGAATGTAAATCTCTTTTTTTACAGTTTTAACTATAGTTCTCGAAAAAAAATTGTTCAAATTTTTAATTTCTCTTTTCAGGTGAGATACTACTTTTATGAAACTATATTATATAGATAAAGCACGTTTCTATGCCATAAGAGTAAATATTTCGAAACTTTCCGCATTCAAGATTGATTTTTGATTACATAATAAGGTAAGAGAAAATGCTGTTACTTATTTGCATCACTACAAACACTTTTAACTAATTTAATTAGTTAATATTTTCACCTTTAATGTAACCATGCCGTATTTCGAATATAAACAAAATCATCAGATAAATAGCTCAAACACTATTGCAATTACAGCACGATAAATTAAAACGTCTTAAAACACTATATATATATATATATATATATATATATATATATATATATATATATATATATATATATATATATTTATATATATATACATATATATATATATATATATATATATATATATACATATATATATATATATATATATATATATATATATAAATAAATATATATATATATATATATATATATATATATATATATATATATATATATATTTATATATATATATATATATATATATATATATATTTATATATATATATACATATATATATATAAATATATATATATATATATATATATATATATATATATTTATATATATATACATATATATATATATATATATATATATATATATATATATATATATATATATATATATATATATATATATATATATATATATATACTCATTGCCATAAAAATTTGCTCACCAAGAAAGAATTGCCAGAATCGAACGAAATTTTATATATGTGAGTGCAACATTGATATAAATAAGTAAGTCATTACAAAATCAAAGCAAAAGGATCATTTATTACAGAAAAAACTACAAATGATGGGAGGTTCTAGTGCCCTGTTGGGCCACATCCAGCTTGAATACACGATGCGATAAGGGTGGGCATTGAGGCATACGGGTTCCGTATGGTGACCTGCTTCATTTCATTTCACAGTTGTAAGCGCGCCTCTAGTTCGACAAAACTCGTAGGCTGTCCAACTTGCCGTCCCAAGTGTTCCCAGATATGCTCGATCTGTGAGAAATCTGGGGATCCGGCAGGCCAGGGAAGGGTGGTAATATGACTGAGGCATTCCTGTGGCACCCTTGCTGTGCGTGGCCGAGCATTGTCCTACTGACAAATGCCTCCTGGGAGCCCTGCCATAAGTGGCAACACATGTGGCTAAAGTGGGCGCGGTAGCCCAGTGGTTAGTGCGCGGGAATTGCACTCAGTGGGCTCAGGTTCGATTCCCGCCACTGCCGAAACTGCCGCAGTGTTCACGCGGAGTACGATCACGGTAAACATCTGGTTTCGTAAATCCTTCCGAGAGGTTGGTGGTAGGGGATGGAGGGTACGGTCCCTCTGGATGCCTCCCCCACTGGGTTCCGGTATCAATTGGGTGGCACTTCCCGGCTATCCAAACAGTTACCTTACATCTTTCTGGTAAGTCGGACGATCTGGGTCTCAACGACAACAGCATGTGGCTGAAGGATGTTAGGAACGTACCGCTGGGCTGTTATGGTTCCGTGGATCAATATTAGTGGTGACCGGGTGTATGCGATGGCACCCCATACCACCACACCAGCTGTGGGAGCGGTGTGTCGCTGTAAAGCGAGGCGTTCACCACGAGGAGTTCACCACGGGGCCTCCACACATGTACATGGTTGTTATCACTGCCCAAATTGAATCTCGATTCGTCGCTGAAGACGACCCGGTTCCATTCCGTTGCGATCCAATCCCGTCGAGTGCGACACCACTCTAAACGGCCCGGCCGTCCAAATAGCTGCTCTTAGTCCTTTGGACGAGTCGGACGGTCTGGGTCTTCAACCACTCTAAACGGAGGCGAGGGTAGGTAGGTGTCATTGGCAGCACACGTAATGGACGTCGCGATACCAAATGTCCATCAGCCAGGCGCCTCGCGATGTTTTGGACAGACACAGGGGCCCATGGTGAAGGTCGTGTCTGTGTCCGGATGGCGGACAATGATGCAGATGGCGCTGTGCGTGCGTGTTGTGCCCCGCTGTTCGTGCCCTAGTCATCCTGCGTACAACTTTTACAACTCAACGATATGTTGTTGAAAGCCTGCGGTCGTTGGCGTTACCCTTCATGGTATGTCATTCTGGGGACATTTTTCAACAAGATAATGCCACACTGTTGATACTGTTCTTTGAGCAGCACGGTCACCAGACCTTCCGCCAATCGAGCATGTATGGGACATGGTATGCAGCCAGATTCGGGAAATGTAGCAGATCTGGAGCAACTATTGAGGAATGCCTGGCAGAATGTATCATAGGATGACATTAGGAAATTTTATCACTCTTTACCTAGACGTATACAAGCATGCATTGCTGCCAAGGAGGGTTTCACCAATTACTGATTTGAAAATTCAATGTGCAATTGCTAACCATTGAAATGTCCTGCGACCTTTATTTTGTAATCATTTCATTACCTGTGTATGAGCTGTACGCATATTTAATTTTAATAAAAACAGTCACTTTCTTCATGATGCTTCGTTTGTTTTGCAAATTAGTGTATCCATATTTGTGGGCTTATGCTATCTTCATTTTATAGCCATTAATAAAATTCAATCCCTGGAGAGATCAAAATAATTAAAGATTTTTAAACAGTCATCAATTTATCATGCTAATCTTCTTTCATTAATCAGTCTCGATCTTCAGTGTACTTAAAAATAAATTTACCTAAGTTTATCTAATTTAATGAAGGTCTGTTTTTTTGTCTTGCCTCCATAGTTTCCTTGCAGTAAAACCTAATTGATGATGACATAAAAAACATGCATATTTTAAAATAATATTTTAGTAGTACAGATTATAAAATGAATGTAAAACGTTAAATTAACGATATTTTAACATTCTCTTGCATGGGAATAGAATAAAAATATATCACTTGCATCGTATAATGAAAATTTTGTTTTAAAGACAGTTTTTAAAATTCGATGTTTTGGCGTGAAAACAGGATTTAATTTTCCTTGAATACATTTTGATTCATTTCGGAAAGATGACCGTCTTTGTGTGCGTGATGTGGACAGTATAATTCCAGAACAAATTCTTGTGCAGTTATATAACATTATATGCGTATATACATTATTCGTATATAAAAAGAAAACATCAGCTATACATAGTTCCTAGAAAAATCCTTGTTTATAACTATTAAGATTATTAATTAATGTTAATTGAAAACACGATTAATAGTTATAATAGCTCACTGACTTTCATTGTTAGAACTATACTATTTATTTCCTTATATACATAATGTATAAGAAAAGTATTGTGACGGGGTCGAAAATTCGAATTCGGGTTTTCGACGGGAGAGCCGTTTCAAGCATCCCTGATCACGAATCAAACATTTTTGAGGTGATGTGTGTGTGTGTGTGTGTGTATCAGTGAGTCATTGGAGACGATATCTCACAAACAAATAGAGTGATTCGAATGAAATTTGGTTCAAAAATCATAATCCGTGAATACTGGAAGCCTATTGTTTTTAAATGCAATCGACTGTTCAGAACTCCCCTAAATTTTCGAGTGACATTTTGAAAAAAATCATCAAAAAATCAAAACCTTTAATAAAGTTACGCAAATAGATATTTCTTATGTAATTTTTCCTTAGAAAGCGATTGACATAAATTTTAGAACGCTAACATGAACCGTTGTCGAGATATTGCACATTTTTTAAATAAATTTATCAAAAAATCCTATAAATTAAAAACATATATATTAACTGTTGAGAAACATGTTCACTTTCATAAGTAATATTATGCGATAAATTGGGTGACATCATTTTCGTGGATCTAGCGCGTTCCATTCATGAGAAAAGATACTTAGTAATACTTTTGCATTTGAACGCCAATAGTTATTCATCTGCTATAAGAATAACTTATTTCTCCATCCATAACGTTTGGCGAGATTTTGACGCCGAATTTGTCGGAATGTCGCCAATTTGGCGACTTTTTTAAATATTGCCAATTTAACGAAAATCTCGCCAAATGGATAAAAATGACACCAAATCAATGAAAATGACGACTCATTGACGAAAATTCAATATCTTGGAAAGAATATAAATATCTACTACAAGAAAAACCTATTTTTCTATTGTGAAAGTATAAATTCATTGCATTATATAAGGAATGTCATGTGCTGCTCACATCAGATTTTTTTATTGTTGGCATCGCTTATTATTTTCTATATTTTGTCGAGAAAGGTTTTAGAAGCAATTCTCTTATTTTTAACAGTTCACTCACTTATATTTAGATACTTTTCATGGATCAATAAAGTTTATTTCACTTGAAGTGGTATTATTATGGATAGGCTAGCAGTGAAAATTAACAGCTTATGAGTGAAATTTAACACATTACGGCTAATTGTAGTAAATATGTCCTATAAAATATAAGTAATTGCAGCGTTCCAAACCGAGAATTTAAAAAAAAAAGTTGGGATAACGAATTCGACAACAAAACGAAATACACGACAAAAAATATAATTACAAAGTTGTAGTGACTTTTCTCATGAGCGGGAATTGACAATCAAACGGAGTAAGAATTTATTTAAAATTGTAGGATAATTGAACGACCTATTCAGGAATGCTAGGATAGCCAACACATATATGCACAAAAATATAATGTAGTGTCTGTTCAAAATGCCCTTCACCAACAACAATGGTTATTGAAATCGGACAAAGGAAATTACAGTATACTTTGACAAGAACTTTAGTCGCCACCGTGTTAGAGGCTCTGATAATATGACTTACATATTTTTGCTTGTCATATACGCGTTTCGTTCGTTTCTGGTGTCGGTTTCTACTAATTAGATAATACTCTACAACTGTGTAATTGCTATATACTTATTGACTTTATACAGCTGCAGATTGGTTTTCTCTTTCTTGTTTTAATTCTGTATATTTGTGTATTTATTTTGGAACAGACGTTCAGATAGGAAATTTGTATAGGAATTTTGTATTTTTGTGTATTTATTTTTGCCTTTTCTGTAGTGTTTGTACTGTGTGTTTTTACACACTAGCGAATGACCTATGAATGAGGAGGGTACGGTCCCTGTGGATGCCTCCTCCACTGGGTTCCGGTCTAAATTGGGTGGCACTTCCCGACCGTCCAAGCTGTTACCTTACACCTTTCTGGTAGGTCGGACGGCCTGGGTTTCAACAACAACAACACTAGCGAATGACCGGCCGTCCATACAGTTACCTTACATCTTTCTGGTAGGTCGGACGGTCTGGGTCTCAACACTAGCGAATGAGTTGGTAGGTCGGACGGTCTGGGTCTCAACAACAACACTAGCGAATGATTAGGGCGCGGTAGCCCATTGGTTAGCGCGCTGGAGTTGCACTCGGTAGGCCCGGGTTCGATTCCAGCCGCTGCCAAAACTGCCGCCGTGTTCACGCGGAGTACGAGCACGTTAAACATGTGGGTCCGTAAGTCCTTCCGAGAGGTTGGTGGTAGGGGAAGGAGGGTACGGTCCCTGTGGATGCCTCCCCCACTGGGTGCCGGTCCAAATTGGGTGGCACTTCCCGGCCGTCCAAACAGTTACCTTACACCTTTCTGGTAGGTCGGACGGTCTGGGTCTCAACAACAACAAAAACAACACTAGCGAATGATTATTATATCAAGTGCTATTGCTAGAAATTAAAAAAAAATTCTAAATGCGTTATCCAAAATATTTACATTTCTAGCTAAGGGCGCTGAAACCTATATTATTCGATTGAGCATATTTAGTTTAAGGGGACGGTGGACGTTGAAAATTTTTTCATTTATTTATTGACTTAGAAACGTGAAAATTTGTATAAATATTCCTCTTAACATTACTATATACAATACCATTAAATTTTTTTTTTCAATTTTGTTATAATTTTGTATTTTTTTTTTTAATTTAATTTTTTTAACGAAAATTTGAAAATTCTTCTTACGTGCCATTTGTTCAAATTCTTGATTAATTTTACATTATGATCACTCAAAAGCACATTATGAACACATTTGGGGATTCATTTTTAAATCCCTTATAAAGTTAATTTTTTAAAAATATTTTTCTGCATTATAACTTAATTTTCGTCATTTAATTAGGTTATTATTCACTTTTAATTACCTTAATAAAGTCCAATTATAAAATGCATACCCAGTTTCATTAAAAAGTATGATAGGTGTCCTCTTGCCAAATTTCATGCATCTCAGACAAAAATTAAGACGCATGGAGCATTTTAAAAATGTAAAATCTTTGAAAATTCCGTTTCGAAAAAAATGCATTCAACCTTTTGTTTACGGGTGGGACAGTGTCCATCCCAAACGAAGAACCTCCCAAAAAGACAGGTATTTGACATATCCTATCCCAAACAGTTCGATCCCCCTTTTCAGGCATTGGCGTCCATGGAAATCGCCGACAGAAACATTGCACCTGCTGCAATGTGCAGGTGCAATCACTTTTATTCGAACTTTAATACAGATAGACCTAACGTGTATGTACACTTACAGACCTTTACTTACAAAATTATTGGGATGCTTAATGGCTTTCCTAAGAACACAGTATATAATGCAATGTTATTTCAAGATGTCCGATTTGTGGAGATAAGTAATAAAGATAAGGAAACGATATAAAGTCCAATTCAACGTCATAAACTCATTATTTTTTACACATTCCAACATAGTTGAAAAATGTTTATGACATTGTTCATTCCGTCTGTCTGTCTGTCTGGCCGTTCGCACGATAACTGCAGTAAAAATGACTTTATCAAAATGTAATTTTAGTATGTTGTTGAGACGGTCTGTGGGACATATGAGAATGTACATCAATAATATCACCCAATTAGTTTTGGATTGAACCTGGGTTGAACAAATGAAATACATTGAACCCCATGAGACCTAAATTTTCAAACAATTTTAAGCGGAGTTAAAATTCACGAATTGCTTCGAAAACTTTAGGAAATATGTTAATTATCCCATAAAATAAATAAAAAAAATCTGATGTGTGCCACACATGACTTTCCTTATATAATGCAATGAATTTACTACTTTTACAGTTAAAAAATGTTATTCTTATAGTAGATACTTATATTCTTTCCAAGATATTGAATTTTCTTCAATTAGTTGTCATTTTGATTGATTTAGCGTCATTTTTATCCATTTGGCGAGATTTTTGTTAATTTGGCAACAATTATAGAAGTTGCCAAGTTGGCGACATTTCGCCAAATTTGTCGCCAACATTTCGCCAAGCGTTATGGACGAAGAAATATGTTATTCTTACAGCAGATAAATAACTATTGGCGTTCAAACAGAAAAGTATTACACAAAGTATCTTTTTTCATGAATGGAACGAGCTAGAACCACGAGAATGATGTCACACAATTTATCGCATGGTGTTACACATGAAAAGTGAACATGATTCTCAATAGGAAATATTGTTTTTTATTTTATGACATTTTGATAATTTTTTTGAAAAATGTGCAATATCTCGAGAACGGTTCATGTTAGCGTTCTAAAATTTATGTCAATCGTTTTCTAATGAAATATTACATAAAAAATGTGTATTTGCGTAACTTTATTAGCGGTTTTGATTTTTTGACGAATTTTTCAAAATTTCACTCAAAAATTTAGGGAGGTTCTGAACATTCGATTGTGTATAAAAACAATAGGCTTCCAGTGTTTACGGATTGTGATTTTTGTACCAAATTTCGTTCGAATTTGTCCATTCGTTATCTTCTCCACAGACTCACTGACACACACACACACACACATACTTTCACACACACACACAGACATCACTTCAAAAATGTTTGATTCGAGATCAGGGGTGCTTGAAACGTGCTCTCCCGTCGAAAACTCGAATTCGAATTTTCGACCCCCGTCACAATACTTTCCTTATACATTATGTATATAAGGAAAGTAAAAAATTCAGAAAAATATGTTCGATAATTTATTAAATAAAAATTAAAATAATAATTACACCTATATTATATGACGAAATCACGTAAACCACTTCAAAATAAAATGCTGCATCCATCTTTTTTTCCAGTGTAAAAATCGTGATTTTTAAATCTATATGTTGTGATGCATCCGTCTTAAAACCACTTTATTTTTGTGTATTTTCTGTGTGTGTATATTCTGTGCCAACGCAATTACAATAATTTTGAGTTAAAATGATTATCAAACTTTGATTAACTTTACAGCAAAGCCTAATTTTAATGGATGCAGAATGTAAACAAGCGATAGTAAGATGAGTTGTATAATAACTACTGAATTTTTTCACGCATGATTTAGCTTTGGAGTCTGGAAAAACAGTGATATGATTGAAATATTTATTGCTTTTACATAGAGAGTCAGACGATTTATATATCAAAGACGTCATTTGAATAAATCTCATTTTTTCGATGAAGTTTTAAGTTTTCAAATATAATAAATATTTTAGTACTGTGACAAGTTAAAATATATCAGCACTGAATGTATCGCATTTTAAAAATGTTTAAATAAAGTTTCATTTCATTTGGAAAGTGTTTCAAAATCAACTTTATACATGATTAATATTTCTTGTTAGCATATAAAATGATGCTGCTCAGCATAAACAAAAAATAGTGTAGCTCAGCTCAGTCTTCTGATATCATTTTTTTTTTCAAATTTTGCAAGAATTATTTTTTAAAAATCAGTGTCAGGGTACCAAATGATTATAATTACGGCATGCTACCTTTCACTTTAAAGGGTTTGAAAAATATGTAGATTGCTACCATACTTGATAATGCACCCCCCCCTCCTCGGCGGCGAGTAACTTGCTTCTCGTGGTTAGTTAATGACGTCACGAACAAAATATTGCATCATGGCTATTTTTGCCAATGATTGAAACTATAAAGTCTAGTGATTATTGAGCCATAAATAAAACCTTTTAAAGAAATATAAAATTTCGAATAAATTTCGAAGTTTTTGCTCGGATTTAAAAAAAAAGATTCTCTTTAGTTCTAGATTTTTTTATTACAAAGGCGGATGTAAAGTTTCTTAAAAATTCATTAATATTTGTTGCCGCTATCGGTTACACAAGAAATCCTCCACAGACATACAGACAGACAGACAGACGGATATCACTCCAAAGATAGTCAAAATGTGTTCAGGAAGTCTTGAAATATATATTAGCATCAAAATATCGCAATCGAAAAGTTTCATGAAAACAATAATTTCTCATTACTACGTATGAGAAAGTAAAAATGATGAGTATAATTAATCACTTCTAGCACGATAAAATAATATTGTTATACATTTGTCGAAATGGGGAGTAACGTCATGATAAATCAAAGAGATGAAAGTTTTGTTCTTTGATTTCCTGAAAGTGAGTTAAGTCCTAGGCTTTAATAAAGTTATCTCTCTTTATTCCACAGAGAACATTCAATAAGCACAATATATATTCCCCGGCGCATGTTTTCCTTTTAAAAGCAACGCTAGTCACATAATCTCCACACGATGTCGATTTAACATTCGCTTTGAATATTCCAAACGATTATTAAGTAAGAATGCATTATTGATTGGCCACTTTAGTTTCGAAATTTAAATGTGGGATTTTCCCTCGAGATTTTTGTTTTGTGTGAATATTTTATGGTCTTTTACTAAAGCTACATTTTGTAGGAATTTGCATAGGGCAAACTAGTTTTGGCTTTTATAACAATGAGATTAATTGCGCGTCAATTAGATTCTAATGCATAGTAAGTGAGTTCGATTATTACTTTACTTATATACATAATGTATAAGGAAAGTATTGCGACGGGGTCGAAAATTCGAATTCGAGTTTTCGACGGGAGAGCAGGTTTCAAGCATCCCTGATCACGAATCAAACATTTTTGAGGTGATGTCTGTATGTGTGTGTGTGTGTGAGTCTGTGGAGAAAATCTCACGAACGAATGGGGCGATTCGAATGAAATTTAGTACAAAAATCACAATCCGTGAATACTGGAAGCCTATTGTTTTTAAGCGTTATCGAATGTTCAGAATCCCCCTAAATTTTCGAGTGAAATTTCGAATTCAGAAGAATGATCCTGGCACATAGCAGTTGTAGGCCTGGACCTCTGAGTTGAAAACGTGTCTTGCTGTAAGACGCGAGTTCCCAGTGTCGGATTTAACCACATTAACTATGGAAGCACTGAAAATTTTGCCATCTTAAAATTTATTATTGTTCTACTGTTTATTTCCGATTCTGTGTGCGTACTCTATAATACATAGCAATTTTAATTGGTAAAACTAAAAAAAGTGTTGAATTTAGTTTTTCATTGTTAAAAAAAAACTTTACAAGCCTGCAATAATACAGTAATATTTTTTCCTAATATTATTTATAGTTCGTATCATGATACAGTCTTAGCGCACTGTCTAAGTGCACCTAACAATTGTAGTTTAAACAATTGTAGTTTAGCAGTGCACCTAACAATTGTAGTTTAAACAATTGTAGTTTAGCAGTGCACCTAACAATTGTAGTTTAAACAATTGTAGTTTAGCAGTGCACCTAACAATTGTAGTTTAAACAATTGTAGTTTAGCAGTGCACCTAACAATTGTAGTTTAAACAATTGTAGTTTAGCAGTGCACCTAACAATTGTAGTTTAAACAATTGTAGTTTAGCAGTGCACCTAACAATTGTAGTTTAAACAATTGTAGTTTAGCAGTGCACCTAACAATTGTAGTTTAAACAATTGTAGTTTAGCAGTGCACCTAACAATTGTAGTTTAAACAATTGTAGTTTAGCAGTGCACCTAACAATTGTAGTTTAAACAATTGTAGTTTAGCAGTGCACCTAACAATTGTAGTTTAATACTTGATCTGGGAATTAATTATATTCCAGACCATATGCATGGACATGGGTGAAAACAGTGCAGGAATTCGTTACAATACAGTTCTTTCAACGTTTGAAATTAAAATAGCGATCAAATATGAATATCTAACCCTTTCTTTAAACATCACGTTTTTTGGCGCTTGACATTTGTGTTGAATTTTGTCCCCCTTCCCTCCCCTAAAAAATCTACCAGCCGAAGCTCGTGCTTTTCCTACTTCTAAATAAATACGACATTGAAGTTCCAATAGGGTTCTTGATGGATATAAATGGATGTAAATAGACGACCCTGAGTTCCAGTATCGGACATTGCGAGTTGTTGATGCAAGTACCAATAGTTCCTAAGACGCCCAAATGAAGATACAAAAATCTATCACTCAGTGACTACAAGCTTGAACGGTTTTGATCTGACATGCAGTATTCATGGCTTCATGGGTTTGGCGCCATATCCATAGTCTTCCATTAGCGCCATGAAGTTTAAATTGGGATTCTTTACTCCAGGCTATCCGTTGCCAATGCATATTTTTGAAGGTCCAGTTAAGGCGTTTTTCCCGGTGTTGTGTTGTTAGAAGTGAGATTTTCGTATCTCGGCTGCTCTCGAAGCCGAGGTACAGTTGCACTTTCCATGCTCTGACATCCCGTTTGGAACAGGTAAATGGTTAACATAGTAAATGGTTTGGGATAATTTCTGGCCCTATTGGGCCTTTACGATGCGGATCAAACGACAAAGACCACTATCATTTAAGCGTTGTGTTTTGCAATTTATACTGGTGCGCTTTTTCTCTGTCGGAATTTTCATATTCATAACATTCCTGAAACTTTCGAACGAGAAAATTTGAGGTTGTTAACAATTTCGAAGATAGAGTGATTTCGAAGGTCGAGTGATATTGAAGATTGAGGGCTTTTAAAGATCAAGTGATTTCGAAGATTGGGTCATTTCAAAGATCGAGTGATTTTGAAGATCGAGTGATTTCAAAAATTGTGTGATTTCGAAAATCGAATGATCTCGAAAATCAAGTGATTTCCAAGATCAAGCCCACTGTTCTGGAACCTACTATCTGCCCTCTGTCAAATGTATTTAAATCCTGCGGCTTTTTTATTAACACTTTACAACATAGTTATGATTATGACTTTGGTCATTCTTTCTGTCTGTCTTTCTGTTTGTTCGTTCGCACGATAACTGCCGTAAAAATGACTTTATCGAAATGAAATTTTAGTATGTTGTTGAGACGGTCTGTGGAACATATGGGGATGTAAATGAATAATTTAAGCATAAAATTAAAGACACACATCATAGATAAAAAGGTCATTGAAAGGTGATAAAAAGGTCAATTGATTTTTATTTGATTAAAAGATCGTTTTATCTATGATGTGAGTGTCTTTAATTTTATGCTTAAATACTGAAGTAGACGTGATACGAGTTTAATTAGTTAATGAATAATATCTCCTAGTTGGTTTCGGATTGAACCCGGGTTGAAATAATGAAATACATTGGACCCTATGGGACCAAATGTTTCAAACAATTTTTAAGCAAATTTAAAATTCACAAATTGTTTCGGAAATTTTAGAAAATATTCAAATTATTCTATTAAATGTATAAAAAAAAATGTCAGAAAAATATGCTGGGTAGTTTCTAAATCAAAATCAAAATAATAATTACACCCATATAATATGACGAGATCACGTGACCTACATCAAAATAGAATATGGCCTCCATCTTTTTTTCCCAGTATAAAAATCGTGATTTTAAAAGTTTTTTAAATTTATACTGGTTCATCCGTCCCAAAACCGCTTTATTTTAGTTTTTCTGTGCACCTATATTCTGCTCTAACGCAATTACAATATCTTTTAGTTCAAATGATCATCAATCTTTGATTATTTCTAGGACGAAGCCTAATTTTAATGGATGCAGAACGTAAACAAGCAATTGTAAGATGAGTTGAATAAGGATTACTGGATTTTTTTATGCAAAATTATTTAGTTTTGGAGTCTGGAATAAATGTGATGTGAATGAATAATTCATTACTTTTACATAGAGAGCCAGACGATTTATATTTCGATGACGTCATTTGTATAAAGTTCATTTTTGTGAAGTTTTAAATTTTCAAATATAATTAATTATTATAGTACTGTGATAATTTAATACTGTATTGTACTACTGTGATAATAAATATATCAGCGCGCAATGTATCTCGCATTCTAGATATTTTTAAATAAAATTGCATATCCGTTGGAATATGTTTTATAATCAATGCTCTGTATATGATTGATCGTTCTTGATAATTAATATCTAGACAATTCATATTCCTAGAAACTCGAAACATGGACTAAATTTTAAGTAGGGCTAATTCAAGTCTACCCCGAAAATTGCATCTAATTCGGTGAAGCGTTCTCCTGTGATGATGAGTCAAACACACAAATAACCACACAAATAAACCGGCATATTTTCAATTTAGTTTATACAGATAACGATTATTTCTTGAAATGTTCTTATTTTTTAAATAAAGCGATTTTTAACACTTTACAACATAGTTGAAAAGTGTTTATGACTTTGTTTATTCTGTCTGTCTGTCTGTCAGTCCGTTAGCACGATAACTGCCGTAAAAGACTTTATCAAAATGAAATTTTAGTATGTTGTTATGAGTGTCTGTGGGGTCTATGGGAATATAAATGAATAACATCACCCAATTAGTTTTGGATTGAACCCGGGTTGAAGAAATGAAATACATTGAACCCTATGGGACCTAATATTTCAAACAGTTTTTAAGCTGATTTAAAATTCACAAATTGCTTCTAAAGTTTTAGGAAATATTCAAATGGTACAAATGGCTAATATAATTTATATTAGTGTGTTTTACTTTTGCATTAATAAAAACTCTATATTAAACCTCTTCAAATACAGCATTTTGCTGCAATAATAAAAATAATGGTACACTTTCTAAACCGGATGGACACCAGGGCAACTGGTGTGGCGTGTAATATAGGCTCAATTAGATATATTTAGTTATATTCTATATCTAAATTTCAAGTTTTTTTTAAAAGAACTATGGTTATAAATATTGTTCAGCATACTTTCTTAACATATGACTTTTTAAAAGAAACCTTATGTGACTCATACTGCTTTCCTTATAGAAATGAATATCTAATATTTATTAGAAAATTTATTAAAACTTATTAGATCCATATAGTAGAAATTGAGGGAAACTTTTCAAGTGTATATTTACAAAATAGACTCACCCGGTGAACATTATTAAGATTTCTAATTAGCTGTCTCTTCCGGAATCCCGAGATTAGTTATGCTCAAAGTTTTTGAGTTTGAGTCGATCTTTCATTTACTTCCATTGAGTATTTCTCATTGGGACTTAATTACGAATGATAAATTGGATGTCCAATTATATTTAATTGCATTTATGAAGGGAAAAAAAAAGGGCACCGATACCGCAATTTTAATGGAAAAACTGAATATTTTCTATGAATTGCGTTCGTGGAGACTATTGTCTGCTTGATTTTCCATTTCTATGGCTCCGTTGAATATAACTACTTGTTTACTAGTAACAATTATGTCATTGTTCACTATTAATTGCACAATAGTTCACTGATAATTGATACATTATTGATTTCTTAAAGAGTTCTATGTGACTTTTTATTTTTGTTTAAATTGCATCTTGAGAAAGTGTTATTCAATCATTTATTTTTATACGGAACTTTTTCAAACTTTTTTTTTACATAATATATTTTGCTACTTTCCCTACATTGTATATACATGTGGGGCATGGATTCATGGGGTAAAAAATTTAACCGCCGGATTTTAGTAGACATATGCATACGTTTTGAGTAACCTTGCTTGAGCACAAATTGCTTGAGTACTTGCTGGAAAGAAGTAATTTTGACTGCGCCTATTTTTCTATATACCGCATCGATGCAGACTGCATATCGATACGGTACCTTGTCCGGGGGTCGCTGCTTGCACTACTCTTGCTATGGTGTTGGCTACATCTCTCGAAATAATTAAGTCATTTACTTGGAATTAAGTAGCTTTTTATCATTCTCATATTATTGTGTAGAGAAAGTATTGTCTCCTGCAAACTTTTCACGATTTTGATGAAAAGGTTTAAAACCTACTGAACACATTTCAACACTTTTATAAAGGTCTTTATTTGTGTGTATGTTAATCTTTATGTGTATTCTGTAAATAACCTTGCTGTCTCAACCCGGAATCGAACCCTGGATCTTCAAACTGGGCAGTCGACGCTCTACCGTTGATCTAATGGGACTAAATTTCAAGCTCTTACTATCGAAGAAGGCTCTGCAATTTTTGTGAGGTCTAGATGCGGTTACTGAAAAACATATGTACGTAGCGCTAATATATTTTGCTTGTGCTAGTACATATTACGTAAAAAACTAGTTTTTATAGTTTTAAACTAGTTTTTTTCTATATTTCGTAAAAGAGTGTTTATAGTTCTTAAACTTGATTTTTTTTTATATTTTTTAAACTAGATTTTATAGTTCTTAAACTAGATTTTAATAGTTTTTAAACTAGTTTCTTATATAGTTCGTAATAATTACGACCATAAACCGCTACTGTTAGAAGCTTGTTTATTAATTGTGTCTTACTTTTTAATCAATCCAATAAAAATGACAGGTAGGTGCCATAAGGATTATTTAATTTAAGAGGTCGTACAGTGATTAAAATTTGTTAGAGGAGTCGTATAAAAATGCATCCTGTATAGGAGTCGTATAGTAGTAAATATAGAGAAAAGGCCAATACCTCTATCTGTCGCTCCCGACGACAAATTTGGCGTTATACTATCAACTTAGTATTTCGGTTGTGTGGATAAACTGGAATTTTTAGAAAAGTTATTATGTAACTTTATATACCAGTTATTGCGGCTTTATGGATTTTTATTTATTTATTTTTTGTATATGATGAAAAAATATATATATTAAAGTGTCTGTAATTGTTTATTAAATTTTCCCGTTTCAAAATGTAGCACGTTTTACAGTTCGTAGAACAAGTAGACTTTTCATCTGCACAAAGCCCCGGCGAAAAGGATGTTATGAAATACATACCCTTGTTTATTATTTATTTCCGTGTAAATTTTATATTCGGCGAATTCTAATTTACTTTCGATTCTAAAACATGTTCTTAAATTTTATTCCAAATTGATAACGCGCCAATTCTGTAATTCGGCTTCTTGGAACTTTCCCGCCAGTTTCGATAAACCCTGGCGTAGCGCTGCATTCCCGCGCTGTTGTACATTGACCGCGGATTTGCATTTCATATAGAAATGTATTGGAACTCCTTTTCTTTCGTCACGAATGTGCACAATAATGTGCACAAGATGCTTATGTCAGAATTTTGATGAATAGATCAGTTGGCGATGTAATCTGCAAGCAATCGGTCGCGTTTTGTCCACGGGGATAAAGAACGAAATGCTATCCTGAAATGGATATTAAATAAATCAATATTATGTTGAAGATTAAATAATTGATCGCGTTGGTGAGATGAAAGCAATTTATAAAGTCTAAAATGTATTGAATGGAAAATATTCCGTTCCCAAATTGTTCTTGGAACGTTTTCATTTGTCAAGTAAAAGATATAGGAAGTTTGATCTTTGAATTGAAATAATGTTTGTAATAATTAAATGAGAATCTGATGCCAAATTAAAGAAAGTGAAATTTTACGTGAAGACTGCTTTATTCTACAAAGTGTTATAATTCCTTCATGCTCACGAACCGCCATCGCATGCCCACAGATTAATATACACAGATGTTTCACAGCTACCCCAGCGCCCTCAACCGCCAACCAAAGTTAAATAAAATATCAAGATTGGCACGCTTGACGATGGTCTGTGGCGGTTTTCGCCAAGATGTTCTGCTAATATAACCCATTTTGGCACTAAACGAAACACTTGGAATAACTTTGTTCTATCATCGATCGCATGTTTATATGTGGAAAACATTTCTCTTCTATTTTGTATTTTATAATCAATTATTTTATCTTTTATGGATTACTAAAAAAAGAGGGATTACGTTTACGAGGTATGTAATTTATTTTTATTTAAATAAAAAGATTTTGCTTTGCATCCCATATTTCATCCTATGCGCGTGTTCATCATAAGAAAATGGTGCAGTATTATCACTGTCGATTAAACTAAATTCTAAGAAGCAGTGGCATTATTAGTAAAAAACCCTTTTCCGCATTTATATAAAATGTATAAAAATTGATATTGATATTGAAATTCGATACCTTTGATAATGCATTTATGTAAATTTTTTATTTATTATAAGAATATAAGTGCATTTAAAAAAATATATTAACAGCATCCCAGAATAAATTAAGAACTCAGCAATGTAACAATACGCTAGTATCCTTTTTAGGCTGAAAATATTATATAATATTTCAGTCTTTTGGGTATGTTAGCTTGTAATATTTAGTGTATAATGATTTACAGTGATGTAATTCGTCAATTGTTTATACAATTTATGATTACATGAATTAAATATATATCTATGTTTATTTATTTAAATTTACACATATTATAGAAAAAGGATTTTTACATGCTTATCATGTTTATAGTTTAAAAATTTATAAAAGTAAAGTTCCGTAATTTTTTTTTTCTTTTGGCCGCATTAACATAAAATCGCCAATTGAGCGATAGTCGCCAAATCTAGCAGTCGAGCTTTTTTTACGTCATAGCTGCTATGGTTGTCTCCTCGAACGTTAGTGTCTATGCGAAATCCTATGTTAACAATGTTGCCATAGGTTCCTATGGGAGTGAACCTTCTGAATATAGTATTCTGTGCGCATGCCAATCGAAATAAAGTACATGCTATTCGTATCCCGCCACCTCAACGCGAGTCATCCATTTCCGCCCTCCTTGTGAAGAACCACCTGCATCTTCAACACTCCCTTCCTTCAACACAGCCTTTTAACCGATCCAGATTTCTTAGAATTTTGAACCATCCACTCTCTTCATATTGCCGATGTCGAGGTCTCCGTTCAACCCAACCGCGTTGCAGTTTTTCATCACCATCACGTGCCCGCCTGCGACGCTTCAGCTTCGAAACACCTATTACGATCACAGCCAGTTATGTGCTAACGGGAGCACATAACAAGGATAGTGTTACTGCATACTTAATTAAAGTATTTCATTTAGTTACATTTTTATACTTCAAATTATTTTACATCAGAGAAAATGCAGTTGCGGTTATAAATAACTATTATTTTAAATGAGTAAAATAAATTGTTTGTGTGCACGTTCAAATATTTATATATATATATATATATATATCTGGGAATATTTTGTTAAAATGTCTTTGTGTACATTAGATTAGCCATTAAATTAAAATAAACACGAGAAAATTACAAAGATGAAACTATTAAGACAAAACGAGTTTATTATAGGAAATGAGACTTCAGTTACATTTTGTGAAAAAGCAGTAAAATGTCTTAAAATTAAATTAATAATGCAACTGTGAATTAGTAATGCAATATTCTTTCATTTGAACTCATTAATGTATTTTCGTTGAGGTGTAGTTTTAATTAAACTAGATATTATAAATAGTACTTCTTATTCATAGTGAAATTATGATAATTCAGCAAATTTAATCAAATCTATTTTTACCTGTATTTAATTCCAATATCGAGTGCCTCTCTTTAAATTCCATGGAAATCTTCATTTTAGTGTTCAATTACTTCTTTCATGAAACCTAATTATTTTAAAGAAATTGTTTGTAATTTTCACCATAAAAATATCTTTCTAAATTCTTAATTAAAGCCATAATCGAGTTTATCTCTAAATAAAATTGAAACCTAAGTAAAATCTCTGACAGATATGTTGCAATAAATATATGGGTAGTATTGTTTTATACATTCCCTTATTGCCATAGAAATGATACAAAAAAAATCTGATGTGGGCAACACATGACTTTCTTTATATAATGCAATGAATTTACTACTTTTACAGTTAAAAAAATGTTATTCTTATAGTAGATACTTATATTCTTTCCAAGATATTGAATTTCCTTCAATTAGTCGTCATTTTCAGTGATTTGGCGTCATTTTTATCCATTTGGCGATATTCTTGTTAATTTGGCAACAATTAAAAATGTTGCCAAGTTGGCGACATTCCGCCAAATTCGTCGCCCAAATATCGCCAAGCGTTACAGACGGAGAAATAAGTTATGCTTACAGCAGATAAATGACTATTGGCATTCAAATACAAAAGTATTATTCAAAGTATATTTTTTCATGAATGGAACGAGCTAGTTCAACGAAAATGGTGTCACCAAATTTATCGCATGGTATTACATATGAAAAGTGAACATGTTTCTGAATAGGAAATATATATTTTTTTAATTTATATGACTTTTTGATAATTTTTTTGAAAAATGTGCAATATCTCGAGAGCGGTTCACGTTAGCGTTTTAAAATTTATGTCAATCGTTTTCTAATAAAAAATTACATAAGAAATATTTATTTGCGCAACTTTATTTGTGGTTTTGATTTTTTGAAGATTTTATCAAAATTTCACTCTAAAATTTAGGGGGGTTCTGAACATTCCATTGCGTATAAAAACAATAGGCTTCCAGTGTTTACGGATTGTGATTTTTGTACAAATTTCGCTCGAATCGGTCCATTCGTTCGTCAGTTATCGTCTCCACAGACTCACTGAAACACACACACACACACACACACATACTTTCACACACACACACACACAGACATCACTTCAAAAATGTTTGATTCGTGATCAGAGCTGCTTGAAACGTGCTCTCCCGTCGAAAACTCGAATTCGAATTTATGACCCCGTCACAATACTTTCCATATACATTATGTATATAAGGAAAGTAATATATCAAGATAAGAGAAGATTACTTTGTTAGTGACAACACAATGTTAAGATATGCATTACATATCGCAAATATCCCCAGTGGATCGTTTTCCATATTATAGAATACTAGAAGTTATACCCTACTTTGCTTGGGACGTAAAATACTGATTCAGTAAATCCATTCATTAAATTTATCAAAAGACGACAGGGCTGTTATTGAGTAAGCGAATCATCACGTTAAATTACGGATAATGCTGGTTACAAAGTAAATTTCAAATGCTCGGACTTTTACGAGTTTCTATAGAAACTTGACATCTGCGGCCTCTTTCTTGATTTCTCACTTTGACATTTTTGTATTCAGATCCTCTTCCTCAAATTCTCGAACACGATGTCTATAGACAAAAAATAGTACCCATTTACAACAGAGAATTTTGTTTAAAAGATGAAAAATTATTTTCTATGCGAATTTAAAAACAAGAAAGATCAATCATGCGTAAAGCATTAATTATGAAACACTTTCCAACTTCAATGCAATTTCGTTTAAGCACCTCTAAAATGCGATACATTTCTCGGTAATATTTTTAAAATTACCACAATACTACATTCATTTATTATATCTGAAAACTTAAAACTTCACCGAAAAGAATGAACTTCATTCAAATGACGGCATTGAAATATAAATTGCCTGGTTTAAACATTTCTAAAATGCGATACATTCCTCAGTAATATTTTTAAAATTATCATAATACTACAATAATTTATTATATTTGAAAACTTCATCGAAAACAAATGAACTTTTTCAAATGACGGCATCGAAATATAAATCGGCTGGCTCTTTAAATAAAAGGAGTATTTCATGCATAAACATTTTCCCATTCATTTCATTCATCCCAATAATATAATAATTAATTTTATTTAAAATTTAAAATCATGAAGGTACAAGTAATTTAACTCTATGCTCAAAACTTCATCAAAAGAATCGTTTGCTTCTCTGTAAAATCAATGATTGTTCCATTCATATCAGCTATATTACAGACTCCATGGGCTAAATAATTTTGCGTTAAAGAAATGCAGCCATTTTTATACAACTCATTCTACATCTTTTGGTATTTACATCCTCCTTAAGTGAAAAGTAAGCTTCGTTGTAGAAATAATCGAAGTTGGATGATCATTTAAACTCAACCATAATGTAATTGCGTTGTTTCAGGATGTAGATGCACATAATTTAAGCAAAAATAAAGCGGTTTTAGGACTGATACAACACTAAATATGAAGTAAAAAGAACTTTAAAACTCACGATTTTGACAAAAGACGGAAGCCATATTTTATTTTGAAGTGGGTCACGTGATCTCTTCATATAATGATCATGTGATCTCTTCATATATAGGATGTAATTATTAATTTAATTTTTATTTAAAAAACTGCTGAATATATTTTGCTGACTTTTTTTATTATATGTATTTTATGGGATAACTTGAATATTTCCTTAAACTTTCGAAGCAAGTTGTGAATTTTAATCCGTTTAAAAAATGTCTGAAAAATTAGGTCCTATATTCCCACAGAGCGTCTGAACAACATACTAAAATTTCATTTTGATAAAGTCATTTTTACGGCAGTTATCGTGCTAAAGGACAGACAGACAGACAGACAGAATGAATGAACAAAGTCATAAACACTTTTCGACTTTGTTGTAAAGTGTTAAAAAAAGAGGCGGATAACTTTCACAACATTAGAAATAAAATTAAGTACGATTTCTGTTGACATATAGATGTGATGGATTATGCAAAATAAACTAATTGAAATTAAAATTCGGTTTGAAAGAACACTTACAGTATTAATAAAATCTTGGAACCGGAAACATCAATCAGAATATTTTAAATTTAACGTTGTTTCAACATAAAAAAACATGAAGTTTTCGTCAACAAATAACACTATAGTCACAAATTCAAAATATAGCAGAATTAAAAGCAATAAAAAATGTTGCGCGTCTTACGAGTGAAGGTTGCTTTTCTTGTGTGTCGCGATGAAGAAAACTGTTTTTGACGTCGAAACATGTAAACACAATTATTTTGTTTTGTATACTGGCTTTTAACAGAGTTATTTTAGTTTTATTACATTATCTGAAGTTTGAGCTCCACATATAACTGAAAAATTGATTTAGTTTTAGCACCCGGCAATAGATGGAGGTACCAATAAAAAAAATCTGATATGGGCAACACATGACTTTCCTTATATAATGCAATGAATTTACTACTTTTACAGTAAAAAAAAATAGGTTTTTCCTATAGTAGATACTTATATTCTTTCCATGATATTGAATTTTCGACATCTAGTCGTTATTTTCATTGATTTAGCGTCATTTTAATCCATTTGGCGAGATTTTCGTTAATTTGACAACATTTCAAAAAGTCGCCAAGTTGGCGACACTCCGCCAAATTCGTCGCCAGAATCTCGCCAAGCTTTACTGACGGAGAAATAAGTTATTCTTATAACAGATAAATGGCTATTGGCGTTCAAATACAAAAGTATTATTCGAAGTATCTTTTCCCATGAATGGAACGCGCTAGATCCACGAGAATGATGTCACCCAATTTATCGCATGGTAGTACATATGAAAAGTGAACATGTTTCTCAATAGGAAATATATATTTTTATTTTATATGACTTTTTGATAATTTTTTTTGAAAAATGTGAAATATCTCGAGAACGGTTCATGTTAGCGTTCTAAATTTTATGTTAATCGTTTTCTAATAAAAAATTACATAAGAAATGTCTATTTGCGTAACTTTATTAGCGGTTTTGATTTTTTGACGATTTTTTCAAAATTTCACTCCAAAATTTAGGGGGGTTCTGAGCATTCGATTACGTTTAAAAACAATAGGCTTCCAGTGTTTAGGGATTGTGATTTTGTACCAAATTTCGTTCGAATCGGTCCATTCGTTCGTTAGTTATCGTCTCCACAGACCCACTGACACACACACACATACTGTCACACACACACACACAGACATCACTTCAAAAATGGTTGATTCGTGATCAGGGATGCTTGAAACGTGCTCTCCCGTCGAAAACTCGAATTCGAATTTTCGACCCCGTCACAATACTTTCCTTATACATTATGTATATAAGGAAAGTAATTAGTGGCTGTATTGGTTCAGGGCCGATTTTCGACTATGAAATTCATAACTTTTAAAGCAATTCGAATTTTTTAAACGATATCGACGATATGTTTGTATCCGAGAGTCAATGTACCACTACATCAAATTCCATGGCTTTTGGTCGCTTAGATTTTCCGCTATGCGACAAACAACCAAAAAAACATATTTTATTGTTATAAATGGACTTTTTTCTCCTGGACTCTCACACATGCACATGATTTTACTATCTAATTCCATGTGTGAAGTATGCTCAAATTTACAGGACCTGAAGTTATCGAGCCAAAATATTCTATTTTTTCCGATCTTGATGATGAATTCCAACTCTGTCCAATTCAAAAAGCCAACTTAATTACATACCACAAATAAAATTTGGCGGATATTCGGCTATTTCTCGGCGAATATTAACCTTGCTACTGATACTAGTAAGGTAGTGCAGTAAGAATTCTATGTTTCATACCAACACTAGAATTCTTTAAAATAGACAGTGAAACAAAAACAGAGATGGTCTGTTTCATTCAATAATTGTAATTGTTAGGAATTTTGAATTTTCTATATTTAAATAAATATAATTTTAAATTAATTTCTATTAAAATAAATATATTTTTTTAGCAATTGGCACTCTTCAGCTTATCGTTTGATACAAACACGGTATGCATCGACAGGCTTTTTATATGATCTAAAAGCATAGAAGTCCCAAACCTGGATTTAAATTGGGTATCTTGCATTTCATCCAGTTGTGCTATAAGCTGAAAAAATCTGGTAACGTACATGTATATGTAAATCTCCTTACAAACTATTCTATAATATATATATATATATATATATATATATATATATATATATATATATATATATATATATATATATATAATAAAAGGCAATGTCTGTGTGTCTGTGCGTCTGTCTGTCTTATACACTATACGTTTCGCGACCGCGCGTCGGAGAGCTACGAAATTTGGCAATCGGAGACCCGGGGGGGAGGGAAGGGGACACGTGAAAACCGATTTTCAAAATTCTAATTATTTTTTTATTTATTTAATGTTTTATGCGATTTCGACCTTTTTTTGCCTTTTTTGCCCTTTTTTCTCCACGATCCAGACGTCGTAGAAAAAAACAACTCACACCATCGGAAAGAGCAGACAATTGCGAGTAAAAATATATCAATTTCAAATCTCCATTTCGATTTCTAATATTTTTTAAAGATTTTAAAACAAAAGTCACTTTTGGCTCAAAAAAACGATTTTTGGTTTTTAAATTCTCGCATAGTAAAAAGTACTCATAATTTCGACTAATAATTTACATTTTTAGAAAGCTGAAAGATCTGGCATTCTTACAAGTCTAATCTGGTCCAGAAATAATGAAAATTGCCTTCAGGATCGCAATTTTAAAGACGTCATGATTTTAAATTTCTCGGCGTTCCGCTAGGCGTGCCGCTTCGTTTCTCCCCCGCTGAAGCAGGGAAGGTGGTGGGTGGGGACATCAAGGTGGAGGTGACGTCACGGTTCTGAATAGAGCTCCTTTGCTCTATATAAATTATTATATTTATATTTTAAATGATGGGACGATCTGGATTTTTTAAATGTATATTTTAACTTTTGGATATTTTAAATGGATATTTTAATTTTATGGATATTTTAAATGATGGAACAATGAAACAATGGAATGAGGATGATGGAATTAAGCATATGGTCATTTTAAATTGCAAATTAGCGCGCGGGAAGTTAGCGGTAGGCCCGGGTTCGATTCCCGCCACTGCCAAAACTGCCGCCGTGTTTACGTGGAATACGATCACGTTAAATATGTGGGTCCGTAAGTCCTTCCGAGAGGTTGGTGGTAGGGGAAGGAGGATACGGCCCCTCTGGATGCCTCCCCCACTGGGTTCCCGTCTAAATTGGGTGAATATGTAGAAAGTTATGGAGATTGTAGCGGAGGGCGCGGCAGCCCAGTGGTTAGCGCGCGGGAATTGCACTCAGTAGGCCCGGGTTCGATTCCCGCCACTGCCAAAACTTACGCCACGTTCACGCAGAGTACGATCACGTTAAACATGTGGGTTCGTGAGTCCTTCCGAGAGGTTGGTGGTAGGGGAAGGAGGGTACGGTCTAAATTGGGTGAATAAAAAGAAAGTTATGGAGATTGTCGCGGAGGGCGAAGTAGCCCAGTGGTTAGCGCGCGGGAATTGCACGCGGTAGGCCCGGGTTCGATTTCCGCCACTGACATGGAGTACGATCACGTTAAACATATGGGTCCGTATTTTTTTCCGAGAGGTTGGTGGTAGGGGAAGGAGGGTACGTTCCCTGTGGATGACTCCCCCACTGGGTTCCGGTCTAAATTGGGTGGCACATCCTGGCCGTCCAACCAGTTACCAGGCCCGGGTTCGATTCCCAAAATTGCCGCCGTGTTTACGCGGAGTACGAGCACGTTAAACATGTGGGTCCGTGAGTCCTTCCGAGAAGTTGGTGGTAGGGGAAGGAGGGTACGGTCTAAATTGGATGAATAAAAAGAAAGTTATGGAGATTGTCGCGTAGGGCAAAGTAGCCCAATGGTTAGCGCGCGGAAATTGCACTCGGTAGGCCCGGGTTCGATTCCCAAAATTGCCGCCGTGTTTACGCGGAGTACGATCACGTTAAACATGTGGGTCTGTAAGTCCTTCCGAGAGGTTGGTGGTAGGGGAAGAAGGGTACGGTCCCTGTGGATGCTTCTCCCACTTGGTTCCGGTCTAAATTGGGTGAATAAAAAGAAAGTTATGAAGAATATCGCGGAGGGTGAAGTACCCCAGTGGTTAGTGCGCGGGTTTTGCACTTGGTAGGCCCGGGTTCGATTCCCAAAATTGCCGAATAAAAATAAAGTTATGGAGATTGTCGCGGATGGCACGGTAGCCCAGTGGTTAGCGCGCGGGAATTTCACTCGGTAGGCCCGGGTTCGATTCCCGCCATTGCCAAAACTGCAGCCGTGTTCACGCGGAGTACGATCACGTTAAACGTGTGGGACTGCAAGTCCTTCCGAGAGGTTTGTGGTAGGGGAAGGAGGGTAGGGTCTCTTTGGATGCCTCCCCCATTGGGTTCCGGTCTAAATTGTGTGGCACTTCCTGGCCTTCCAAGCAGTTACCTTACACCTTTCTGGTAGGTCGCGCCAACGAGTTTGCCACGGTCAGAATTTTCAAGGGTAGCGAACAGGCTGGTCGCCAAAGGCGGCTAGTATATATATATATATATATATATATATATATATATATATATATATATATATATATATATGTGTGTGTACAGAGAGAGAGAGAGAGGGAGGGAAAGAGAAAGAGAAAATCAAAAATTAGATGGTTGCATTCAAAAGTAATTAATAAATGGAAATGTACTAATAAATGATATTATAGAAGTCAGAATATAAAAATCATAATATAATTCAGAATATAAAACTTCCATCATGATATTGCGCAAAGCAGCTAATAACATGATTTATTAATAAAAAAGTGGGGTCTATAGTTAAAGACTAACGCCACTGTCAGAAACTGGCTATTCTTTCGGTTTTAATTCGGATTGCATGGCTTCGGTTTTAATTCGGATTGCATGGCATTCGGATTGCATGCGAGAGTACAATTTAGAACTAACCGCCATTTTTGTGTAATTTTCACTGATTGTTCTTCATGTCTTGATCTACTATCTTGAGCTAAATATTATTGACTTTTTTCACTTTTGCCATATATATATATATATATATATATGTGTGTGTGTGTGTGTATATATATACCGGGTGGTCAGAATTAAAACACCCTTACTCTGAGCTCTCTATGCATCGAACTACTCAGTGTAAAGGCTCCAAAATTGTTGAACCTACTATTCAAGACATGAGAAAAGGGATTACGCGAAAAAAATAGTTCCAGAAACACCGATAGGTGGCGCTGTACAACAGAAAATATGCTGAAAAGACACAAAATTATCACAAAAAAACAAACACATGCGATATGGAGTTTTTCCTTTTTAATTTCTTTTGCTGATATGAAAAAAAAAGAAGATAAAAAAGTGAAGAAACTTAAACTATCAGTGTAACTGCAATTTCGCATTGTATGCACAAAAATTTGCATAAACCCTTGGTTTGCAGCTACTATGTTCTGGACATAAAAGGGGATAAAACTGGGAAATTTTTATTCTTATCAGCGATGGTTGTCACACTGCTAGAACCCGCTTTGCTTGTGAAGCTGTTTTATGAAAACAAAGGACATGCTGCAGCTGTACTTCGAGAGTTTCGTCGACTTAATTTGCGCAAAGGACCATAACTTCCACAAGCTCTCAGGAGAATGATCGCTACATTCGAGAAAACTGGACATCTTGGAGTTCAGCCGGGTCGAATACGCAAATCGACTCGTTCAGATGTCGTTGACGATGTTGCCACCGCTATTGTTGAACAATCAATGAATAACATACGCAGCATTCCCTGCATCGATAAGGTCCTTGTGATATGAATGTTTGGTACGTTCGAATAAAATGTGTATTTTGTGTCTTTTCAGCATATTTCTTTTGTACATCGCCACCTATCGGTGTTTCTGGAACTAAATTTTTTTCGCATAATCCCTTTCCCCATGTCTTGAATAGTATGTTCAACAATTTTGGAGCCTTTACACTGAGTAGTTCGATCTATAGAGAGCTCAGAGTAGGGGTGTTCTAATTCTGACATATATATATATATAATATATATATATATAAATATATATATATAATATATATATATATAATATATATATATATATATAATATATAATATATATATATATATATAAATATACCGGGAAATGGTCGCAATCCCCCTCGACCTTTCTGCAACCCTGTAAACTCAATCATTCCACCTATATATTTTATTTTTTCAATTTAAATCTTATATATATATATATATATATATATATATATATATATATATATATTTGTATACAGTTTGTTTGCAAAAAGGCGTACAGTGGAAGTTTTTGAACTGCTGGTTGAAGATGAAGACGCATAGTTCCAATTAGATAAGGTTTTAAAAACATTAATTTTATACTTGACAAAAAATGTTAAATAATTCCCATACTTCATTTAGCCACATTAAAAACAAGAAAGATCAATCATGCTTAAAGCATTGATTATGAAACACTTTCCAACTTCAATGCAATTTTATTTAAACATGTCTAAAATGCAATACATTCCTCGGTAATATTTTAAAACTTATCCCAATACTACATTAATTTATTATATTTGAAACCTTAAACCTTCATCGAAAAAAATTAACTTTATTCAAATGACGGCATTAAAATATAAATTGCCTGGTTTAAACATCTCTAAAATGTGATACATTCCTCGGTAATAATTTTAGAATTATCATAATACTACGATAATTTATTATATTTGAAAACTTTATCGAAAACAACTGAAATTCATTCAAATGACGTCATAAAAAAATAACACGCCTGGCTCTCCCTATAAAAGCAACATTTCATTCATAAATTATTCCCCCATTCATGTCATTCATCACAATACTATAATAATTTATATTATTTAAAAATTAAGACCATGGAGCTACAAGTAAGTAAAACTCTATGCTTAAAACTTCATCGAAAATTATCGTCCTTCTCTTTCTAAAATCAATGAATATTTCATTCATATCAGCCATGCAGACTCCATGGACTAAATGATTTTGTGTTAAAGAATTACAGCGATTCTAATACAACTCATTCTACATATTTTGCTGTTTACATTTTACATAGGTGAAAAATAGGCTTAATAGTAGAAATAATCAAATTTGTATGAGCATTTAAACTGAAATATATTGTCATTGCGTTGTTAAAGTATGTAGATGCACAGAATTTAGGCAAAAATAAAGTAGTTTTAGGATGGATACAACACTCAATATGAATTAAAAAGAACTTTAAAAATCACGATTTTGAGACAAGATGGATGCCATATATCATTTTGAAGTGGGTCATGTGATCGTTTCATATCATGGACACGTGA
This sequence comes from Amaurobius ferox, assembly GCA_951213105.1. NCBI lineage: Eukaryota > Metazoa > Arthropoda > Arachnida > Araneae > Amaurobiidae > Amaurobius > Amaurobius ferox. The sequence goes on along the minus strand of OX578137.1, from coordinate 117,752,457 downwards.
TCGCTTCATATAAGAGGTGTTATTATTATTTTAATTTTTATTTAAAAAACTACTGAATATATTTCACTGAATTTTTTTTTATATATTTTATGGAACAATTTGAATATTGCCTAAAATTTTCGAAGCAATTTGTGAATTTTAAATCCGCTTAAAAAATGCTTGAAAAATTAGGTCCCATAGGGCTCAATGTATTCCATTTTTTCAACCCGGGTTCAATCCAAAACTAATAGGGTGATATTATTCATTTATATTCCCATAGGTCCTATGGACCGTCTGAACAACATACTAAAATTTCATTTTGATTAAGTCATTTTTACGGCAGTTATCGTGCTAACGGACAGACAGACAGACAGACAGACAGACAGAATGAACAAAGTCATAAACACTTTTCAACTTTGTTGTAAAGTGTTAAAAAATGAATCTGAATAGTGCAAATTTTAGACGAAATAATTCTTAAATTTCCTGACTTACACCATTTTATCGCGGCTTTTTGATACGCTAGTAATCAGTGCAATTCATGAATCCAGGGGGAGTTCACTTATTAAAGGGAGTTGCAGAAATCATTTAAAAATAATTTTTCAAGAGTTTGCCTTTGAAAGTATTAAGAACAGACAAATAATTCTGGAAAAAATAATTTTCACACTTTACTAAGGTAAAAATCTGATAATTGTGATCCTTTTAGTAAGATGTTGTTGTGAGACCAATAAATCTCACATTTGATGAGACAGTTTTATGTGACAATTTATTGTGGCCAAAACGGCGAACAGTTCTTGAGTCTGGCTGGCACCGTGTTTTATCACCCCGTGAGCCTAAAGGCCAGAAGATCATAAATAAAGGGGGCCATAACAGAGGGGCTGATCTGGGCCTTACGAGATGTGGAATGGTTCCATTGGTTAAAGGAGTAACCAATAAAAGAAAGAAGATTATTACGTCAAACTCAATGCGGCAAATGGAAGAAAATGGGGAGTTACCCCCCCCCCCCCCCCCATCCCAACGAGGGAACTACAGCCTGTGACCCGAGAATCGAGAAGACAATTATGGAGATTTGACTTAAGAGCAGACCAGAAATAAGATAATTATAAAGATTTGACTTAAGAAGAACGTGAGCAGGTTTGTGCAACTTGTGCACATATAGATTGTACAACATGACTTAAAGATTTGTGCAAATGTTCCAAAAATACTGGCTAGATCTATATAAGGTGGAGTGCAATCAGATGTATGAGAAGGAGCCACACACCAAAGAGTTATGGCGGTGCAAATATTTGATGCAAGCATTTGATATATGATCAAAGCCCAAGACAGATTTGAAGGTATGTGCTCATTAACAATCACAGGTCATAGACACATGCTAGTAATTTTAATAGTACTGGTCACATATGTCCCCTCCGCCGCAATTATTAATGAAAATAATTGTTGTTAAGCGTATAATTAATAATAGGAATAATTGGTGTAATTAAATAATTTAGATTTGATGTTGTTAATAAATGCTTTATTGTTAAAGTTTATTATGGTGCAGTCAATGAGTATTAATTATCAATGAGTAATAATTAATTATTCCTTTGCAGGACTCACACGAAAGGTAAATAATTGGAGGGTTTTATATAGCGGCACAACTAGCAATGTACGATTAAATGATAAATCCACTAATATGAGAATTTACGGCCATGTCAATCTTAATGAATTTAATATGTAAAACTTTAACTTTAAGCTCAATTTTTTTTTGTGTTCCACAGTTTTCGTAGCAAAGTCTATGGAAAAATAAGTATGTCCTTCAATTTCAGAAATCGGTTGATTCGGAACTCGAGTATTGATTTTCATTCGAAACTGGAGGATTGGTTGCATTCGGAACTCGAGGATTGGTTGCATTCACTTAAATCATAATCTTTTCACATAGTTTGGCATTATTGAACAGGACCATAATTTAAACCTTATTTATGTAGTAGAGTTACTTGGATCGGTGCTTATATACAGACTGGGAATCGAAATAAAGGTGATGAAATGTAATTACTGAAGTATTTGCATATAATAATTTTAAATAAGCAGTAAAACATTAGTAACTATTTGCAACCTAAATTGGTGTGTGGATCGCCCCTGATTTTCCAATGAAAATTTTTGATCAATGATAATTATGTCCAATTTTATTGTATTGCGGAGTAATTTTATCAATTTTATTACATGTAGTATGGGTAATATTTTTGAGTAATTTATTGTGAGTAACACTTTAAGTTATCCAGATATTTGCGCTCATTCTTGTATTCTGAGAAATGCATAGTCCACTTCGGCAAAAAGGACTTGCAATTTCATACCAGTAGTTCAAATGTAGAGCGCCAGCTGGCCAGTTCGAAGATCCGGGGGTGGTTTCCCGATTGGGGCAGCACGGCTCTTTATAATTGCGCCCGAACAAATCAACCCTGTAGGTTAGTGCAAAGATGTCGGAGGTCTAAAATGGAGGTATAACCCTAGTACGACTAGCACAAATTCAGTAGACTCTGTAATATTGAGTGCCAATTTCAAATACAGAGGAAAACGACAACGGAGGAGGCTAACCTGGGGTAAAAGTAGCAGAAGGTGGTCAGCCAGATTTTCAGTTGCACTCAAATATGACATTAGAGAGTGGAAAATTCAGAGCCCACTTCGAAAATAAGAGCTTGCAATTTCGTCCTAGTAGCTGAAAGCGCGAAGATCCAGGGTTCGATTCCCGGGTGAGGCAGCAAGGTCTTTTACATAATACGTTTGAGAATTCAGTTATATTGATAAAGATCATATTATGGTAAAACATTTTTCAATATAGTATTGTGTTTTTCTGATCTATACATTTCAAACATTAAAACAAAAAATCTGATGTGGGCAACACGTGTCTTTCTTTATATAATGCAATGAATTTACTACTTTTACAGTAAAAAAATAGGTTTTTCTTATAGTAGATACTAATATTCTTTCCAAGATATTGTATTTTCGACAAATAGTCGTCATTTTCATAGATTTAGCAGCAATTTTATCCAGATGGCGAGATTTTCGTTAATTTGGTAGCATTTCAAAAAGTCGTCAAGTTGGCGACATTCTGCCAAATTTGTCGCCAAAATCTCGCCAAGCGTTATGGACTGAGAAAAGAGTTATTCTTAGAGCAGATAAATGATTATTGGCATTTAAATACAAAAGTATTACTCAAAGTATCTTTTCTCATGAATGGAACGAATTAGATCCACAAAAATGATGTCACCTAGTTTATAGCATGATATTACATGTGAAAAGCGAACATGTTTCTCAACAGTTAATATTTTTTTTAATTTATGGGATTTTTTGACAAATTTATTTGAAAAATGTGCAGTATCTCGAGAACGGTTCATGCTAGCGTTCTAATGTTTATGTCAATCGTTTTCTAAGGAAAAATTACATAAGGAATGTCTATTTGCGTAACTTTATTAAAGGTTTTGATTTTTTGATGATTTTTTCAAAATTGCACTCGCAAATATAGGGGGTACTGAAACTTCCATTTTAAAAAGAATAGACTTCCAGTATTCATTGGTTGTGATTTTTGTACCAAATTTCATTCGAATCACTCCATTCGTTCGTGAGATATCGTATCCACAGTCTCACTGATACACACACACACACACACACACACACTCAGACATCACCTCAAAAATGTTTGATTCGTGATCAGGGATGCTTGAAAAGTGCTCTCCCGCCGAAAAGTCGAATTCGAATTTTCGACTCCGTCACAATACTTTCCTTATACATTATGTATATAAGGAAAGTAAAAATTAAAGGAATAATTTTTTCATGCTAAGTAAAAAGCCTTAATTATTTAAATTTTGACAAAATAAACTTTCACGTTTAAATTTTTATCACTATAGACTTATTATATTCAGAAGATTTTTGCTTTTTAATTGCATAGACTTAATCTAATTAAATTCTATAACAAATGTTCCACGTCTAATACTTTTTGCCCAATAAAAAGTTAAATATACGTTCTAATCTTGTTTTATTATATGCTAATCGTAAAGTAAGTCCTTTTAAGAGTTATTATTTTAAAATAAGAATAAAAAAAAGTCTCCAATATGTTCCGGTTTTTATCTACATTGCCTGGTAGTTTAATTAAGAAGCGGTGTTATTTTAAGCCATTCAAAATCGCATCAACACAAGAGCTTTATATTAAAATATTCTTCGGGAAAGTTATATTTCACATTATACATCTCTTATATTAAAACTGAGCGAATTTATAATGAAAGCGATTTTAAATATTGAAGCATAAAATGACTTAGTAATAAGAATTTGCATATATTAAGAAAATATGTAATTAAAAGTCCCACATTTCATATTTTTATTCAGTGACATCATAGTATTTAAGTGAATTTTAATGTTCGTCCGTTCTACATAGCGTATCTATCTCAAGATTAACAAGATTTTATAGAAAGATCAACCGTGCATAAAGAATTGATTATGAAACACTTTTCAACTGAAATGCAATTTTATTTAAACATCTCTAAAATGCGATATATTCAGCGCTGATGTAATTTAAATTATCACAGTATTGCAATAACTTATTGTATTTGAAAACTTAAAACGCCATCGAAAAAAAATGAACTTTATTCGAAATATAAATCGTCTGCCTCTCTATGTAAAAGCATTGAATGATTCGTATATATCACTTTTATTGCAGACTCCAGAGCTAAATAATTTTGTGTGAAAAAATTCAGCAATTCTTATACCTGTTGGCACATTTCGTGCGCGGTAGCCTGGTGGTTTGCGCTCTGGATTTGCACGCTGCCACAACTGCCGCCGTGTTCATGCGGAGTACGATCACGTTAAATATGTGGGTCCGTAAGTCCTTTCGAGAGGTTGGTGGTAGGGGAAGGAGGGTATGGTGGCTGTGGATGCCTCCCCCACTGGGTTCCGGTCTAAATTGGGTGGCACTTCCCGGCCGTCCAAATAGTTACCTTACACCTCTTTGGTAGGTCGGACGGTCTGGGTCTCAACAACAACAGCAATTCTTATACAACTCGCCTTATAGGAGGTTCACACTGAAATATTTTGATATATGGCTAAGTGGTATAAGCTACACTTACCAACTCTTAGTAGTGGTCAAAATACTCCCAACATCAATGCACTTTTGTAGGCGAATTTTCCAAAGATTAAATGCTTCAAGCCATCCATTTCTTGGAATCGATGAAAAATATGCTGTTATAGCTTCATTCATCTCATCTTTGGAATGAAAACTACGCCTATAATTTTTTTTTCGGTCAAAAAATAGCCAAGAGTCACTCATAGCAAGATCAGGAAAATAGGGTGGATGTTCTATCACATTGTTGTTTTTTTGTTCGAGAAATTCGACTGCCATTCTTGCTGAATGAGAGGAGGTATTGTCATGGTGAAGCTTGAGTCCCCTAACATTCCCTTCCAGAAGACTTTCTGGAAGACACTTAGTGGTGTGCAAGTTAGCTGCAACGGTCTTCTGCCCCTCTAACTTTATGGCTTTAACTAGACTTGTACTTCTGGAAAACACGGCATACATTACTTTTTCCATTTCTCGTTGTCTTTTCACCATTGTTGGTTTGGGATTGTGGGACGAAGAATTGAAATGATTAAGTTTAAAGATTATATTAATATTAATATTAATTGTTTAATAATCATTGAAAACATGGCCGTTGATCTCATAAAGTGGAATTAACTTTTAAACGTACATCGCTCGTTGTTGTGCGCAATAACCCTCTAATTATTTTTACCTGTTATAAGTCCTGAAAAGAATTCATTAATCATTATAAAAAGACTAGCCTATTTAACTTTAACAATATAATTTATTTACAACATCAATTTATCACTAACAACAATTTAGTATCATAATTATCGACTATCATTTAATTACTCTAGTAATGGGAGATATGTGACCAGCAAAATAATTAGATTTCGATAATGTCTATGACCTGGGGAAATGAGCACATACCTTACAGTTTAATCTTCGGCTCATCACGCTGAGGCTTGCATCCGTCTTATTGCTGACCATACGGGTGAGGAAATATTCTGACCTCACATACTCTACAATCTCTAACAACATAAAATTACTTTTTTACCATGTTTGATACCTCCTAACAAAACGTACCTGTCCTACAAACAGTGAAATATACTGAATTTTAAATCAACAACACTATAATAATAATTCCTACAAAGCGGCAAGGAATGTAAAAAAAATTAATATCAATTTCAGAAATATTAACTATATATCATCAAGTGTGGCAAGCAGAGATATTCATTTTCCAAAGCATTAATTTCTGAGGACAAATATGACAATTCTCGAAAAGGTGATCGGAGTATTGTGCTGCAGAAAACGGTTAATTTGATCCAAGCTATGAATGTAAATCGTGATAAATTAGTATTTAGTAATACAAGTTAGCCAAAGGTACCCGATTCATCAACATTGCTAAGCTATTTTTAAATGAAAAACAAGCTTTTAAATATTTTTAAAGAAAAATTAAGAAATATATATTTCAAGTAAGTTATTGGAAAATAACTTTCAAACAAAAAATATTTAAAGATACATGTTTTGTTTTTCGTTTCGATACTGATTGTCGGCAAATGAATGAAAACGTGTATGGAATGGGAATGTATGAGAAAACTTATTAGAGCATCAAATTGTAATTCCAATCCGTCGAAATCAGCAATATACCAAAGATGACTTCAATAATGTTACGAAATACAGAAACATTGGTTAGGACAATAATAGGAGGGGGGGGGAGGTTATTTGGAATATACAAATACAGAGGAGTCAACATATTGGTGACATTGGTGGATGGAATTATTTAGTACATGCCAAATGTCCCATAAAATAGTTTCTGCCCAGCTGAAGCATCTCTCGACTAAAGCAAGGCACCAACGAGTATTACGTCACTATACACGTCATTTTTAAAACCCGCCATTCGAGCCAACCTTGTTAAAAATTTGTGTCTGGCCTCCAGCATCAAAAAATTAAATTTTGGAACGTAATGGGATTGATGAAAGCTGATTAGAAGGAGGAAATGAACCGAACGGAATATTAGTGAAGTGACATCAGAATGGACTCGGTACTTGCAATTTTGTGAGAAAAGTAGACCTGATGTGGATATACCGGGTGGCCATAAAATAACGCGAGGTGTTCAGAGTCCTCTAACGAGTAATATTTTGGACGAAACGCAACAAAATTTGGTGGACGTACACAGTGGAACATGCGGTTTCGATTAAAAAATAAATAAAAATAAATAAATAAAATTAGTCCAAAAGTCACATTCAGGGAAAATTTTGGCGCTGTTTACCGAGTAAAATGCACTAATTTGTATAATCGAGTTCCGTGTAGCGATCATGTCGATAAAAGGAAAAGCTAGGAGAATTCGCATTATTCGGAGGCGAACTACCTAGTTCCTTTCGATGACTCTTTTACGTGACCGCGCTTTGTTAGTCAGGCTGTATTATCAGAGGAGCGAGAATTCCAATGCGGCCCTTCGTGAATTTCCGCGGTTGAAGAAGTTATGACGAGGACCGATGAGCTTAGCGAACTTACGAAACATGATTCAACGATCTGAAAATACCGGATCTCTAGAATGACAACTAGGCCGGAGACCAAAGCGGTCAGTCAGCAACAAGTTGAAGAAGTTACAACTGCTATTGGGGAACAGGAGATGACGAATGTGCAGGGTACCAGAAGTGCACGGGGAATATCTCAGTAAACGGATAATCCATAATCAACGGTGTGGAAAATCCTGCATCATATATTAAATTTTTACCATTATAAATTCTGCCCTGCTCAGGAATTGCTCCCTGGCGATGAGGTCGCCCGAATAAGGTTTTCTTTGAGACTCTTAGCACGCATGGAAGTGGATGGCAGTGGCACATTTTATGGAGTGACGAAGCGTGTTCATTTCAAAGGTGGTATTAACACACAGAGCTGCTGCAATTGTGTTGCGACTAATCCGCACGCGTGTCTGCAGAAACCTCTCCACTTGGTCAAAAGTAACAGTGTGGTGCGTCTTTACGGCATCTTTTATCATCGGTCCTTACTTTTACGAGGAAAGTCGACAAAGTGGGCCAATGACCTGTTCCATCAATGCTGACAGGCATGCCAATATGCTGCGCAACTTTCTGGTTCCACAACTGTTGCCATGAGGATGTCTTGATCTTGATTTGACCACCTTCATGCAGGATTGTGCACCACCCTACATCAGACTTACGGTACAGTGCTTGTTGCTGGAATATTTCTCTGACAGCAGAATCAGTAGTCGTGCATTTCCCACGGCATGACCACATAGGTCGGCAGATCTCAATCCTTGTGACTTTGGGCCTTTCTTAAAAGAGTTGTGTATCAAGGATCCCCAATATCGCAACGTTGAAAGATCGAATGACTTTACATGTAAGATAAATCACTCTTGATATGTTGAGAGTCGTCGTGGGGGGAAAATGTCATGCAACGCATGTAGTTCTTGGAACATCACAATGGTGGTCATATTGAACCTCATCTGTAATTAACAATAAACGTTGTCGTGCATTATTAATAAAATCGATGTGCACTGTCTCATTTGGAATTTACTCATTCATTATTTACACTACTACACTTTTGAAGCGCCAAAATTCCCCCTGGAGGCGACTTTTGGATTTTTTTTTTTTTTAGAAATCGAAACCTTGTGTTCCACTGTATACGCCTACCGGATTTTGTTACGTTTCGTCCACTACATTACTCGCTAGAGGGCTTTGAACACCTCGCGTTATTTTATGGCCACCCGGCCATAAAATAACGTGATAAGCACGTGTATAGACAATCGTGATAAAATAATGTATATAAACAATCGTCAATGGGCAGTACCGATGTTATGATCAACGACAACAAAACAAGCGGCTTGTATAACATATCGGCTTTTATTTGCGTAACCAACGCGGTTGTGGTATCTTTGTCACATGTAGATTTTGTCAGGCAAATTTTATAGTCATTCTTGGGCATTGCACTTAAAAAATTAACGTTAGTTTAGAAATAATTAATTAATAAGTACCAGCTGTATTTAATTATAAAATCATATTTGAAATAGAAATTATGTGTTCAAATAATAAGTATACGTATGTTGACATCTAATTGATGAATGAATCAATAATTGGTTGATTAAAATAGTGTAATTAAACTTCAATTAATAACTCTTATTTTAATAGAGCAGCAAGACACTTGTTCCAATGCAGTAAAAATTGGGCGATATTGTGGACACACCTTGTAAGCAATTAAAAAAGCACGCTAAAGATAGCAGAGAAAATGCTGTTGTTAATAATAGTACTGCAAAATAAACTTAACAATTCAATTTTCCATTTATTTCAGCACTACACAATGATTCCGCCCCCCCTTTAAAATTATCCCCCATCACCACAGGATAAATAAATTGAGAACTTACACAGCTATTAAATATTTTATTATGAAAATTATTATTTCAGACATTTAGTTGAATGTTTTCATTATAAAACATGTTTTGTCGAAAAACATGTTTTGCGAGTGTGACTTAAATTCTGCTTAAAATTCAGTTGATCAATCATGTATTTTGTGCAAAGAATTTGTGTGTGTATCTTGCAGAGTATAAAAAAAATGCATCGTTTTGACGTAAACATCTGTACGCTTTTGTTCGAGAAGTTTGTTTGAAAATTTCGCAGTTACGTGGTTTTAGTTCAGAAGCATTTGATTGCCAAGAGAATATGCTGCAAAGTTTTGAATGCTTAACAAAAATTTTCAACCTCTTATTCTTAAAATCGATTCACGCAGACATCGATTTATTCATCATAATCTGATTTAAATTCAAATTTAGACCATAAAGTCTAGACATAAAATTTAAATGATGTTTCAGATTTTCTTTTCTTGTGTCTGGTAAAAAATAAGAAAATCTCATATATGAGTTTGTCTTTCTAATGTGTGAAAGTTTTTGATTATGTAAATCACCAATTTCTACGATACATTTTAAAGATGTTGCTTTTAAATAAAGATTTAACTGACATCTGTGTTGGAAAATTTAATTTACGAATGAACGTATATTATCAGATACTGGTAAATCCCTCACGCCTCGTGCGCCACGCCCGTTTAAGTACATCACGGCCATTTGTGGAGAACAGGAACCGGAATCCACCAATTCCCGTCGATCCTCCCATGCGCTCCTAGTATCCATAGACAAATGCAAGCCATGCACCCCTCCCATTCAACATTACGCCCGTCCAAGTACACCGCGGACATTCATGGAGAACATGAACCGGAATCCACCAATTCCCGTCGATCCTCCCATGCGCTCCTAGTATCCATAGACAAATGCAGGCCATACACTCCTCCCATTCAACATTACGCCCGTCCAAGTACACCACGGCCATTCATGAAGAACATGAACCGGAATCCACCAATTCCCGTCGATCCTCCCATGCGCTCCTAGTATCCATAGACAAATGCAAGCCATACACCCCTCCCATTCAACTTTACGCCCGTCCAAGTACACCACGGCCATTCATGAAGAACAGGAACCGGAATCCACCAATTCCCGTCGATCCTCCGATGCGCTCCTAGTATCCTTAAACAAATCCAAGCCATACACCCCTCCCATTCAACATTACGCCCGTCCAAGTACACCACGACCATTCATGGAGAACAGGAACCAGAATCCACCAATTCCCGTCGATCCTCCGATGCGCTCCTAGTATCCATAGACAAATGCAAGCCATACACCCCTCCCATTCAACATTACGCCCGTCCAAGTACACCACGGCCATTCATGAAGAACAGGAACCGGAATCCACCAATTCCCGTCGATCCTCCCATGCGCTCCTAGTATCCATAGACAAATGCAGGCCATACACTCCTCCCATTCAACATTACGCCCGTCCAAGTACACCACGGCCATTCATGAAGAACATGAACCGGAATCCACCAATTCCCGTCGATCCTCCCATGCGCTCCTAGTATCCATAGACAAATGCAAGCCATACACCCCTCCCATTCAACTTTACGCCCGTCCAAGTACACCACGGCCATTCATGAAGAACAGGAACCGGAATCCACCAATTCCCGTCGATCCTCCCATGCGCTCCTACTATCCATAGACAAATGCAAGCCATACACCCTTCCCATTCAACATTACGCCCGACCATGTGCACCACGGCTATTCATGGAGACATTCATATTTTAAATGTTTCATATTTTTGTAAACTTGCGTACAAACTGTACCTGGATTTTTCAGATCTTCCTGCAAGGATAAATTTATATAGTGGGAACAAATATTCTTATACTTCTATGTCGGAGATATAAATTAAATATTTATCATAGAATGTTTTCAATAACAATGTCATTCAGAATACTGTAATAATTTGCAAATAATTATGAATTTTTAGTTTCTTTATAATATATTCTATACGAAGAAAGGATAAACTCTTAGTTATAAATGTGTAGGTGTATTAACATTGTGGTGAATGCTATAGACATGAGTATTTAAATATGTTAATTTTTTAATCATACAGGTCTACAAATATGGGACTTATTCTATTTGTGGGACTAACAAAATCTAGCATAAAATTTTATATACAAAGGGAGGGAGAGATTACGTAAAATATTAATTTTTAAATACTTTGAACATAGAATGTGCTATAAAGCAATACATTTACTTTTTATATCTAATTCATGAAACGTGCCAATCTTAGATTTGCAGTAAAGTTTTGCAGTAAAGAATTATGTTGCGAACATGTAATTTCTTCTCACTGCCGTTTCCACTTTTGTTTTACTCAAAGACCAGGCGGAGAAAGTCCATGTCGTCAGTATGACGTGGTCGTAGGGTTTCCAGGAATTTCCAGTCGAAGATGGGTTTCCAGATTGGGCGACTTCCCGAAACTTCGACTGAAGCTTCAAAAGAACGATCAGTCTAGGAGATATGGAGAGATTTCCAGAAGTTTCTATAGAGATACTATAAAAAGCACTCATCACTCCGTTGCGATTCGGTTGACGAGTTGACAAGATATGAGCTACAGTCAACTGTGGCTCATGTCAATGGTTTGAGAATAGTAGCAGTTGTATACTGAAATTATATTTGTCAGTATTTTGAGAATAATATCGCTTATTTTGTGTAATTAGTGGAGCATTTAAGTGATGTTGGATTGTTTCTGTTTAGTTTGTGCTTGTGAATGAACGTATCCAGAAATTAGGACTCATTCTTGTATCTTGAGTACACAACCCCGATTCCAAAGGATACAGTTTCAACCATTATAAACTCGTGGTAACAGCCAAATTTTCTGTTATGATATAAATGAAACTGAAACTAGTTGCCGAAGCATAGTTACAGGATATCAAAAGGTCCTATTAGCAGGTTTTATGGCAATGACTTTTTGTCTTAAAACCCTGTGCAGTTTGAATTAATATCCTGAAAATTTAAAGACGACTGACGGCGTGGTATGGCGGAGTTCTAATAAACTACCAAAGATTATTGCAAAATTGTAGATATAAACATGTTTTCTGGCTGTCAGAGTAGTAATGTTGTAAAAAATCTTGCTGCCCCTACCGGGAATCGATTCGCTGATCTTCGAACTAGCCAGCCGATACTCTACAGTTGAACTACTGAGACGAACTTGAAAGCTCTTATTGTCGAAGTGGATTCTGCATTTTCAACTCCTTAATATCTGATTGGCGTGCAACGGATAATCCTACTGACCGCATCCTGCTAATTTTCCTCTTAATGCTATTTCTTATCCTCCAGGCTAGCTTTCTGCAGGGGCGTTATACTCTCGACTTGAAATCGACTCTCAATATACCAGAGTCCACTGAATACGTTCTAGTCATGCTAGGGTCACTTTCAGACCGCCGAGATCTTTCCACTAACCTTAAGTGTTGATTTGTTCGGGGGCCATTTTAAAGAACCTTGCTGTCCCGATCGGGAATCGAACACAGGAACTTCAAACTGGCCATCTGGCGCTATAACGTTGAGCTACTGGTACGCAATTGCAAGCTCTTATTGTCGAATTGGACTCTGTAATGTCTATTTTCAGAACTTATATGCTGTAACAACAGAAAAAAGTTGCTTTATCTATACGTTACGGCTCCAAGAATCCATTTTTTCAACTAACTCCAGAACGGCAAAATAACCGAAAATTCCATCCCTCTAAATAAACACCTTCAATGACCTTGCTTTTGTTCGTAACTCGCTCTCCCTTCAGTCAGGAGAAACTTGAAGGAAGGGCTGCAGGCATTCTTCAAGGCACTCAACTGGGTACAATATATGCACTCCTCCTTTCCCAGAAAAATGGGGGTAAAAAAGACTGGTACTGCAGTTGAACCAGCGCTGTTCTAAAAGAGGAGATTTTCAGTGGTACAACTGTTGTACCACCGTAAGGAAAAGGTTAAGCTGATTCCTGCAGTGGGAGCATGATTCCAAGTTATAATCACATGAAATAATTTGCCAAAGTTCAGAATGATGTTAGCAATGACCAGTATCCAGGGACTTGGTTTACCTGCTCAAAAGAGTTCTTCTACATGGAATAGATGGACATTGAACTGATTGATAACCTGCTATCAGTTCCAATTTTATGAGACTTCGGAAGCTAAAAACAGATCCGCGGTACTGGGTACTCGACTAGGGGAGTGATTTCCAATAAAGAATAACAAAAACAAAATATTTCTTCCATTTTGAATGCAGTGTATCGATTGAGTAGTATCTTTTCTCGCGCAATGCACTGAGAAAGTTTATGAAGTCTCTGGGGAAATTTTGAAATGTTAAAATAACACGTGGAATCGGAAGAAAAGTTTGAAAAACTTGATATAAAACTTTTGTTTAATGGGCAAAACACTTGCATATACTGACCATAAAGTTTACTGAATAACCTTAACATATTGTATGTTACTCATTACATACGGTAGAGTTTTAATTATTTTATATAATACGCAACACATATCCCTAATTAAAAAAATATGTGAAATAAACTGCTAAGTTTAACCTTTTCGTACATTAATAAGCTATTTTTCTCCGATATATCTTTAATTATTTTTTTAATACTTAACAACATAGGTGAAATGTGTTTATAACTTTGTTGATTCTGTCTGTCTGTCTGTCCGTTTGCACGATAACTGCCGTAATAAGGACTTTATCAAAATGAAATTTTAGTATGTTGTTCAGACGGTCTGTGGAACTGATGGAAATATAAATGAATAATATTACCCAAATACTTTTGGATTGAATATAAAAAGATTTCAGCAAAATATATTTAGCAGTTTTTTAAATAAAAATAAAAATATTAATTACACCCAAATAATATAAAGAGGTCACGTGATCCACTTCAAAATGAAATATGGTATCCATCTTGTGACAAAATCGTGATTTTTAAAGTTCTTTTTAATTTATATTTAGTGTTGTATCCGTCCAATAACCGCTTTATTTTTACTTAATTTCTGTGGATCTATATTCTGAAATAGAGCAATTATAACATATTTAAGCTTAAACAATCAATGCCGTCCATCTTGTGTCAAAATCGTGATTTTTAAAGTTCTTTCTAATTAACACTTTGAAACATAGTTGAAAAGTGTTTATGACTTTGTTCATTCTGTCTGTTTGTCTGTCTGTCTGCCCATTAACACGACAACTGCCGTAAAAATGACTTTATCAAAATAAAATTTTAGTATGTTATTTAGACGGTCTGTGGGACCTATGGGAATATTAATAAATATAATATCATCCAATTAGTTTTGGATTGAACCCGAGTTAAAAAAATGAAATACATTGAACCCTATGGGACCTAATTATTCAAACATTTTTTAAGCAAATTTAAAATTCACAAATTGATTCGAAAATTTTAGGAAATATTCAAATTATTCCATAAAATATATAAAAACATTTTCAACAAAATATATTAAGTTGTTCTTTAAATAAGAATTAAAATAACAATCACACCCTTCATGTGAAGAGATCACGTGACCCACTTCAAAATAAAATATGGCATCCATCTTGTGTCAAAATCGTGATTTTTAATGTTCTTTTAAATTATATTTAGTGTTGTATCCGTCCTAAAACCGCTCTATTTTTGCTTAAATTCTGTGCATCTACATTCTGAAACAACGCAATTACAATATACTTGAGGTTAAATGATCATAAAATTTTGATTATTTTTACAACGCAGTTTAATTTTCACTTATGGTGAATGTAAACACATCAAGCTGTAAGATGAGTTGCATAAGAATTGCTGAATTTCTTGAATATAAAATTATTTAGCCCTGGAGTCTGCAATATAGCTGATATGAATGAAACATTTATTGGTTTTACATAAAGACGTAGACGATTTTATAGCAGCCTTTTTCGATAGAGTTAAATTACTTTTACCTCCATGGTTTTAAGTTTTTAAGTAAAATAAATTATTGTAGTATTGTAATGAATGAAAGGAATGGAAACAGTATATGAACGAAATATGTATTGCTTTTTCATAGAGAGCCATTCGATTTATATTTCAATGACGTCATTTGAATGACGTTCATTTTTTTTTTGGAAGAAGTTTTAAGTTTTCAAATATAATAAAATATTATAGTACAAGTATTATGATAATTTAAAAAATATTACCGCTGAATGTATCGCATTTTAGAGATGTCTAAATAAAATTGCATTGCAGTTGGAAAGTGTTTCATAATCAATACTTTATGCATGATTGATCTTTCCTGTTTACAATTTACATTATTTCCCCTAAAATAAGTATTATATCTTATATATATTAAAGAAGAAAAGTGTGTATGTATGATCCACAATAACTGGAGAACGGCTGAACCGAATTTCATGAAATTTGTCTTGGTAGTCTTAAAATCACCCCACAAAAAACATAGACCATGTTTCGAGTTCCTACGACCAGTGGTTCGCGAGATATTAGTGAAAAACGACACTTTTTACTAGACGTTCTACTCTCTAACTCCATGATTCACAACAAAACAGGTTGGACATTGTTGGTTTAAAACCTGAAAGTCAATTAAATCTTTGAGTTTTGTGGGAGTTTATTAAACGTATTAGACAATTTTGAAAATCGCAGGTTTGAGATATGAATTTAAATGGAAACTTTCACCATGGTTTATTTCTGACAGGCTTACTCAACACTCGGTTTTATGGGGGTTTATTGAACGTATTATACAATTTTGAAAATCCCAGGTTTGAGATATGAATTTAAATGGAAACTTTCACCATGGTTTATTTCTCACAGGCTTACTCAACACTCAGTTTTATGGGGGTTTATTGAACGTATTAGACAATTTTCAAAATCCCAGGTTTGAGATATGAATTTAAATGGAAACTTTCACCATGGTTTATTTCTCACAGGCTTACTCAACACTCGGTTTTATGGGGGTTTATTGAACGTATTAGACAATTTTTAAAATCCCAGGTTTGAGATATGAATTTAAATGGAAACTTTCACCATGGTTTATTTCTCACAGGCTTACTCAACACTCAGTTTTATGGGAGTTTATTGAGCGTATTAGACAATTTTGAAAATCGCAGATTTGAGATATGAATTTAAATGGAAACTATCACCATGGTTTAATTCTCACAGGCTTATTCAACAACGAAAAGTATTAAGAAATCACAAGAAAGATCAATCATGCATAAAGCATTGATTAGGAAACACTTTCCAACTTTAATTTTATTTAAACATCTCAACCATGCGATACATTCAGCGGTAATATATCACAATTGACCCTATATGTTCCGGTGTAATTTTTATCATAGTTTTGCATGGTAAATCCCGAGCAACGCCGGGTAATCGCTGCTAGTCTATTACATAAAATTGAAAGTAAGATTATTTATTTGTTTGTTTGTTTATTTGTTCTGATCCGTTTACAAATTGACAGTTTTAGATGGATTTTTTTTTTCAAATTTGGTATAGTTATTTTTGGTATAGAAATAACATTATGCAGACGATATTTTTGTCTAAAATTTCCTGTTGACGTATTGCTTAATAAAAAAAATTACTTTAAAAAATATTATCATACTGCTTCATGGATTTATGAGAAAAGAAATGGATGGACAACGAGTCTTTCTAGGTGCTCCAAAAAATTGCAGTCCCCAAGGACAGGCATATATCTCCCAGTGGACGGAATTAGCGACTTGTCTATGGTAGAGTCCCTGTAGATATTTATTCTATTTATTTAATCTAACATTTATTACTAAACGTATCAATTCTGGCGTTAAAATAATGAAGCAGGCTGATTACTTTATTTTCTTGGAAAATGATTAAAAAAAATCAATATATTTAGAAAATAGCGAAAATACAAAACAGAGAACTGTCTGTCCACCATTGGTTCAATTAAAATTAGCGTCGTCTGCTAGCCACAGCCGCGTTTTTAACACCTTCAAAAATAGCTGAAAAGTGTTTATGACGTTCTTCATTCTGTCTGTCTGACCGTTCGCACGATAACTGCCGTAAAAATGACTTTATCAAAATGAAATTGTAGTACGTTGTTGAGACGGTCTGTGGGACATACGCGAATGTAAATGAATACAATCACCCAATTAGTTTTGGATTGAACCCGGGTTGAAACAGTGGAATACATTGAACCCTATGGGACCTAATTTTCAAGCATTTTTAAAGCGAAGTTAAAATTTACAAATTGCTTCGAAAACTTTAGGAAGTACTGAAATTATTCCATTAAATACATGAAAAAATTCAGCAAAATATGTTCGGTAGTTTTTTAATTAAAAATGAAAATAATAATTACATCTATGATATATGAAGAGATCACATGACTCATTGCGAAATAAAATATGGCATCCATTTTCTTTCCGCTGTGTCAAGAACGTGAATTTCAAGAATCTTTTAAATTTACATTTAGTGTTGCAAACGTCTCGCCAATGCAATCACAATATTTTTTAGTTTAAATGATCATCAAACTTTGATTATTTTTACAACGAAATTGAATTTTAATGGATACTGAATTTAAACAAATCAAGTGATTGTAAGATGAATTGTATAAAAATTTGCTGAATTATTTAGCTGAATTATCACGCCAAATTATTTAGCTCTGGTGTCTGGAATATAAGTGATACGAATGAACATTGATTTTACATAGAGAAGCAGACGATTTTATATTATTGGTTTTAAGTTTGTAAGTAAAATACATTTTTGTAGTATTGTGGTAATTAAAAAAATATCTGTTCTGAATGTATCGCATTTACGATATGTTTAAATAAAATTGCATTTCAGTTGGAAAGTATTTTATAATCAATGCATGATTGATCTTTCTTGTTTTAACATTATGTCATCCTTCCGGTTTTTTTCTATTTCATGTATTGTTTAGAAACGGAATTCAATCAAATGTGTTTATACGGCAAAAGAATTTTATCCAAATTATGCGATTTAATTATTGAAAAAAGAATATAAAAATAAATTCTATAAATAAAAATATTAATCTTTGTTTGGGTTTCACTATGGACTTCGGATTACTTGAATGATTGACATTTTTAATTCCATGTTACATGTGTTGTTATGTCAAAATATGATTCCAAAGACTTATATTTTCTATAGTTTTTAACCGATTGTTCACAGAGGATGAAAATTATACTGGTATAAGTTTCCCATTTTACCATCTTCATTTTGGCACATGTTGACCAAACTTCTTATTTTTTTGTGCATTGGTTTACAAACTGGACCAGAATGTTTCATTCTTTGATCACAACATCATTTGCAAATTATCAGTCGATCGCGCAGTGATTTTTGGTCAATCTTGAACTCAAAAAAAAAAAAAAAAAAAAGAAAAAATCTGATGTGGGCAACACACGACTTTCCTTATAAAATGCAATGAATTTACTACTTTTATAGTTAAAAAAAAGGTTATTCTTATAGTAGATACTTATATTCTTTACAAGATATTGAATTTTCTTCAATTAGTCGTCATTTTCATTGATTAAGCGTCATTTTTATCCATTTGGCGAGATTTTCGTTAATTTGGCAACATTTCAATAAGTCGCGAAGTTGGCGACATTCCGCCAAATTCGTCGCCAAAATCTCGCACAGCGTTATGGACGAGAAGAAATAAGTTATTCTTACAGCAGATAAATGACTATAGGCGTTCATATACAAAAGTATTACTCAAACTATCTTTCTTTATGAATGGAATGAGCTAGATCCACGAGAATGATGTCGCCAAATTTATCGCATCCTATTAAATATGAAAAGTGAACATGTTTCTCAAGAGGAAATATTTTCTTGCGGAAATATTTTCTTGCGGATGCTTTTTGGAAATGTCTGTTTGCGTAACTTTCTTAGCGGTTTTGATTTTTTGACGATTTTTTCAAAATTTCACTAGAAAATTCTGAACATTCGATTGCACATAAAAACAATAGGCTTCCAGTGTTTGCGGATTGTGATTTTTGTATCAAATTTCGTTCAAATCGGTCTATTCGTTCGTCAGTTATCGTCTCCACAGGCTCACTGACAAACACACACACACACACACACACACACACACACACACACATATACTTTCACACACACACACATACTTTCACACACACACACATACTTTCACACACACACACACACATACTTTCACACACACGCACACACACACACAGACATCACTTCAAAAATGTTTGATTCGTGATCCGAGATGCTTGAAACGTGCTCTCCCGTCGAAAACTCGAATTCGAATTTTCGATCCCGTCACAATAATTTCCTTATACATTATGTATATAAGGAAAGTAAAAAATGCGAAATATAGAATTTTAAATATTTTGCAGATATTGATTTATACTATATTTCAATAGAAGCACTGTATTTCATTTCTTTTTAGGAAAAAGTAGATAGCTGATTGATTCTTATTAGAAAATTAGATTTCCTGTAAACATTAGTGAATAGTAATGCTATTTAACACTTTACAACAAAGTTGAAAAGTGTTTATGATTTTGTTCATTCTGTCTGTCTGTCTGTCTGTCTGTCTGTCTGTCTGTCCGTCTGTCCGTTAGCACGATAACTGCCGTAAAAACGACTTAATCAAAATGAAATTTTAGTATGTTGTTCAGACGGTCTGTAGGACCTATGGGAATATAAATGAATAATATCACCCAATTAGTTTTGGATTGAACCTGGGTTGAAAAAATTAAATACATTGAGCCCTATGGGACCAAATTTTTCAAACATTTTTTAAGCGGATTTAAAATTCACAAATTGCTTCGAAAATTTTAGGTAATAGTCAAATTGTTCCATAAAATATATAAAAAAAAATCAGCGAAATATATTCAGTAGTTTTTAAATATAAATTAAAATTATATTTACACATCTTATATGAAACGATCACGTGACCATGATATGAAACGATCACATGATCCACTTCAAAATGATATATGGCATCCATCTTGTTTCAAAATCGTGATTTTTTAACGTTCTTTTTAATTCATATTGAGTGTTGTATCCGTCATAAAACTACTTTATTTTTGCTTAAATTCTGTGCATCTACATACTAAAACAACACAATGACAATATATTTGAGTTTAAATTCTCATTCAAATTGGATTATTTCTACAACTAAGCCTATTTTTCACCTATGTTAAATGTAAACAGCAAAATATGTAGAATGAGTTGTATTAGAATTACTGTATTTCTTTAACACAAAATAATTTAGTCCATGGAGTCTGCATGGCTGATATGAATGACATATTAATTGATTTTATAAACAGAAGGACGATTTTCTTCGAAGAAGTTTTAAGCATAAAGTTTATGAATTGTAGCTCCATGGTCTTAATTTTTAAATAAAATAAATTATTATAGTATTGTGATGAATGAAATGGAGAAAGTTATGAAATCCTGCTTTTATAGAGAGATCCAGTCGTGTTATTTTTTCTATGACGTCATTTGAATTTATTTCAGTTGTTTTCGATGAAGTTTTCAAATATAATAAATGATCGTAGTATTATGATAGTTTTAAAAATATTACCGTGGAATGTATTGCATTTTAGATATATTTAAACCAGGCAATTTATATTTCAATGCCGTCATTTGAATGAAGTTCATTTTTTTCAATGAAGGTTTAAGTTTTCAAATATAATAAATCAATGTAGTATTGTAATAAGTTTTAAAATATTACTGAGGAATGTATTGCATTTTCGACTTTTTTAAATAAAATTGCATTGAAGTTGGAAAGTGTTTCATAATCAATGCTTTAAGCATGATTGATCTTTCTTGTTTTTTCTATGACGTCATTTGAATGAATTTCAGTTGTTTTCGATGAAGTTTTCAAATATAATAAATTATAGTAGTATTATGATAATTCTGAAATTATAACCGAGGAATGTATCATACTTTAGAGATGTTTAAAGCAGGCAATTTATATTTCAATATCGTCATTTGAGTGTAATTCATTTTTTTTTTGTAAGGTTTAAGTTTTCAAATATAATAAATTAATGTAATATTGTGATAAGTTTTAAAATATTCCCGAGGTATGTATTGCATTTTAGACATGTTTAAATAAAATTGCATTGAAGTTGGAAAGTGTTTCATAATCAATGCTTTAAGCATGATTGATCTTTCTTGTTTTAATTAGATTTAGTTTAAAATGTAAGAACTTAGTAAAATTACGGCCGAATTTTGCCATTTTTAACACTTTACTACAAAGTTGAAAAGTGTTTATGACTTTGTTCATTCTGTCTGTTTGTCTGTCTGTCTGTCCGTTAGCACGATAACTGCCGTAAAAATAACTTAAGCAAAATGAAATTTTAGTATGTTGTTCAGACGATCTGTAGGACCTATGAGAATATAAATGAATAATATCACCCAATTTGTTTTGGATAGAACCCGGGTTGAAAAAATGAAATACTTGAGCCCTACAATATATTTGAGTTTAAATGATCATCCACATTTGATTATTTCTTCAACGAAGCCTATTTTTCACTGATGTAAAATGTAAACAGCAATATATGTAGAATGAGTTGTATTAGAATTGCTGTATTTCTCTAACAGATAATTATTTAACCCATGGAGTCTGCATAGCTGATATGAATGATATATTAATTGATTTTACAAAGAGATGGGCGATTTTTTTCGATGAAGTTTTAAGCATAGAGTTTAATTACTTGTAGTTCCATGGCTTAATGTTTAAATAAAATAAATTAGTATAGTATTGTGATGAATGAAATGAATGGGAAAAAGTTATGAATGAAATGCTGTTTTTATAGAGAGATCCAGGCGTGTTATTTTTTCTATGACGTCATTTGAATGAATTTCAGTTGTTTTCGATGAAGTTTTCAAATATAATAAATTGTCGTAGTATTATGATAGTTTTAGAAATATTACCGAAGAATGTATCGCATTTTAGAGATGTTTAAATCAGGCAATTTATATTTCATAGCCGTTATTTGAATGAAGTTCATTTTTTTCGATGAAGATTTAAGTCTCAAATATAATAAATTAATGAATTATTGTGATAAGTTTTAAAATATTACCGAGGAATGTATTGTATTTTAGAGATGTTTAAATAAAATTATATTGAAGTTGGAAAGTGTTTCATAATCAATGCTTTAATCATGATTGATATTTCTTGTTATTTATCGAGCAGACGATTTAGTTCGACTGCAAGAACTTTCTTTCACAGGCATTCCGCAGACGATATCGCAAATTTTCGGTCTAGACTTTGCATGATATAAAATTTGCGATTTTCTAATTTCTTTGATTTCAAAGATAAATCTTCAATTTTTGGAATATACATATCTTTCAATATTATAAGCATGCTCTGAAAAATGTGCTTATATGGTACGTAATTTTTTAAAAATGGCATATAAAAATCGATTTTTACTTTTCTGGCTATAAAGATTTTTTTTTGTGTTTTGAGAGAAGTTTTTATAAAGGAGTTGTTATACAATAATACTCTATTTTACTGCCAATTTTTTAGCTTTTTGATTTAGAAGGCTTTCTTCAACTTTATAAAACTGTAGTTTTGATTTAGATGTATTCAAACGCATAAACGGACCCTGCTCGCCTACTTTGGACACAGCTCCCTCCAGAAGAAGGAATCTGTTTAATACGGAATCGCAGTACTTTAGGGCCTATCACGCAGGTGTACCCAGCTTGTATAAGTGAGCTAGCTGAGTGGCATATTCACTTCCTAAGTGACTGCTTATTAATTATTTCCGTGTAACGTAGTAGCCACAGCGTCCTGCACATGCGCAGTGGTTCAAATGTGTTTACTTGGGGTGTTGTTTACGCGCATTTTATGTTCAATTATTTAAAATAGGGACTGCTAAAAATCGGTTGTGGGAGGGGCGGCTAGGTCTTTGAAAAATTGAATGAACGGATTCAATTAATCTTTGCTTTGAATCCCGCGCAACACCGGTTACATTTTCCAAAAACATTTATAAATGTAAGTCTGTTCAATACATGTATCTTAATTTATAATAATAAAAGAAGATGTCTGTATTTTCATCTGTGTAATCCGTAGTGGAAGATCTAAAAGAGGTAAAGACGTACGACCGTGGTATTTAGTACAGGGGTACTTTGACTTCCGAGAGCAAACAACTTATTAGATTAACTTATTAGACAAGACAAATTATTAGACAAGATCTTATTTTAGTTCAAATTAGTTTTTTAATTATTAAATGTTAAGGTGCCATTTTGAGCGATTTTTGCATAAATATATTCCTTGCCGATCTGAAATAGTATTGCAGAGTTTTCTTCTTAACGTCATCGGTAAGATTGAAGAATTATCTTTAAAAAAAAACGTTCAGAACGAATCTGTATTATCAATTTACCAGTTATAGAGAACACACGTGATTTTACGCAACAGATGACTATGCATTTTTAAAAATTGAACAACTGAATGCGATTAATCCACTATATCAATCTGCAATTAATAGTATACATATACCTTACATTAATGCCTTCAATTAATCCCTACAGTTATTGCATATTAAATCTCCAATTATATTAAATCTACAGTTATTGTATATTAAGTCCCGTGCCACTTCGGGTACATTTTCTGGTTAGTTATAAGAAAAAATATTATAAGATTTTAGATAAAATTTTGAAAACATTTTGTAAAGAACCCTGCTGCCCCAACCGGGAATCGAACACTGGATCTTCGAACTGGTCATCCGACGCTCTACCGTTGAGCTACTGGGACGCAATTGCAAGCTCTTATCGTCGACGTGGACTTTGCAAATTTTTTTTGATTAATTATCAAAGCTTTTATCTATCAACGTGTCAAATGTTTAGGGTCATAAATCTAATTTTCTTATCATTCCGGTAATTGCATACAAGAATTCGTAGTTTTAAAGGGTCCGTCACAGCAAAGATCGTCACATGTGTGACAGTGACGTTGTAGTCACGTGACATATGGGTTACAATGGGACATCATATTTGTGACTTCTGTGCGACTTTACGTATTAGTAACTTTGTAACTTCACTGTGACTATATTCTGTGACGTTTCCACAATTTAATTAACACGTAACAATGTGACGACATTACAATGATAATTACAATGTGACGTCACAAACAAGTTAATATGAGACGTCACAAACGACCAGGAAAAATGACCAAAATGACTTCGCTGTGACGTCCTGTGATGTCCCAAAGTCACATTGTGACGTAAATCTTACGTCACTGTGAAAAAAATGCTGTTAAGGTTTCTATTTACTTTGTTGCAATGAAGAATTCTGTTTATTTTCGCCATTTAGTGAAAACACAACATGGGATTCTTTGCATTTTGTTAGCACCATACGCGAAATCATTCATGCTACGTTAGTTCTTTTTTTCATTCGGTAAATCTTGGAGTTAGAGAGAAGGTGATGAAACGTCTATGGATAAAACGCTTGAAAATGCCTTAATGCTTTGAGAATTATATCTAGGTGACGCTAGTATTAGTTAAGTAGTCGCTATTGTTAGCTGACCCAACAGAAAGGCGTAGTATTTAGAATATGTATTTTTGATTATTATTACTTTCCTTATATACCTAATGTATAAGGAAAGTATTGCGACGGGGTCGAAAACTCGAATTCGAGTTTTCGACGGTAGAACACGTTTCAAGCATCCCTGATCACGAATCGAACATTCTTGAAGTGATCTGTGTGTGTGTGTGTGTGAAAGTATGTGTGTGGTTATGTGTGTGTGTGTGTGTCAGTAAGTCTGTATGTGTGTGAAAGTATATGTGCGTGTGTGTGCATGTGTGGGTGTGTTAGTGAGTCTGTGGAGACGATAACTGACGAACGAATGGACCGAGTCGAAAGAAATCTGGTACAAAATTACAATCCGTAAACACTGGAAGCTTATTGTTTCTATACGCAATCGAATGTTTAGGTTTAGAACTCCCTAAATTTTGGAGTGAAATATTAAAAAAAATCGTCAGAAAATCAAAACCTCTAATAAAGTTACGCAAATAGACATTTTTATGTAATTTGTCATTAGAAAATGTTTGGCATAATTTTTAGAACGCTAACATGAACCGTTCTCGAGATATTGCACATTTTTCAAAAAAATAATCAAAAATTCATATAAAATAATAAAAAAAAATTCTTATTGAGAAACACGTTCACTTTTCATATGTAATACCATGCGATAAATTTATGACATCATTCTAGTGGATCTAGTTCGTTCCTTTTATGAAAAAAGATACTTTGAGTAATAGTTTTGTATTCAAACGCCAATAGTCCAAATGCTGAAAAAATCATCAAAAAATTAAAACCTTTAATAAAGTTGCGCAAATTGACATTTCTGATGTAATCTGTCCTTAGATAACGATTGACACAAACTGTAGGACGCTAGCTTTAACCGTTCACGAGGTATTGCACATTTTTCAAATAAATTTATCAAAAAATCAAATCAAATAAAAAAAAAATATTAACTCTTCTGAAACATGTTCACTTTTCGTATTTAATATCATGCGAAAATTTTGGTGATATCATTCTTGTGGATCTAACTCATTCCATTCAAGAGAGAAAATACTTTGAGTAATACTTTTGTATTTGAACGCCAATAGTCATTTATCTGCTGTAAGAATAACTTATTTCTCCGTCCATATTTCTCCGTCTTGGCGACAAATTTGGCGGAATGTTTCAAACTTGGCGACTTTTTTAAATGTTGCCAAATTAACGAAAATCTCGCCAAATGGATAAAATGACGCTACATTAATGAAAATGACGACTAATTAAAGAAATTCAATATCTTTGAAAGAATATGAGTATCGACTATAAGAATGACATTTTTTAACTGTAAAAGTAGTAAATTTATTGCATTATATAAGGAAAGACATGTGTTGCCCACATCAGAATTTTTTTAACTAACCTAGCAGTAAATATATTAGTAATGAGATCATTTAATTAGTAGCTAAATACATTTTGTTATGGGTTATTACATTACGCCAAGATAAAAACCATCAGTATAAAGTAAAATGGTTTTAGGTGCATAAGAAACTGAATATAAAAACTCTAATTAATTCTAATAATTATTTTGTATATTTGTTTTCTTTTGAGACTGTAATTCATTTTTTTTCATTCAAGTATTGTCTTACTGTGGCACATATCTTATTCTGTATTTGATTAAAATAATATTTATAAAAAAAACTCAGCTAAAAGTATTTTCTAAATAAAATATTTTAAGGAAAATACAATTTAAGTATTGTTATGCAGTTTATAAGGAGGATTATTTACAACAGCTCGTAAATAAATTTTATAATTTGTGAAATATTTATAATTTGTAATATTAATAATATATGTATACGAACTAAAGAGGATTTTTCAATTTAGTACATATTTATATATATTTTTTTAATTTTAAATATATTTTCTTTTCATTTAACAGATTACCCAAAAATGTAAACATTAAACTTAATCTTATTAAACATTTTTCTAAATTATTATTTAACAAGAAAGGTCAATCACACTTAAAGCATTGATTATGAAACACTTTCCAACTGAAATGCAATTTTAACTAAACTTCTTTAAAATGGGATATATTCAACTCTGACATTTTTTTAAAATTGTCACAGTACTACTATTTGAAAACTTCGTCGAAATATACAATTCTAATTACACAAAATGATTTTTATTTAAATGACGTCATCGAAGTGTAAATCATCTGCCTCTCTGTGTAAAATAAATGAATATTTCATCCATATCACTTATATTCCTGACTCCAGAGCTACATTTTACATGAAAAAAATTAGCAATTATTTTACAACTCTTCATACAATCGCTTGATTTGTTTATATTATGTATGTAAACGGACAGACAGACATACAGAGAGAATGACCAAAGTCATAAATATTTTTCAACTGTGCCGGAAAGTGTTAAAAATGATGCCACAACAGGGAATCGAACTTCCGATCTGCTACTCTCTAGACGACGCACCTAACAACTCCTCTATAAAGACGATTGCCTTTCGTTTAAATTTTTATGTGAGCAAGCACTACGTTTTCCTCCTTCAGATTTTTATTATATCGAGCAAAATTTCATGTCTACACAACTTCCTCATTGCTCTGTGTTTTAAATTCCGAATGGAATTTTGTTCGCCCTAACACGCTTGAATAATAAACCGCAGCAATAAACAGTTGTAACCGGGGGAAAATAAAACATTGGTATTTTCCACGTTTCAGTAATAGATTGAATGCAACCTGCAGGTTTAAGTTATTTGGAGTCCACTGTAAAGAACGTATATTTTGGCCATGATACAAATTAAGTTTCTCCGACTGGCAGTCAATAATCTCTTCTATCAACAATTTAAACACTATTTAGAAACGGAATAATAGTACATCCTTCTATAAATCAATTAAATTCTTACAGAATTTAAAAGAAATATATATCACACTACACTACGATACACTTTCAAAATAGGGTCGAAGATAGGGGACGAATGTGCCGACGGGAGGTTTTTTGTCCTGCATCTTCGCATTTAAATTGACAATATATATAAGGATGGCACCAATATAGAGTCCAAGGCATCTGAGCCGAATAATTCTAAGTAATTTCCCCATAAACCGCTAAAGGAATTTTGCTTCTATTGCATGAACCAGCATAGGTGAAATCGCCAAAACGTACACTCTAAAGAAAATATGGGTTATAAACCTGGGTGTCCTGCCACTAGAATGATACTTTTAAGCAGATAAATTTCCAGTTACACATTTGAAAAGATAACCATATTTATATTTATGTGTTATTATATCCATTTGTATGAGAACTGCACTGAATAATGGTTATATTTTTTTTTGTATCTTGAAAAAAAAACCATTTTAAACAGGTAAAGATATAACACCGAATGTTCATTTTACGAACGTGTTTACTTGCTTAATGGGTACATCTTATTCCGTGCAATTCTAATATAAAAAAGTAAAATAACATATTCATATAGATATACACCCAACTCCTTTTTTGCACTGTAGATACGTTCCTCAGAGATTCATGTAAAAAAAAAAACGTGTAATAAAACATAAGTTTCCTATAGTGAAATTGGGGATACGTTCCATGTTATCCGAGAACCGTGTAAGATGAAATAAAGAACTATATTTAGTTTAAAAACTGTGTAAAATAATGCTGGAAACTGTAAAAGTTTTGATATGCATACGAATGATATATACGTACATATGCAATTTTATTGAGCAGTAAAACTTAAAATTCATAGGTAAAAATCAGTAGCGCAAGCAAAAAAAAAGCAATCTATTAATCCAAAATTAAGAATTAAGAATAGAAAACTCAAAATTAAAGATAGAAATAAAGAAATAATATTTAGTTACATAATTATTCGTTGCTACTTAATAATAAGCGCAATTGTTTGCGACGAACTGGACCAAAGTCGTTATCATCACTAGAGATATCTACATCCGTCAAGCTCTTTAATGGAGACTTTCGTCCGGTAATACAGTTTTGAACAGCCGAACTACTTTCTAAAAGGCCTTGCGCTGGCGACTTTTTTATTAAAAAATCTGTTATAGACAGTTGAACTTTCGTTTTTTTTACGTTCTTTATACAGCTCTTAATACCCAGCCAAACAATTATTCATATCTCGTTCGGATTTTAGGGCACTTCCATGTTTGTATCAATTTTTACAAAATGATTCACCATACATTTTCCAAATGTTTAGTCGATATTGTTCGATATTAGTGTTGGATATTAATGGTCAATTAGTGTTCGATAACATTATAGCAGTGCGCAGTGCTGCCTAATTTTAGAAGTGAGGTAAAAACGTGAATTTTTTTGATAAATTGGTACCAAAGACTGCAATTTATACTAGATCGCTCATGGTCATTTACATAAGTATAAGACAATGACTTTAAAATCGTGTTAGATCAAATAAATGTTTCAAAAAAGGAAGACTTTTTTGAACCGTGTAGCTTCAAATTCGTGTAAAAAGAGTTGGGTGTAGGAATATTTTCAAGTGTGTAACTGGCAATTTACATGTTTAAAAGTGTCATTCTAATGGCAGTAAACCGGATGTTAGTGCGTGTATTACTCATATTTTTAATGTGTAGGAACGTACAGCTCTGATAAATTATGGAGTATGAACCTGGTTTTACAATTATGCATTATCGATCTTCTATGAATTCAGCTAATTTCCTGCTAGGCATTGTGGGCTGCCAAAGAGGATGTAAACTTGTGATACATAGTAAGTTTGTTGTCGCCTGTGCAGTTCACAGATATTTTGTGCTTATTTTAGTATGTATTCTTGACTTTTTACGAGCTACCCCTATGACCACCTATGGCCCCCTATGACCATTCTGTTCATCTCTTAGCCTTAACGTCCATAGAAGTCGGATTCGAACACTGGGTATGGGACTAGAACTCGGTGTATACAAGAATACCTTTGCCATGCTGGTAGCTAGCCGTAATATACTCCAAATAGAGGATATCAGTAAAAGTAGCCTCGCTTCTGCTTACAAAGAGCATGGAGCTTCGAAATAATACTATCCTATAAAATTCAAGAGACGAAAGCATTCGAAAAAGAATGTTTTCTTAGCAAAAAATGTTACTTTTCCAATAGGGTGACCGGATTTGTATTTCCTATAGGACAGCTAGGTGCATATTTTTTAGTGTAGTCTTATTTCACTACTATTAGTACGGATTGGTAATTGTATCTTAGTTATGTCGTTTCCTTATTATCAGTCTAGTATCGGATGTAGTCACATCAAGTTTCCTATTAAGATACTTTTAGCCCTGTTCCTTGGACCCTGTTCCTTGGACCCTGCTCCTTTCCCTCCTGTATTGCATATACAAAATTTTATCCTGGCTTAAATCCATGTGGCACCAATCTAAGACTACAATATGTTAATATCCAAATACCTTCTTTAATTTTGCGATCATTGTCTTCATCCAAAACTCCAATAAATCGTCATCAACACTGGACGACTTTTGCATTTGTGAAGAATATAGCCCGTAACTACAGTGAGCGAAAAATGTCTAAGGACAAGTGAAAACTCGCCGAATCTAGAAATCTTTTAGACGGAAATGTATGCAAATTTCTTAGGTAAAAATATTGATAAAATTAAGTTCTATTTCATGTAAATTAGTTAAATTTTCCAAAAATAAATATGTATAAATTTACTTTATAAATTTTAAGCCCATGTGTTCTTAGAAAAAAGTATAAGGACAACTGTTTTTTCATATAAAATTATAGTAAAATTTGCATATTTGAAAGCAGAAAATGATCATTTCAAATATAAAGACTGGGTTTCTAAACAAAATTCACACTTGCCTCATTTTTTCATGATTTTTGTACGATGCCACAAGAAACTCATCTGTCTGACCTTGAAAAGGGAGAAATTCATGCTTTTAAAGAACGTGGATTAAGTAGGCTTGAAATTTCGAAAAAATTTAAAATATCTAAAACTGTAGTTTATAATTTTCTAAAAGAACCTGTAATGTATGGAATGAAAAACCAACTGGAAGAACAACAATTCTAACGCATCGAGAGAAAAGAATGGTTGTAAGAAGATCTTGCGAGAAAAAAGAAACTGCAAATGAAGTTAGAAGAAATTTGGACTTACCACGTTCCACACGAACAGTTCAAAATGTTATGAATAAACATTCGAATATTTGGTATGGAAAGTTAATGCCACGTCCGCCTCTTAAAAAGGAACATAAGGAACAAAGACAGGAATTTAAAAAAATACATTTCTCTCGGTCCAAAATGGATTGATGTAATCTTTTTGGACGAAAAGAAGTTCAATCTTGATGGGCCAGATGGTTTTCGCTATTTTTGGTATAATCTGCGTAAAACCAAAAAAGTTTTCTCCAAACGTCAATACGGTGGGGGCACAATAATGATTTGAGGCGCTTTTGCAGCATACGGAACCACGCCTATAGTCTTTATCAACTACAAAATGAACTCTGACAGATATGTTGATATGTTAGGCGAACATTTGTTACCTGAGGCCCCACTAATAACTTCAGGGGTCTATATTTTCCAACAGGATAACATTTCCATACACGTTTCTAAGAGTGCAAAACTCTGGTTTGAAGATAATTCAGTAAATTTACTTGATTGGCAGGTGAGGAGTCCCGATCTCAATCCAATAGAAAATTTCTGGGGCCGTCTAGCCCGAGAAGTTTATAGAAATGGCACACAATATCAGTATAAACAGGATCTTGTGTTAGCCATCGAACAATCTTGGAAGAACATTTCCATATACACTTTAAAAGAACTTTTAGTATCGATGACCTTTCGGCTTATTCAAGTAATTGAAAAAAAAGGTTGTTCTCTTGATTATTAAGCGAAATGTTAAGTAATTTAGAACATATCCTTATACTTTTTTCTATATTTTCTTTAGTGATAATCTCTATAAGATCAACTTTTGTAAGGTTCATATTTGTTGTTTTATATGTTGTAAATGTTATTGTATAATTTCATATTAGAGGTCAGAAATATTAAAAATTCATTTGGATAAAGTGAAAATGAAGTATATTTTCATTCAATTATATGTTGTCCTTTTGTTGTACTTTTTTCCGCGCACTGTAGTTAGTCAGAGCTGACATCAGCCAACGTTCAAAAACGAGCACGACATCGGTTCATCCTATGCTCGTTACTTCACTTGAAACATGATTAAGAATTATTAAACTGAACACTATTAAACAATAAACGGCTAATAATCGAAAATAAACGACAGACCAAACATTATTAAGCAGTAAAAGATGACTAATAAACGAAAATAAACGACAAAGATTAAACATTATTGCATAATAAACGACGACTAATATACGAAAATAAACGACAGAGACTGAACATTATTACGTAGTAAACAGCAAATAATAAACGAAAATAAACGACAAAGACTAAACATTATTACACGTAAACAACGACGGATAAACGAAAATAAATGACAAAGATTTCACATTATTACACAGTATACAACAACTAATAAACGAAATTAAAAGAAAATAGACGACAAAGACTGAACAGCATTACGCAGTAATTAACGAGTAATAAATGAAACGACAAAGACTAAACATTATTACACAGCAAACGGTGAATAATAAACGAAAATAAACGATGAAAACTAAACATTATTACACAGTGAGCGAGGATTTATAAATGGCATTGACTAAGAGTCATTTAACTCGCGTTTCGCGTGATCTCAATGACTAGTGGTCTCTTAATGTGACACCTACACACTTAATAAAAGTTCTGAATATGACAAATCGTTTTATATTTATATATAAAAATGGGATGACGCACATTGTTGGGAGAAAAATAGTGCAAGTTGTTTGAAAATCCTTTTGTATAGTCATCTCTAATTCGAATTTTAAAAATTCTAGATTTTCTCCTTGATCTGAAAGCTGGGACAAATCGAATAAGACCAAAATGGAGATTCTGTCTCAAGAAGACGTATTTAATAATTTTATAAATACTTTTTATTATTTTAATTATTATTTTGAAACCGTCACCCGTAATTCGAATTTTTGAATTTATATATTTTCTCTTAGTCTCGAAGCTGAGACGGATCTAGTAACACCCAAACAGATGCTAGCTAAAGTGGAAGTGCTCAAATGTTTATACATCACCCCCTCACTCACGCACTTAATCAGTTCAGTGCATATTGTATAGATAAACGAGTACTACTGAACGACATTAACAAAGCCTTGTTTAAAAATAAACGATGTTAAGTGAAATGTGTAAATTTCTAAAACAGTTTTCCTTCAAATTGGTCATATTGCTGCTTTAAATATGTTAATTTATTTTTCTGATAAATTAATTTTATTTTCTAACTATTACAATATTTTCAATAGCAAAGCGGTTATTTCTTTTTAATGTTAAACTCCACCTAATGACGTTTAAAAAAAACTGACATTATATTAATCCTATTTAAAACGCCTCCCGGAAAATACTTTATATGAAGATGAATTGAACAAACAAATTAAATTGTTATTTTTCTTGAAAAGAAATTATTATCAGCTGAAAGGCTAAATTTATTCCGGTTATTAAATTGTGTATAAACATTAGCATATATCTATTAATAAGAAATATTTGTTTGCTCGAAAATAAAGCAAAAAATATATTTAAATTTTAAGTTGATATTAGATTTTATTTTATTACTGGTTATACAGAGAAATAAAAGCTGCTTCAAAACCTTAAAAAGTTTTAGGTGAATACAAATAGATAAGAAACTAAAAGAAAATCTAATGTACTAATAAATTTATTGTAATATATTTATTTTCTTTTAAGAGTGATTTTAAAATGAATAAAACTATTATTTGGCTAGAAGATTCTGCTTAATTTTAAAAGCATTTTTTTGTTCTATAAAATAATTTATATAAAATAATAACTACCAAAATTTTAAAATAAAGAATTTCTATTTAATATATTTTATGAATATAAATTGCTTTTTTAACACATAATAACAGCATAGTTGAAAAGTGTTTATGACTTTGTTCATTCTGTCTGTCCCAGAGATCGAGAAAACGCGTATTTTACGCTATAAAATAAGCATATACTATTTATAACTTAGGTAATGCGTATTTGTACGCACCAATTTTGTAAACACCAAAGAAAAAAAAATATTCTTTAGTATCGCAAATTAAACAGATTTGGCTTGAAAATAAGCTTTTTCTTATCAGGCATCACGTACGTCATTACAAATTCACCATAACAAAAGTTGATTTTTATCCTTCTGCACAAATCGCTTTTTACCGGAAGGTAAACGTACATCAAATTGATGTACGTATGGAGTTAGAGGATGGCAAGAACATCGATAAGAACATCGTCTTCTACAGAACATCAAATTGATGTACTCTGGAAGTAGACTGCAGCCAGAGGATTGGTGACTGAAGATCGTATCGCAGGAGCTCGTTTTCCTTGTGTATTACTAACTTTAGAAACAGTTTTACATATTTTTGACATTCTTACAATAAAAGTTAACTTTTAACTTTTGTTGCAGTTTTTGAAGTTAACCGTTGGGTTAATTACTAAATATTTTTAATATGATTTTCAGAAAACTGTTCATTTATGGAAAAACTGAACACAAAGAAGGTGGGGATTTTAAAGGGAAGAAATAAAAATTATTTTTCTTAATAGGTCTTTAATTTTCTTTTTCCCTTGTTTGTTTTCAACCATATAGAAAAACTAAGCCAAAGGTAAGATAACAATTTTAAGATCTTTCATCATGAATCATATGATTAGTTATTTTTATGAAAATAAAAAAACATTGTTAATTATACTATGACGAATTTATAATTCAAGATTGCTACTCGGTAAATTGACAGGAAATTAAAAAAAAATGTAAACCTAAAAGCCCAAAATTTAGTAAACATTTTAAAACTCATTTCAAAAAGTTTATAAGGAATATTAATTGTGCTATTAGATATAAAATGTATTTTGTTTATTAACACAAATAAAGACTATAGTGTATTTCTGAAATATTATTTTTTTTTAACGTAGAAAAGTCAGAAATTTATATATTTTGGGCGATGAGCCTGTAATTTTTTTATTTAATACAAAATACAATAAATTTAATAAATACCGGCAAATTTTAGAATAATTGTACTTGAAAAATGACTTTATCAAAATGAAATTTTAGTATGTTGTTGAGACAGTCTGTGGGACATATGGGAATGCAAATGAATAATATCACTGAATTAGTTTTGGATTGAACATAAATTGAAAAAATGAAATACATTGAACCCCATGGGAGATAATTTTTCAAACATTTTTTAAGCGAATTTAAAATTCACAAATTGCTTTGAAAATTTTGGGAAATATTCAAATAATCCCATAAAATATATAAAAACAATTCAGCAAAATACACGGTAGTTTCGGTTATGTTCGGTAGTTTTTTTAAATAAAAATTAAAATAATAATTGCATCCATATTATATGAAAAGATCACGTGACCCACTTCAAAATAAAATATGACATCCATCTTGTGTCAAAATCGTGATATTTAAAGTTCTTTTTAATTTATATTTAGTGTTGCATTCGTCTTAAAACAGCTTTATTTTTTATTTTTTTCTGTGCATCTATATACTGCCCCAACTCAATTACAATACTTTGGAGTTTAAATGTTCATCAAACTTTGATCATTTCTACAACGAAGCATAGCCTTCATGTAAGGAGAATGTACACACATCAAGCTGTAAGATGAGTTGTATAAGAATTGCTGAATTTCTAACCCAAAATTATTTAGCACTGAAATCTGCAATATAGCTGATATGAATGAAACATTCATTGATTTTACATAGAGAAGCAGACGATTCCATATTATTGCTTTTCATTTGAAGTTTTAAGCATGGAGTTAGAAAGTACTTTTACCTCCATGGTTTTACGTTTTTAAGTAAAATAAATTGTTGCAGTATTGGGATAATTTTAAAAATATCGACGCTGAATGAAAGGAATGGGAAAAAGTTTATGAATGAAATATTCACTGCTTTTATATAGAGAGCCAGGCGAATTATATTTCAATGACGTTAATTGAATAACGTTCATTTGGTTTTGATGACGTTTTCAAATATAATTAATTATTGTAGTATTGGGATAATTTAAAAAATATCACCGCTGAATGTATCACATTTCAGAGATGTTTAAATAAAAATTCATTTCAGTTAGGAAGTGTTTCATAATCAATGCTTTATGCATGATTGATCTTTCTTGTATTTTAATCAATGCTTAAACATGAGGTATGACAAATTTACAAACGTCAGACAGTAAATATATTTCATAATTTGTAAAATATGTATCATTACATTGTTATTAATTTATTCATGAGCCTCTTTATGTAAATATGGCTGATTTGCCTTTTATGAATTTTTATGATTTTTTGTGATAAATATATATATACACATATATATATATATATATATGAAAACTGTTACATATTTTTAAGAATATTATATAGGAATTAAATACTTATTTTTTATCTTACAGGTATTTCTAATTTTACATTTAAGACAAAATTATGTTTTGGGAATTTGGATCCATGAACGTAGTAGAAACATTGACGCAGAAGTTTGTATTATTTGTATATGTCTCTTAATTTTCACATTTAAGAAATTATGCATTTAAAAAATTATACAATAATTTATTATCATAATGTAGTTAAACAGAATTTGTACTGCATATATTCGACGCAATACTCATAAATTGGAATGGTCACGTGATGCTGGTCTTTCCTCTATTACCATCGTAGCAGCCACGAAGGCAAAAGAAAAGGATTAAAACTTCGTGTTAGGTAAATGCTAAAATCGCATGATACAATAATTCAGTGATAATACAGCAATAATTCGATGCGATAATATAAACTACACTGCATTGTGTATATTTGTATGGCGAAAGCCTCATATTGAATTAAATAATATTTATTTACACTGCGAATTTTCCTGAAAAAATAGCAGTGCAGTGCAAATTAAAACTGGAAGAATAAAGAATATTCCTGCTTTATAAAATTTACTTTATCTTTTAATTGAATTTAATCCCCATATGTTATGTTCAAAGAAACCCTATTCTATAATTAAGAAAAATAATTATTATTTCTACCCATAACTGGAAAATTTCAATTAAAACATTATCAAAAATGCACATACTAAATACTACTTGTTTGTCAAGTGATAACAGGTGAGACTTTACAACACTAACGACACCTCGATATAATTCTCGAAGCGTTGATTTTTTTTAAACTTTCCATCCATACGAGCTGTATGTTCTTATTTCTAATTCCATGTTCACAACATTAAATTGACTGTGTTTCTATAAATGATATTATCCAATTGCCACATTAAAAAAAAACTAAAGTTACGAGAATTTAAAAAAAACTAGCCGAATACCCGTTGAAAAACAACGGTCTCGCAATAAGCAACCCCTGAATAATGTAAATTTTTTAATAATTCGCGTTTCACATTTATTCGACAAATCGAATATTTTGGTGTGCAGAACACTCTAAAGAAGAAAATATTGGGAAACTAAATTCGAGCATTTCTTCCTTTCGAATTATCTATCCTTACACTACATTAAAGTCTATCTCATCCCGAGGCACTCCTATATTATTTTTTCTCCTTTCGAACTTTTTTCTGTGAAGCACATCCATAATCGCAACTCTGTTTGTCTTGTGTTTTTTATCAGATAATTGGCCCAAATACCAAATATCAAGCCTCTATTACATTTAAAAGAAAGAGTGCCTCATTTATTAGGAAAATCGAACATATTAGTGTGCGCACCCCTTAAAGTAGCAAATATTGGAAATCTAAAATTTCACACTCTCTTCCTTTCAAACTATCTACCCGTACATCAAATTTGAAGTCGCTATCCTATCGAGAAGCATGTTTTTCTATCACTTCACCTTTCGAGCGTTTTTCTGTGTAGCACCCCGTTAAAGAACATTTTTGCCAAACTGTATTCATCTTTGGTTTTTTTGTCAAATGGTTAGCCCATATACTAAATTTCAAGTCTCTATCACATTGTAAAGGAGGCGTTTTTCATTTGTTCGGTAAATCGAATATTTTAGTGAGCGGAACCCCCTACAATAACAAATGTTGGAAAACTGAAATTGCACACTTTATTCCTTTCCAACTTTTTACCCGTACACTAAATTTGAAGTCTCTATCTCATCGCGAAGCATACTTTTCTAGCATTTCATCTTTCGAATGCTTTTGTGTGGAGTACCCACCCCCTTAACTATACATTTTTGAAAAACTCAATTTTTTTTGTGATTTCTGTCAGATTATTTTCCCATATATCTAATATCAAGCCTCTATCATGTTTTAAAAGGGGCGTTTCTCCTTTATTCCGAAAATCGAACATTTTGATATGCGGCACCCCCTAAAGTAGAAAATATTGGTAAACTGAAATTTTACACTTTCTTCCTTTCAAACTATCTACCCTTATACCAAATTTGATATCTCTATCTCAATCCGAAGCATGGTTTTTTATCAATTCACTTTTCGAACATTTTACTCTGGAGCACCCCCTTAAACGAACATTTTTGAAAAACTATATTTGTCTTGGGTGTTTCCATCAAATGATTAGCCCATATACTGAATTTTAAGCCTCTATCAAATTTTAAAGGAGCGTTTTCTCATTTATTTTGCAAATCGAACATTTTGGTGTGCGGCACCCCCTTAAGTAGAAAATATTGGAAATCTGAAATTGCACGCTTTCTTCCTTTTGAACGATTTACCAATACACCAAATTTGAAGTCTTTTTCACATCGCAAAGCATGCTTTCCTATCATTTCACTTTTTGAACGTTTTAGTGTGCGGCACCCCCTTAAGTAGAAAATATTGGAAATCTGAAATTCCACACTTTCTTTGTTTCAAACGATTTACCTATACACCAAACTTGAAGTCTCTATCTCATCGCAAAGCATGCTCTCCTATCATTTCACTTTTCGAACGTTTTGGTGTGCTGCACCCCCCCCCCCCCCCCCTTTAAGTAGAAAATATTGGAAATTTGAAATTACACACTTTCTTCCTTTCGAGTGACTTACCCATATACCAAATTTGAAGTTTCTATCTCATCGCAAAGCATGCTTTCCCGTCATTTAACTTTTCGAACGTTTTGGTGTGGGGCACCCCCTCTATAGAACGTTTTCGAGAAATTCGACTTTTCCAGGGGGTTTTATCGAACGACCGAGCCGTGTACCAAATTGCAAGTCTCTATCTATTCGGGAAGTGCCTAAAAAGCGTGACAGACGGACAGACAGTCAGACAGACAGACAGACAGACGGACATTTGGCAATTAGTATATATAGATAGATCATTGGTGGAGGTAAAATGCTTAATGTTTTCAAATCAATACAGATCTTAACTATTACACTGCACTATATGGTGTTTCGACATACGCTATAGCTGTGTGTGTATTAAAAAAACATGAAAATTAGATAAACTTAAGAAAATGCAGTGGTCGAAATGCAGTTGAGGTCACCGGGATCGTTTGGTTATATTTGTGTTACAAACTTAAAAACCTCACATAAAGTAACATATAGTCCGCCATCTTGTTTATAAACACTTAGTTCTCGCTTATAGACAATTTAATTTTCGCGTCCAATATCTTGTTCAAATTCTTGTTTGTAAATAATATGATGGGAAGATATGCTCGCCATTTCCATACAAACCATTCGGTTTTAAATATCAATAGAAGACGAATAAATGGCCTTCACGAAATTGGGTGGTCTTCTTGGCATATAGGGGTGCATGTCGGAATAACACTACGGTTAAACGATGTGTCCTGGAATAGTTGAATGAGGCATTTACATTCGAAAAGTTGTAACTAGAGTATGCATTGTTCAGTACTGTCATCTATTCAGTACTGTCATCATATTCGTCTTCTATTGATGTTTAATTCGGCGACAACTCCTAGATG
Source organism: Amaurobius ferox (assembly GCA_951213105.1). NCBI lineage: Eukaryota > Metazoa > Arthropoda > Arachnida > Araneae > Amaurobiidae > Amaurobius > Amaurobius ferox. The sequence goes on along the minus strand of OX578137.1, from coordinate 117,712,725 downwards.
CTTCGATAGCAATTACTTCTGCCGTCAGACGAGCGATACCTGCTACCATGGTATCTTCTGTCGAACGAATTCCAATTATTTTGAAGAAGTAAGGCTGTGAGCAAGTCGACCACTACTCTGTTTCCTTCTGGTCCCAATTGATCGGCAGCAGCCTTTGAATTACGGCTCCCCAAGTAACCCGAGATTGAGAAGCGTTTGCTAAGGTTTCGACAATGACCCTAAATTCATATGGAGACGGTGTTCAAATGAAGCAATCCGGGCCAACTGTTTCAAACAACATGCATTCCGAACATGAAGCGTAAAGTCTGGGAATTGATTAATCATAATAGCTATTCCTTTCTAGTATGTTTTGAAGACAATTAACAGCACTACGTTATGTTGCTGAAATCTTAAAACATGAAGTAATCCACCTCGTAGCTGGTATGAATAACTTCCTATTTCAGCACAGCTGACACTCGCCTACAACACATAATGACAACATATTTAACAACTAGGGAAACCTGTGGCATGTATGTATAGGAGGTAACAACATGCTACTGAGACCTGCGCAATCCCCAGATTTATACAAATTAGAAACTGTCTAGTACAGTATGGGATGTTATCCATAAGCAATGATCCAATTGCAGCAGACAACAGAACATTTTCTCTAAAAGGATTGAGCAAGTATATCGAGAAGTACCCCAGAATTGTACACGCGATGTGTACGATTCAATGTAGTAAGGGGTAGGGAGATGCATCACTAACAAAAAAAAACGGTATTTTGCATTAGAATGACAATGCAAACTAATGTTTACACTATAAATAATTTCTTTTGCTTTAGATATTTTATCATGTCTTATTTACTACATAACCAGTTTTGTTCATAGTTTTCAGGCGAATTACACGTTTACTGCGTAGTGCTGCAATTTAAATTTTCCTGGGTATATATGCATATTTTAGATACTAGTTGGACTACTCTATTTATACCTCAACCAAAAGCGTTTAATGATTTTGAATTATAATACATACAAATAAAAAATAAGCGGCAGAATTCCCTATAAAAACCAAAATTGTAACTTCGAAAATATGCTGCAAGAACTGGGAAAGTAAATTACCCTTCCAAATAAAATTGTACGCACATCACAGCAATCATTATTTTGTAAATTCAATAAATTTATTCCGAAATTTAAAAACACAATTTCCTGAATATATATGTTCTTTGAATCTTTTAATCTTGATGAAACGTAGAGCCGTATTTTTAAATCCTGAATTTTCGTCCATTTTTCACGTTTCGTAATTTACGAGATTTGCCAGCAAAAAAATTATAATTGAGAATAATTAGATAAATGGGGATCACCATGATTGATGTCGTAACTACCACTTTAACAAAATAATTGTTTTAGGGAGTAAATTATATATTGTTTTCGTAGAATTGCAACTTCATGTTTTAAATTGGAAACTAATTTCTTATCTAACTTAATTTACACGAAATATGTTATTTTAATGTTAATTTGTGTGTTGAGATTTTAAGCACTGCTTAGTAAACAACGTGTATTTACATCCTTTTATTTCAGCGGAAATGTGGAAGTTAAAAACCTTTTTTTAAGTTTAAAAGCTTGAACTGTTTCTATAATTTGCGGTAATGTCAAGTAGACTAACTGAAAATTGGTTAAATATTTCATTGAGAATTATACTTTAAGTTTTTAAATATGATGCTATCTGTGAAATAACTCTGTTTAATTTCAATGCTGTAGCATGACTTCTACTAATCTGTGTTCTCATCTGTTCACTTTGCTGGCTTGTTATCCACATCTTGTCACTTTGCTGCCTCGTAATCACATTTGATCACTTTACTGACTCGTAAGCACATCTGATAACTTTGTTGGTTTGTGTTCACATCTGTTTACGGTGTTCACTTGTGTTCACATTTGTTCATTCTGTTGATATCCGTGCACGCTACGGACTTGTTACTTTCCTTATATACATAATGTATAAGGAAAGTATTGTGACAGGGTCGAAAATTCGAATATGTATCATATTTATGTGCTATGTATGTGTTGTTAATGTATTTTCGCATTGGAACAGCAAAATTCTGAAGCGAACCCCAATAAGCCGGCTCCGTAGTTCAGCATAATCAAATAATATAGATATATAAGTGAAGACTTTATTCAATATTTTGCTTTTATTTTGTGCTAAGTTATTACGACGCAGATGTAATTTTGTTCTTACGATGCACTTCCAACAAAGAAAGTCCCGAATTTTTTATAGTGATTTCAAATCCTTTACAAAATCGTGAAATTTTTGTATTGAATTTGACAGTGCACTTCTGTATATAATTGTATAGTGGCACTTCTGTTATATAATTTTAATTCGTCACCGCCACAATTCATGATTTACTCAGACACTAACGTATTTAGAATTCACTCTTACTCGTATCACGTCAACAATGACGAGTTTATGTAGAAATCTCTGTCAAAAACACGTAACTCGCGAAGTTCTAAGTCTATCTACGAAATTCGAGAAGATTTCAGAATTCGTTAAAAGTTGCCATCTTGGGGACATTTCGTTAAACGCGTCGCTAACATAACCGATTATTTCACCAAGGCCGCTCGACTTGGACTTTCAAATTATAACAGTGGTGTACTGTTGAGTATTTGTAACAATATGGTGGGAATTCCGTCTGATTCCCCTGAAATTTCTTTTAGGATTAATTTCGTACCTCCCGCCCTACCACTCTAAGTTGTTCAAAAAGACCGCAATGATTTCACAAATTCCAGAAAGTAACATATTTTTGTCTAGTTTCTCAAATATAAAAAGTTTTCATATGTTTAAAAATATCGTACGTCTTGTAATAGAAATCTTTTGTTAAGCTGCCCAAAATAGTACATTATATGTCAGATGTATATCCTGGACTGTGGATGTATTAACAAGAAACATCAATCATGCTTAAAGCATTGATTATGAAACACTTTCCAACTTCAATGCAATTTTATTTAAACATGTCTAAAATGCAATACATTCCTCAGTAATATATTAAAACTTATCACAATACTGCATTAATTTATTATATTTGAAAACTTAAACCTTCATCGAAAAAAATGAACTTTATTCAAATGACGGCATTGAGAAATATATTGCCTGGTTTAAACATCTCTAAAATGTGATACAGTCCTCGGATATAATTTTAGAATTATCATAATACTACGATAATTTATTATATTTGAAAACTTCATCGAAAACAACTGAAATTCATTCAAATGACGTCATAGAAAAAATAACACGTCTGTCTCTCTCTATAAAAGCAGCATTTCATTCATAAATAATTTCCCATTCATGTCATTCATCACAATACTATAATTTATTTTATTTAAAAATGAAGACCATGGAGCTGCAAGTAATTAAACTCTATGCGTAAAACTTCATCGAAAAAAATCGTCCTTCTCTTTGTAAAATCAATGAATATTTCATTCATATTAGCTATGCAGACTCCATGAACTAAATGATTTTTTGTTAAAGAAATACAGCAATTCTAATACAACTCATTCTATATTTTTTGCTGTTTACATTTTACATAGGTGAAAAATAGGCTTCGTTGTAGAAATAATCAAATTTAGATGAGCATTTAAAAGAACTTTAAAAATCACGATTTTGAGACAAGATAGATGCAATATATCATTTTGAAATGGGTCACGTTATCTTTTCATATCATGGTCAGGTGATCGCTTCATATAAGAGGTGTTATTATTATTTTAATTTTTATTTAAAAAACTACTGAATATATTTCGCTGAATTTTTTTTAAATATTCTATGGAACAATTTGAATATTACCTAAAATTTTCGAAACAATTTGTGAATTTTAAATCCGCTTAAAATATATTTGAAAAATTAGGTCCCATGGGGCTCAATGTATTTCATTTTTTCAACCCGGGTTCAATCCAAAACTAATTGGATGATATTATTCATTTATATTCCCATTGGTCCTACAGAGCATTTGAACAACATACTAAAATTTCATTTTGATCAAGTCATTTTTACGGCAGTTATCGTGCTAATGGACAGACAGACAGCCAGATAGAATGAACAAAGTCATAAACACTTTTCAACTATGTTGTAAAGTATTAAAAAAGGAAAACTAAATCAAAATTCAAATTGCCATTTTATGTATATATGAGTTCAGTAATTTTATTATAAATAAATATTCATTTAATTGTAAACATTCTACATATTAAATAACAATCTCATAACAATGCACTGACGCTGTATTATTGCATTTCACTTTCAATATTTAATTTATTTCATCAATTTTAGAAAGCTGTCTTCAAAAATAATCCTTCCCTTCAGCTAAACCAATCAATTAGAGTCACTCTTGAGGTTAGTCAAACCTCAGTGTGATTAAATAATTCTGCTGCAGGAAATCTGAAATTTAAATGAACGATCAAAATACTCTGTACTGTGTTGATATAATTTGAATTCATGTTCCCTATAGAGTGTTAAAAAATGACGAGGACCTTTGTAATTATATTTTAAATGTTATATGAAAGCAAATGATACTTTTTTTCAATGCTCTTAAATGCAAAATTATTTTCAGACACAATTTTAGATATATTTAGCACATTTCGTCATATATTATATGAGTTTGAAGCAAATTTTTAGTGCTTTTATCGTTTATCTTGCAGAACATTATTGTTGAAATTTTCGATATTTTTGTTATATATAGTTTTGTTATATATTTTGTTTCTATATTTTTGTACTATATGTTTATCGGGACACTTGACCATATAGCTATATTAAAGAAGATTTACTGAAATATTATCAACCCGTGGATTTTTGAAAAGTTCGATAATTTTAACCAGAAGTCCCAGAGACCGGAAGATAATTTTAACCGGAAGACCCAGAGACCGGAAGATAATTTTAACCGAAAGACCCTGAGACCGGAAGATAATTTTAACCGGAAGACCCAGAGACCGGAAGATAATTTTAATAGGATTTTGCCAAATATCTAGATTTTTCTGAAAATTTCCATAGAATGTACATAGAAAAATAAGAAACACTTCAGCAACGTCTAAAAGCACAAATAGCATACTAATGCAGCATACAGATGTTTCGAGGATACGTTGGATGCCCTTCGTCAGTTCAAGAGAACCAGCAAACCTGAAGTCAAAAATAGGAATGGGTGCAAAAGGAGAAAACATGAAGAATTAGAAGACCTGGATTGAGAGAGAGAGAGAGAGAGTCAAAAAGCAGCATGAAGAACATATTTCTGATTGGCTCTCTCTTAATCCAGATCTTGGACACATAATTCACCCTGCTCCTTTCTTTCGCGCTCATGCTTTTTTGGACTTCAGGTCCGTTGGTTTTCTTACCCTGACGAATAGGATCCAGCCTATCTTCGAAACATCTGTATACTGCATTATTGTGCTATTTGTGCTTTTGAATTTTACTCAAGTTTTCTTTAACATTTGGAACACCCAGAAAACAATTCCACATGTTTATGTTGCGGGAGCGGTATCCCAGCGGTTAGAGCTCTGGAATTGCACTTGGTAGGCCCGGGTTCGATTCCCGCCACTGCCAAAACTGCCGCCGTGTTCACGCAGAGTACGATCACTTTAAACGTGTGGGCCCGTAAGTCCCTCTGAGAAGTTGGTGGTAGGGGGAGGAGAATGCGGTCCCTGTGGGTGCTTCCCAACTGGGTTCCGGTCTAAATTGGGTGGCACTTCCCTGCCGTCCAAACACTTACCTTACACCTTTCTGGTAGGTCGGGCGGTCTGGGTCTCAACAGCAACAACATATTTATTTTGAAAATAATTCCACATTTTATGTTACTCAGAAATTAATTCTGCCGTGTTTATGTTGCCGGCAGCTCATTCAACTGCTCTAAACTTTCGGGTGAGTCGGTAGATCGGTGTTTTTAACATGTTTATGTTGTATGTATGTACATATGTGTGTATTGACGTAAAACGTAAATTAAGGTAATATCTTGATGTATGCCAAATAAGCATTATTGTAAATATTTTGAGAATACGGGCAACGGGCGTGAAAGAATGCATTGACAACCCAAGTGCGAGAAAATTGTAACGCTTTTGTGAGTTCAAGATATAAATTTTAAGTGCTCTGAACAATTGGTCAGACTTTTTGACTCCAGAAAGAAAACAGTTAAATTTGACTGAAATTGTGAACAATGCAATAAATCACCGCTTGCAAAGTAGATGGAATTACCACAAATTATTTTAATTACCAATTTGAGGTTCTTTTTAATTTAAATTACCAATATATGTTTGATTGTGATGTGTGGATAGGATAAATTAGAAAATATTTCATGTATTAAGATGAGATAGTATTTTTAATAGGATTGTGTTAAACCCTATAAATAGATAAAATATCGTGCAATTAGGTACAATTAAAAAGAGCGCAATTCAAAATTAAATGATCTGTTGCATACTATAGAAAATAAATTTTAAAACAATTTGAAATTTTAATTTATATCAAAGAGTGTTTTTAATTTTTAATTTATCAATTTCCAATTATCGTGATTTATAGTATTTTAGATAAAATATATTATAGCTATAATGTATTGTACGGTGTTTTCCAAATCTAACCGCGGTTAATCCAAATATAAAATGCCAATCAAATTTGTGTAATATTACATATATTTTCGATATATGACGGATCATATTTATTTACAATTTGAGTCCCAGACAGAAATAATTTTATTAAAAGTATTTTCTTTAAGATGAAAGTTTTTAAATAATTGTGGTAAAAAACATATTTTCATGAGATAATTTCCTTTTAAAGTAAAAACTGGAAATAGTAAGATGATACCTTTGGGAAATACGCCGTCGGCTTTGAAATATTCCATTTCTCCTACAAAAATTTAATTTATTTCGTCAATTTTAGAATTGTTCCTTTAAATATAAATTCTATTCCTGAGCAAAATTAATCAATTAAGTTCTCTCTCTGGGTTTAGATAAGTTTGAACGTGTTTAAATATTGTAATTTTGCTGTAGGCTACCATCAATTTAAATGATGGATGAAAATAGCCAATACTATGTATGCTATTTGAGTTTACATTCCCCCACAGTCCATTGTGACTTAAAAAAAGATTAAACTTAAGGGGAAAACATTACAAATTTAATAAGCACATTTTATAGACTTTGCAATTTTTTCTTTTGCTTGAAATTCAAAATAATTTCCGGAAGCGTTTTGTAATATTTGTTATTCATTACACTGGAAAATAAATACAAACATATATTTCGTTTTTTAAAGGTTCATTAGAATATAAATAGTTTAGCATATTTAAAAAAATAATGTAAAGCCAACATGCAATTTTTCAGCCTCTACATATATTTCAATATTTAAGAGGTATTATATTCGTTTAATCGCACTACATTAATAAAAAAGAACTGCATTAATAAAGTTATTTTAATATACATTTAAATTTGAGATTTTCATTGAATTTAATTAAAAAACTTCCCAAGATGTCGTGGGTATTTTCTGGTTTTTAACTAATTAATTGTATTGCTAGAATAGTTTTTACAATTTTAATTATATTTTTAGTGGGTATTTTTTAGTTTGGTTTTAATAATTAATTGTATTGCTAGAAACCGTGTTTACAATTTTAGTTCCTCTCTGTTACGAAAACAAGCGCAGGCATAATACAGGGAAATTTATTTGTACTTTCATTACAATAGTATTATGATTAAAAACATATATTTTTAATGGGTATTAATAGTACTAGTAATTAGTATTATTAATATAATTTTGTATTATTAATATAATTTTGAAAATTAATTAATATATTAATTTTTTAATAATTTTGTCACAGTTATTTCATTCGATGAAAATCAGAGGCCTACAGATTTCCTAGATTCTCATACTAGGGACATACGCTCTTTGAAATTTTGAAAATCGAAAAACGTCAAAAGATAATTATGTTAAAGTTCCACAGTTTGAATGTTATTTTTCTATTTGGACGCCAATAATCATTTATCTACTATAAGAATAACCTATTTCTCCGTCCATAATGCCTGGAAAAATTTTGGCGACGAATTTGGCGGAATATCGACAACTTGAAAACTTCTTTTAAATGCCGCCAACTTAGCGCCTTTTATAATATAGAAAATTTAAGGGAAATGTCGCCAATTGATAAAAATGGCGCTAAAACAATGATAGTGACGAGTAATTCATAGCAATTCAATTTCCTGGAAAGAATATAAGAATCGACTTAAGAATAACCCATTTTTCCGTCCTTCCATAATGATTGGCGAAAAATATGATGGCGAATTTGGCACTATGTCGCCAACTTGACGACTTTTTAAATGCTTCCAAATTGCCGAAAATGTCGAAAAAGTGATAAAATATCGCCAAATTGATAAAAATGACGCCAAATGGGAGGCAATGTTTTGCAAATTTTGAATTTCGTCATATAGCAGATACACATTCAAAGATATAAGAAATGTTGTTCTTTCCGTTTGTCTGTAACATTTAGCGATACATATGGCGAACTTGGTGACTAATCTAGCTAAGTATCGCCAACCTAGCAATATTTCACCGCAGATTGATGAAAATACCGTCAAAATTGCAAAAAGAACGTCAAGTTAATGAAAATGGTGCCAAGTTGATGAACTGATTATTGAAATATTTTAATATTTATTTTAATATATTATTTCTATTGCTTATTGAGGATGCTCTATCAATATTGACAATTGTTAATTTAGAGTTGTGTGAAATGTAAATTAATTGGGTACTTCAAAATAGTTTTGCGTCATACGAAAAAGCGATACATGTGTACTTCAACGTTATAAACATAGTACCGTGGATCTCACATCACAATTTCACTATAAAAGAAATAAATTCATTACATTATAGAAGGAAAATCATGTGCTGCCTACATCAGATTTTTTTAGCATTGCTTGTTCTTTCGTAACTCTTAACTGAACTTTGTTAAAATATTCCGCATACATTTAATATATCTTTAATACACAATGCCCGAACTGCATCAATATGTACTTCATAATATACTTGTGATACTTAATAGATTCAGGACATAAAATACAATATAGCATTACATATTCTGGTTGAGATCTCTAAAGCATCAAGATCAAGTACATATTGATTTACGATGTATCCTTAAAGTTACAGTATCACACTATGGAATGAAAATAAACATCCAACTTCCCAGTTTGTCTTAAATAATAAAAGGCAATGTCTGTGTGTGTGTGTGTGTGTGCGTCTGTCTGTCTTATACACTATACGTTTCGCGACCGCGCGTCGGAGAGCTACGAAATTTGGCAATCGGAGACCCGGGGGGGAGGGAAGGGGACACGTGAAAACCGATTTTCAAAATTCTAATTATTTTTTTATTTATTTAATGTTTTATGCGATTTCGACCTTTTTTTGCCCTTTTTGCCCTTTTTTCTCCACGATCCAGACGTCGTAGAAAAAAACAACTCACACCATCGGAAAGAGCAGACAATTGCGAGTAAAAATATATCAATTTCAAATCTCCATTTCGATTTCTAATATTTTTTAAAGATTTTAAAACAAAAGTCACTTTTGGCTCAAGAAAACGATTTTTGGTTTTTAAATTCTCGCATCGTGAAAAGTACTCATAATTTCGACTAATAATTTACATTTTCAGAAAGGTCAAACATCTGGCATTCTTACAAGTCTAATCTGGTCCAGAAATAATGAAAATTGCCTTCAGAATCGCAATTTTAAAGACGTCATGATTTTAAATTTCTCGCCGTTCCGCTCGGCGTTCCGTTCGTTTCTCCCTCGCTGAAGCAGGGAAGGTGGTGGGTGGGGACGTCAAGGTGGAGGTGACGTCACGGTTCTAAATAGAGCGCCTTTGCTCTATATAAATTATTATATTTATATTTTAAATAATGGGACGATCTGGATTTTTTAAATGTATATTTTAACTTTTGGATATTTTAAATGGATATTTTAATTTTATGGATATTTTAAATGATGGAACAATGAAACAATGGAATGAGGATGATGGAATTAAGCATATGGTCATTTTAAATTGCAAATTAGCGCGCGGGAAGTTAGCGGTAGGCCCGGGTTCGATTCCCGCCACTGCCAAAACTGCCGCCGTGTTTACGCGGAATACGATCACGTTAAATATGTGGGTCCGTAAGTCCTTCCGAGAGGTTGGTGGTAGGGGGAAGGAGGATACGGCCCCTGTGGATGCCTCCCCCACTGGGTTCCCGTCTAAATTGGGTGAATATGTAGAAAGTTATGGAGATTGTCGCGGAGGGCGCGGCAGCCCAGTGGTTAGCGCGCGGGAATTGCACTCAGTAGGCCCGGGTTCGATTCCCGCCACTGCCAAAACTTACGCCACGTTCACGCAGAGTACGATCACGTTAAACATGTGGGTTCGTGAGTCCTTCCGAGAGGTTGGTGGTAGGGGAAGGAGGGTACGGTCTAAATTGGGTGAATAAAAAGAAAGTTATGGAGATTGTCGCGGAGGGCGAAGTAGCCCAGTGGTTAGCGCGCGGGAATTGCACGCGGTAGGCCCGGGTTCGATTTCCGCCACTGACATGGAGTACGATCACGTTAAACATATGGGTCCGTATGTTTTTCCGAGAGGTTGGTGGTAGGGGAAGGAGGGTACGTTCCCTGTGGATGCCTCCCCCACTGGGTTCCGGTCTAAATTGGGTGGCACATCCTGGCCGTCCAACCAGTTACCAGGCCCGGGTTCGATTCCCAAAATTGCCGCCGTGTTTACGCGGAGTACGAGCACGTTAAACATGTGGGTCCGTGAGTCCTTCCGAGAAGTTGGTGGTATTGGAAGGAGGGTACGGTCTAAATTGGATGAATAAAAAGAAAGTTATGGAGATTGTCGCGTAGGGCAAAGTAGCCCAATGGTTAGCACGCGGAAATTGCACTCGGTAGGCCCGGGTTCGATTCCCAAAATTGCCGCCGTGTTTACGCGGAGTACGATCACGTTAAACATGTGGGTCTGTAAGTCCTTCCGAGAGGTTGGTGGTAGGGGAAGAAGGGTACGGTCCCTGTGGATGCTTCTCCCACTTGGTTCCGGTCTAAATTGGGTGAATAAAAAATAAGTTATGAAGAATATCGCGGAGGGTGAAGTACCCCAGTGGTTAGTGCGCGGGATTTGCACTTGGTAGGCCCGGGTTCGATTCCCAAAATTGCCGAATAAAAATAAAGTTATGGAGATTGTCGCGGATGGCACGGTAGCCCAGTGGTTAGCGCGCGGGAATTTCACTCGGTAGGCCCGGGTTCGATTCCTGCCATTGCCAAAACTGCAGCCGTGTTCACGCGGAGTACGATCACGTTAAACGTGTGGGACTGCAAGTCCTTCCGAGAGGTTTGTGGTAGGGGAAGGAGGGTACGGTCTCTTTGGATGCCTCCCCCATTGGGTTCCGGTCTAAATTGTGTGGCACTTCCTGGCCTTCCAAGCAGTTACCTTACACCTTTCTGGTAGGTCGCGCCAACGAGTTTGCCACGGTCAGAATTTTCAAGGGTAGCGAACAGGCTGGTCGCCAAAGGCGGCTAGAGAATTTCGAGTAAAAATATATCAATTTCAAATCTGAATTTCGATTTCTAATATTTTTTAAAGATTTTAAAACAAAAGTCACTTTTTGCTCAAGAAAACGATTTTTGGTTTTTAAATTCTCGCATCGTGAAAAGTACTCATAATTTCGACTAATAATTTACATTTTCAGAAAGGTCAAACATCTGGCATTCTTACAAGTCCAATCTGGTCCAGAAATAATGATAATTGCCTTCAGGATGGCAATTTTAAAGACGCCATGATTTTAAATTTGTCGGCTACCGGCTCAGTTTCTCAACGGCATTTTCCCCCCATCCGCATTAGTTTCTTCCCCGTCTCCATGGAGACCGCGCTTTCGGTTTTAACTGAATTACGAGCATAAGTGTTGTATACATCGGGCGAAATTATTATATTTATATGATTTTTTAAATGGATATTTTTAAATGGATATTTTAAATAATTTAAATGATTGAATTATGGTGGTTTGAATTGTGGTGATGTATTTGAAATTATTATATTTATGGATTGGTGGAACGATATGGTTGATTTTTTTATTTTAAATGGATATTTTAATTTATGGATATTTTAATTTATAGATATTTTAAATGGATATTTTAATTTTATGGCTATTTTAAATGATGGAACGATGGAACGAGGATGGTGGAATTAAGAGCCTAGCATATGGTCGTTATAAATTTAAATTAGCGCGCGAGAATTGCACTCGGTAGGCCTGGGTTCGATTCCCGCCACTGATGCGGAGTACGATCACCTTAAACATATGGGTCGATAATTCCTTCCGAGAGGTTGGTGGCAGGGAAAGGAGGGTACGGTCTCTGTGGATGCCTCCCCCACTGGGTCCTGGTCCAAATTGGGTGAATAAAAAGAAAGTTATGGAGATTGTCGCGGAGGGCGCGGTAGCCCAGTGGTTAGCGTGCGGGAATTTCACTCGGTAGGCCCGGGTTCGATTCCCTCCACTGACAAAACTGCTGCCGTGTTCACGCGGAGTACGATCACGTTAAACATGTGGGTCCGTAAGTCCTTCCGAGAGGTTGGTGGTAGAGGAAGGAGGGTACGCACCCTGTGGATGACTTTCCCACTGGATTCCGGTCTAAATTGGGTGAATAAAAAGAAGGTTATGGAGATTGTCGCGGAGGGCGCGGTAGCCCAGTGGTTGGCATGCGGGAATTGCACTCGGTAGGCTAGGGTTCGATTGCCACCACTGCCAAAACTGCTGCCATTTTCACGCGGAGTACGATCACGTTAAACATGTGGATCCGTAAGTCCTTCCGAGAGGTTGTTGGTAGAGGAAGGAGGGTACGGACCCTGTGGATGCCTCCCCTACTGGGTTCCGGTCTAAATTGGGTGAATAAAAAGAAGGTTATGGAGATTGTCGCGGAGGGCGCGGTAGCCCAGTGGTTAGCGCGCGGGATTTGCACTAGGTAGGTCCGGGTTCGATTCCCGCCACTGCCAAAACTGCCGCCGTGTTCAGGCGGAGTACGATCACGTTAAACATGCGGGACCGTAAGTCCTTCCGAGAGGTTGGTGGTAGGGGAAGGAGGGTACGGTCCCTGTGGATGCCTCCCCCACTGAGTTCCTGTCTAAATTGGGTGGCACTTCCTGGTAGGTCGTTCCTTCTGGTAGGTCGCGCCAGCGAGTGTGCCACGGTTAGAATTTGCCACGGTCAGAATTTTCAAGGGTAGCGAACAGGCTGGTCGCCAAAGGCGGCTAGTCTTAAATAATAAAAGGCAATGTCTGTGTGTGTGTGTGTGTGTGTGTGTGTCTGTGTGTCTGTCTTATACACTATACGTTTCGCGACCGCGCGTCGGAGAGCTACGAAATTTGGCAATCGGAGACCCGGGGGGGAGGGAAGGGGACACGTGAAAACCGATTTTCAAAATTCTAATTATTTTTTTATTTATTTAATGTTTTATGCGATTTCGAGCTTTTTTTGCCCTTTTTGCCCTTTTTTCTCCACGATCCAGACGTCGTAGAAAAAAACAACTCACACCATCGGAAAGAGCAGACAATTGGGAGTAAAAATATATCAATTTCAAATCTGAATTTCGATTTCTAATATTTTTTAAAGATTTTAAAACAAAAGTCACTTTTTGCTCAAGAAAACGATTTTTGGTTTTTAAATTCTCGCATCGTGAAAAGTACTCATAATTTCGACTAATAATTTACATTTTCAGAAAGGTCAAACATCTGGCATTCTTACAAGTCCAATCTGGTCAGGAAATATTCCGTATTGCCCACAGGATCGGGATTTTAAAAGTTTCCGAATTTCGATTTCTCGGCGTTCCGCTCGGCGTGCCGCTTCATTTCTCCACCGCTGAAGGAAGGAAGGTGGTGGGTGGGGACGTCAAGGTGGAGGTGACGTCACGGTTCTGTATATGCATAGCGATGGGTGGGACAATAAGAAACCGAATTAGTTTTTACTTTCCGTTTCCCGCGCTTCCGATTTTAAATGAAATAAGAGCTTAACATATGCACTGTAGAAATTATTATATTTATATTTTAAATGATGGAACGATATGGATTTTTTAAATGGATATTTTAATTTTATGGATATTTTAAATGATGGAACGATGGATATTTTAATTTTATGGATATTTTAAATGATGGAACGATGGATATTTAAATTTTATGGATATTTTAAATGATGGAACAATGGAATGAGGATGATGGAATTAAGAGCTTAGAGAGCATATGGTCATTTTAAATTGTAAATTAGCGCGCGGGAAGTTAGCGGTAGGCCCGGGTACGATTCCCGCCACTGCCAAAACTGCCGAAGTGTTCACGCGGAATACGATCACGTTAAACATGTGGGCCCGTAAGTCCTTCCGAGAGGTTGGTGGTAGGGGAAGGAGGGTACTTCCTAAATTGGGTGAATAAAAAGAAAGTTATGGAGATTGTCGCGGAGGGCGAAGTAGCCCAGTGGTTAGCGCGCGGGAATTGCACGCGGTAGGCCCGGGTTCGATTTCCAAAATTGCCGCCGTGTTCACGCGGAGTACGATCACGCGGAATAAACATGTGTGTCTGTAAGTCCTTTCGAGAGGTTGGTGGTTGGGGAAGGAGGGTACGGTCCCCGTGGGTGCCTCTCCCACTGGGTTCCGGTCTAAATTCGGTGAATAAAAAGAAAGTTATGGAAAATGTCGCGGAGGGCGAAGTACACCAGTGGTTAGCGCGCGGGAATTTCACTGGGTAGGCCCGGGTTCGATTCCCGCCACTGCCAAAACTGCAGCCGCGTTCACGCGGAGTACGATCACGTTAAGCATGCGGGATCGTAAGTCCTTCCGAAAGGTTGGTGGTAGGGGAAGGAGGGTACGGTCCCTGTGGATGTCTCCCCCACTGAGTTCCGGTCTAAATTGGGTGGCACTTCCTGGCCGTCCAAACAGTTACCTTACACCTTCTGGTAAGGTCGCGCCAGCGAGTGTGCAATGGTTACAATTTGCCACGGTCAGAATTTTCAAGGGTAGCGAACAGGCTGGTCGCCAAAGGCGGCTAGTATAAAATATTTCCGTGGCTAAAGTGTATATTAATATTCTGTCGATAACTATGTTTCTATATAAAGTTTAAAAAGATACCATTTAGCAATTCAAATATATTAGTAACAAAATTATGTTTTAAGCTGGTAAATTCATGTGGTATTTAAATGATTGGCAACAGCAATTTGATTTTGAATCAATTTGGTATAAGAGTTATTTATGTTAACAAAACTTAGGCATATTTCGTTCGTTCGTTACTAATTCCCCCGGTGAAGGAGCGCCTATGCACCACGTCCACAAGACCCCCCAGGGTATCCCATGGCGAAGAGGAGGAGATTTGCGGCTTCACTTTTATAGAAGCTCCCCGAAGGGCGGAAGTCTAACTTGGCCTCGACATGACAACACCCATGCCCGCTGGCGGGATTCGAACCCGCAAGCTGGCAATCCAGCGATCAGACGAAAGCGCATGCCCCTGACCGCTCGACCACCGGATCGGCTAGGCATGTTTACATATAATAGGTTATGTTTTACGAATCTGATTATGTTGTCTTTCTGTTTTATCAATAATGGGAAGACTTTCAATCAGTATCATGAAAAACAGACATTCGTCTATCAAAACTAAATATCTTGTCAGGTTCTTGGTGTTAGGTGTTGTTGTTGTTGTTGAAACCCAGACCGTCCGACCTACCAGAAAGTGGTGTTAGGTGTTAGCGTTTTTTATCTTAACATACACATAACTTGCCACAACTATATGTGTAAACCAGTAGTCTTTAATCCGCGATCCTCCAATAAACTTCTAGTTAAAATGTTCTTAAAAGTATGTCTATTATATCATGACTATATTTAAAGTTTAAAAAAAAAATATATTTTTCATTTTTCTAAAAGCAGTTTTATATATTATTTTTAAAGAATCTGTGAAATAGAAATATTTAAGGTAAAGTTTACAAAGTACTTGTACATGAATATTTGATAATTCGAATTCCCTGAATCTTCCGGTTTACCAACATCATGCTAGAAACATACATTCAGAACATTCTCCAAAATAATGGAACATTTTACACTCGTAACTTGGGTCTGAACAGATGAACTAATTCGAGACCGAAAGCTAAATTCTCTACTAGTATATCTGCTGCAGTGTGGACGTTACAATTCCATGTGTCCACGTGGCAGCTATTTTTATTGAGTGAAAATGTATCTCTAACTTTTCATGTTTGGATGAGTTATTTGGCAGTTCAAGTCTTTGTCTTTTTTAGCAGAGTCCATTGATTCAATATGGTAAAATTAAATCTGTCTTGAAATGGGAGTAACAAAAAGCTTAAAACCGCAGCAATGTAGATATCATGTCCATCCATTTCGACAACTTTCTCCGTTATTGTTGCTCTTTAGTAAGCAGTCCCGGGGTTTAGCTGAAGCGATGACATTTGAAATAGTCTGAGATTTAAAACTTTTAATGTAGCCTGCTCCTTATTCCGAGGTGTAGTAATAGTTATGGTGACGGTGTGCATAAAATTAACATAATTTTTGATGAAAAATATGCAAAAAGAGAATTTATGTCCAAAATTATACGTTGCAGAATTTAAAGAATTATATTCAAATCCATAGCATGGCCACAAATTGTTTATGATTATCGTAGTCCACTAGAAAGCCAAAAACGATGGAGTAGTTAAGGTTCAAAATATTCAGTTCTGCTGGAGTTAACTTACATTTTAGCCACTTCACTTTTTGCTACTCAGACCGTCTGAAGTACCTGAGGGTGTACAGTAACTGTTTGGACAGCCAGGACAGTGACACCAAATTCAGACGGGAACTTAATGGGGATGCCAACCATATGGATTGTGCCATTATCCTCTAACCTGTCATCCCTCGGATGGACATACAGACCTACAGATTGAAAGTACTCATATTCTGCTTAGGCATGGTGATAGTTTTGGGCTGCTTTGTGGATCGAACCAACCCAGGTCTATGTTTTTCTTAAACCTTTATAACTGTGACTTTTATAACTGCGACCAGGAGACATTTAGGCAGTTGTAATATTACAAAGATTTACGGTATATACCAAACGAGACAAAGTGCAGACGAGTAGGCACCACTTCACGACTGTCATGGTCCGGAAGGTCGTGATCGCAATAAATAATGTACACATAAATTACAGGTGTGGTTGGATCAGAAATCTCCTTCAGACTAAGCCTGATACCGTGCAGATTGGTTAACAAGTTAGCCAATGAAGAAGTGTTGCTGCATCGCCCTGAGGACAATCAATGAGATACGGAGGGCGTATATAAACCTCAGGCGAAACGATGTGGCAACAAGTTAATAACGCTCAACAGATGTCCAGTCACTATTCAGACATGGTGTTACAATCAACGATGAACGTCCGAGAGCATTGTTACTAGGATGGCAGTCCAACATGGTCAGGCGTATGCTTCATAGAATTGAGGCAATAACCGTCGAAGAATGTCATACCAGACAAATGATTAAAAAGTCACTTAAAATGACCGGCTATTATGGTTGTGCTTCAGTAATGATGGCGAACAATGACTGGTTACACAACAGTTCAATATTCAAGACGACGATAGAGGTATGTGCCAATCTACATCAAATTTATGTCTATATGATTTTAGACAAATAGATTCCTGGTCTTAAACACCCAGATTCTCCTCCTTAAATATATGTATAATTAATGTAAGTTAATCATAATTGTACATGTGTAATTAATAATGTTTATTTTATAATTTAAAATTGTGGAAGTGAATTGTGCAGTATGTTAATTAATAATTATATTTTAGGAACTCGCTCAAAGAATATAATGGTGGGTTAGAATGCAGCAACCATGCAATGTACGAATATACGAATTTATGACCCATTAAATTAAGAATTTAAGTCAATCCAAAGAAATAATTATTCTTTATAAAGAAGTTAAACTGCAACCAAAACTGTATTTCTAAATGTGTATCACAATAACAATATACAGAATAATAATATTTAAAAACAATCCATCCGTAATTTAAGTTTACGAAATTAAAATTTGGAGACACAGTTTCCCGAAATTTTAGGTTAATGATGTATTTACGGTTTTGTTTAAAAAAAATAGAGTAACATAAAATAAATAAACAATAATTAAGGAAGAAAATATCTTGCTTCTGAATTCATTACTTACGAAATTAACAGTTCCAGATAGAGTTTTGAAAGAAATAACGTAATAAAAAAAATATTTCCCTTTTGAGTATTCAAGAAAGCAAGTGTCCGCTTGACAGTTTATACAAATATGTCTGCTTTTCATAGGAAGCAAATATTTATTTCTACTTAATTTGTTTTATTTCTCTGAGCATTTATTTTTCAATCAATTGCTAGCTCTAATAGCAGGAATATTTGCCATATTTATTGTGCATTAGAACGGATTACTTAACGCTGTCCGAATCGCAAATACCCGGTCACTATGTAAATAATGCAGATACAGATAACAGACACCACGCAATTGCTAAATAGCCAAATTTGAAACAAAATCAATTTCGTGCTCTGTTTTTTTTTCATGCGCAATTGTACCAATTATATAACGCGGGTTTAATACTCCCTAAATAAGAGCCCTGAAAATATTTGAAGTTGCAAATAAAAAAAAAAAAAACGTTTCTTTTAGTTAGAGAAGATCGATTTCCGTATTTTTTGTTTTGCTTTCATTTTTAGGAAGTTTTAGTTTAAAAGTCAGATTTTCCAGTTTGTGTCCACCAATTTTCTGCGATAGAAGCTCATAACTCCAAGCTGATCAAAACAGAAATTCGTCTGCTGGAATAAGTTGCTTCTGAAGCAGAATGTTACAATAAAATTCTATGTTCTATTTTCAAAAGTTTACGTACAATTTTAAACCGGTTTTCAGAATACACTTTCTATAATGTTGAAAAAATTCTGTATTCCGAAAATAGAAAATTTATTACGAAATTGAAAAATCGCCAGTTTTACAGTACATAACGGTCTAGATCAAAAGTCTGAGACATCATTGGCGAAACCATCTGCCCAAGAACGTTGTGGCATTCGGGAAGAATCACCTGCTCGAAAAATCGGGTTGAAAAATGAGGAAAATTGCAGCTTTTAAGTTCATGTCTTTTCTTTAATTAATTCGAAAATCTCACCAAATCGTATCGGCCAGGGACCTGAAGTACCCCTGTACGGAATTTAGCGACTTTCCAACATTTTTATTTTTGGCTACGGAAGCAATATTAACACATACACAGAGAGAGGGAAAACCATATTACATATGTTAACGCTAATACTATAATCCATTTTTAAGTAGCTTGTGGTTTTATTTTATCAGATCTCTTTGAAGAAATTTTTAAAAAATTGGTATCATAAGTCCAGATGATTACAATTATAGCGTGCTACCCTTCACTTTAAAGTGTTTGAAAACAATTTTTCGATTGACACCATACTTGACAATGTACCCTCTGAGGGGCGTCACGAACATAAATAATCCATTTTAGTCATGATTATGTCCAATTTTCTCCTGCACTTCCATCTTAAAAAAAGTCCTTTTCGGCATGATTATGTCCAATTTTATCCTATACTGCTTTGCTAAAGTTTAGAATAAGTTTCGAGTTTTTCGTTCAAATGCAATTTTTTTTTTATCTAGCTCTAGATTTTTCGATAATAAAGCCAGATACAAAGTTTCGATAAAATCTAATAATATATATAGCAGCTATCATGTACTCAAAACATTGACCCCAATCATCAGAGAGACAGACATCACTCCAACAATATTCAAATTGGGTTCAGGAGGTCTTTAAACATATATTGGCATCAAAATCTCAAAACCAAAAATTTTTGTGAGAGCAATGTTTTCTCAATACTACGTATGAAAAGGAAAAAATCCAATTTGTGCAAAACATGACTTATCTGCAAACAAATAAGCTTCATGTCATGAAAAGATAACACAAATTGCAGTTCTCTTAATACTCGATCTCGCTGAGAATCAATGAGCTTGTTTCAATTACTGATGAAAAAAGACGTTCAAAATTCCGTAAAAATGTCTTATTTAATTCAAGAAATATCGGGATATCTGTGGGGAAAGTACTTTCTCTAATATTTTGAGAGCGATTAATCACATCTCCCAAGAAAGTGTGCATTTATTTTTGGGTAGGAGTATTTAGAAAAATTCCATTAATAGTATAAATACCTTGATTTATCTGTCTATCTATCTATCTATCTCTAGATAACGCTTAGCGAAAATTTTGTCCACGATTATGACGATAGATCGCTAACTTGGCGACTTTATTTAAATGTTGCGAAATTGACGAAAATGTCGCCAAATCGATAAAAATGCCGCCACATTTATAAAAATGCCGCCAAATCAGTAAAATGAATTGCGTTTTGAAAGGGAATAGTATTGTAATGATGTATCGATGGCTTTTGTCTGTCAAGTCCAACCATTCCACTTGACGACAAAATTGGCGACTTTTTAAATTGTCGCCAAATTCATAAAATGTCGCCAAATGGATGAAAATGTCGCGAAATTAATAAAAATGTTGCCAAATTAATATATATGGCTCCAAATCAATGAAATTAATTCTGTTTTGAAAGGGATATTATTGTAATGTTGTTTTGGAAGCATTTATCTGTCAGTCCAACTATTCCACTTGGTGACAAATTTAACTAGTTTGATAAATATCGCCAAATTTATCAAAATATCGCCAAATATATGAAAATGTCACCAAATCGAAAATAATGTCCACAAATCGATTAAAATTTTGCCAAATTGATAAATATGGCGCAAAATTAATGAAACTCATTGTATTTTGAAAGGGGATAGTATTGTAATGATATATCGGTAGCGTTTGCCTGTCAGTCCAACCGTCCCACTTGGCGACAAATTTGGTAAACTTTTAAAATGTCGCCAAATTGATTAAAATATCGCCAAATTAAAGACAATGTTGGCAGATCGATAACACCAAATTTAAAAAAATGACACCAAATCAATAAATTAATTGTGTTTTGAAAGGGGATAGTATTGCTATGATGTTTCGTCAGCGTTTGTCTGTCAGTCCAACTGTCACACTAGATGACAATTTTGGCGAGTTTTTAAAATATCTCAAAATTCAACAAAATATCACAAAAATTAACGAAAATGTCACCCAAATCGATGAAAATTCATCATCTGGGAAATAATATAAGTATCTACAAAAAGAAAACACCTTTTCTCTGTTCGTCCTCCCGTGACGTTTGGCAAAAAATTTGACGGGATGTCGCAATTGTCGCCAAATTGATAGAAATATTGCCAAATGGGAGGGAATACTTTGAAAGTTCTGAATTCAGCCATATGACGGTCATTCCTTTTCGTGATTTAATAATGCTTAATTTAATGTATGATTTTATGTAATTTTATATCAAAGAGTACAATATAACAAGAAAGTCGCTTCTTACAGTTTTGTAAATGGTGTTTTGCGAATTTTGAGGCACATTTACATATAAAATAGCTATTTTATTAGCAGTTTTAACATTGTTTTCTAAAAAAAATATTGTTTGGTTTTTTTTTATAATTTTATAAAAACTATATTTCAAAAAAATATTTTTTCGGTTTTAACATAGTTTTCTAAAGAGAGAATCTATTGCTCTCGGTTTCAAATTTAGTTTTAAAAAACTACTGTTTTAAAATAATTTTCGTTTAGAAACATTGAAATATTTTCCAGGGGTCCTAATCCAAGGATATGGATTGTAGTTTTTCAGCAATCACACTTTTGGCAATCATAGTTAATCATGGGACACCTAGGTTGCTCAAATCGAAGCTAGACTCATTGCTTTCCATTTTGAAGATCGTATTACATACGTTCAATTAACCATAAAAGCTTACATTTTGAAGCAAATGGCTTAACTCCGAGAAATATTGCCCGTTATTTGCATATAATTAAAAACATTTTATTATTTGCATACGCGAAAATCTGCACTTTGAATTTAAGACAAACCGCGGTTTTTAAGCCAAAAATGTGCATTAAAAATACTTGGAGTGACTTACTTACATAATCGGACATATTTTAATATTGCAGATACTCATGTAATTAAAATGCAAGTACATTTTCGAATTTCTTACGTCAAATCTTGAGACATTTTAAACATGCGCGAATGTATGTAAAAACTAAAATTGTCTTGGAACTCCAGATTGTTTCCGTCTGTAATAAACTTTGTTTATCTTATGTTTTTAGAAATAGTTAATTCAAATTCGATGTATACGTACAATGTTCTTTACAATACCAATTACACTTTTTATATTTATTTTTGTATACCTTATATTCAATTCACTTGTTTTGTTTTACTTAAAAATTGCGAATTAAATTGAAGGGAATGCTCAATTGCATTACTTATGATCAGTTTTAAGATTGACTATTTAGTATAGTTAAATGCTCGGAATATTTTTCATCCCTATGTTTTTCAAAACTTCACAATTTACTGTTTTGTCGCAAAGAACTTCATTAGTACTCTGAAACGCAATTAAGATGTGGATTCTTTGAGACGAAGTGAAAAGAAATGATCGAAAGCGAAACGGATATTGTAAGCCACAAATTTAAATAATTATATTACCAAGGGAAATAATATTTTAAAGACGTTAAATAAAAGAAAAGTGTTAGTCTATAGAAATTATTTTGTTGCTGATTAAGCTGTTTAATTTTCTTTACAAACAATGGAGGATTTTATTTTTTAAAATCGAATGATGGTTTAAATAAAGAAAAATTACTTAAATTAAAACGCCTGGGGTGCATAGCATAAATAGAAATATTTTTATTTGTTGAGTATATAAAAGCAAATTTGATGTGGGCAGCACATATGACATTCACAGAAAGCCCTGGATAATGCTTTGGTTTCAACCGCGGGATTAATGTACACAACCTAATTGAGACCAAGCAGGCTCAGATTATATACTATAACAAAGAAAATGTGTTTGTTATATCTTTTTACAAAGAAGTTAAAGTTTTTAATAAATAGTTTACTTCAGACGAAATTATGTTTTATCGTTTACAGAAACCCAACAGTTTTAACTGTATCGTTTATGGTTTTACAGCAATAAGGAATCCAAATTACACATGCCTTATCTATCAAATCTGAACAAAAATTATTATCTGAACAAAAATTTTGCCCTCGAATCAATTTTTAGAACTTAATATAATTGTTATATATAATTGTTGTATTATAATAACTGTATAATAATTGTTTCTTCTCAAAAAATATTTTTTGAGGGGGGTGGGAAGGATTTTATACACTTATACAAGAAATGACAAAATCCATTCGCTATGAAATATTTTGTTATAGAAACCATTTAGTGACTGAACACATAATGGATGTATGCAGAGAAAACTGAGAAAATAATTTCCATAGTGCATTCAAGGTAGTCTTGTTCGGAGTATAACAATGATTTTTTTATGCTTTTTCTGATTTTTAGCAAGAGTACCAAAATGCATTTCAAGATTGTCGAAGTCTGCTACGAAATTTTAAGCATTTCCTTTAGTCATTTATACTTCTACAGATTTTGACGTTTTAATGTCTGCTTTTACAATACAACATTGTCTAATATATATCTAATCATGCAATATTAAATTTTTAACTATAAATCTGAATACTATCTCAAATATCCCAATATACACGGAAAATTTAGGCGACACATTGAACCACAAATAAAATGAAAATGAAGAATACAACTTTTTCGAGGATACACTGAATCCACTTTCTCAGTGTTAGAGAACAGACAAATCCGAAGTAAAACAAGAAAAATTGATCATGCATAAAACATTATTGATTATGAAACATTTTCCAACGGAATGCAGTTTTGCGTGAACATCTCTAAAATTAGATACATTCAGCACTCATATTTTTTAAACTATCACAGCACTACAATAATTTATTATACTTGGAAACTTAAAACTTCGTCAAAAATGTCAATGCTATAAATCGTCTGCTTCTCTATGTTAAAATCAATGAATATTTCATTCATATCACTTATATTCCAGACTCCAGAGTTAAATAATTTTGTGCGAAAAAAAATTCTTATACAACTCATCTTACAATCGCTTGATTTGTTTACATACTGCAGGCTATAGAAATTAGGTTTTGTTGTAGGAATAATCAAAGTTTAGTGATCATTTAAAATAAAAAAATATTGTAATTGTGTTTCCACAAAATTTAGATACACAAATAATATTCAAAACTAAAGAGGTTTTAGGACGGATGCAACATAAAACATAAATTTAAATGATCTTTAAACATCACGATTTTTACACTGGGAAAAAAAATGGATGTTAGATTTTATTTTGAAATAAATCACATGAGATTTTCATGTAATATAGGTTGTTGTTGTTGAGACCCAGACCGTCCGACCTACCAGAAAGGTATAAGGTGATCGTTTGAACGGCCGGGAAGTGCCACCCAAGTTAGACCGGAACCCAGTGGGGGAGGCATCCACAGGGACCGTACCTACCTTCCCCTACCACCAACCTCTCAGAAGTACTTACGGACCCACATGTTTAACGTGATAGTACTCCGCATGAACACGGCGGCAGTTGTAGCAGCGTGCAAATCCAGCGCGCAAACCACCGGCCTACCGCGCCCGAAATGTGCCAACAGCACGCGGTGTTCCCAGGTGGTCACTCACCCAAGTACTAACCGCGCCCGATGCTGCTTGACTCCAGTGGTCTAACGAGAACCGGTGTTTCCAGCACGGCAAGGCCGTTGGCCCATATAATATAGGCGTAATTTTTATTTTAATTTTTATTTTAAAAACTACTAACCATATTTTGCTGAAATCTCGTTTACATATTTTACTAAATTGATAATTTGAATATTTCCTAAAATTTTCGAAGCAATTTGTAAGTTTTAACACCTCTTAATAAAATGTTTAAGATATTAGGTCCCATAGGTTTCAATGTATTTCATTTTTTCAATCCGGATTAAATCCGAAACTCATTAGATGGTATTATTTGATTAATTGATAAATTCCCGTATGTCCCACATATCGTCTCATCAACATACTAAAATTTCATTTTGATAAAGTCATTATTACGGCAGTTATTATGTGAAAAGACAGACAGACAGAATGAACAAAGTTATAAACACTTTACAACTATGTTGGACAGTGTTAAAATAATGAAATGGTCCATTTAACCGTGTTTATTGGTTCTCTATCACTGACGAAGGGAACTAAGTGTATCCCAGAAACAGCTATATTCTGCATTTTTATTCTATTTGTTCTTGAATACGTCGATCAAGTTTTCCTTTATCCTTTGCACAAAGTGTTTTTTACTTATTGAACCCTAATATGTAAATTTCAATTCACTATTATGAATTTCAGCTGGCCAAATGAATGCTCAATTTTGCGACAACTTAATCTTCAATGCCATTCTTCGGGAACTTCAATAAGCAGAAGTTTTATTTAATTAAACTCATACATAATTCTATTCTTAATTCCAGAAGATGAAACCGGAATACGAAACATATTGAGAAACGCGAAACTTATTACAATACAATAAGAGAAATTGTTATGACAAAAGTGCACGAACAAATTATTCTTGGTATAGACATAAGTGCACAAACAAATTATTCTTGGTATAATAACAAACGAAGCGAACGCTATGTAGAAATTATGGTGCAGGATGATTCTGATGAAAAGCCTCGAGCACAGAGCTTCACATTTGACGAAACGATTATTTGTTGAACAATACTGTTTACGAGGCTAAACAAATTTTGCCCGGTGTTTGAGCATTGCTTACGAGAAGTAAAAAATGCATAATTTGAAACCTGGCGTAGTCGGCGGAAATATTACTGAACCGAGCTTATTCGAAATGAATCTTAAATCTAATTATTAATGTTAAAAGTGCCACAATGCCATAAACTTTATTTAAAAACATTATTAAGTAAAATATACGGAAACTACACATTTAAAAAGATGTGCTACTACAATAAAAAAATCTGATGTGGGCAGCACATGACTTTCCCTGCAGACTTATATCCACGTTCTCTTTATTTTAATTAAATTTATTTCACTTTTAATTCAATTTTCGTGCTTATTCGGACTTATTTTCAAAAGTGGCATAGAGAAAGTACGAAAAACTAAAATATCTCGAGAACGGCTAGTCCTAGTGTAATGGGGTTGGTCTTATTCTTTTCTTCGTTAAACATTACGTATTAAACAAGCATTTAATGGATATATTTGAGGATACGTAGTTCTTTAGTTTAGATTTTGACGATTTTTGCGGGCCATTTTGCAAAAAAATGCAGGTTGTTATTCTTTTCCGAATCGTACCAAAATCTAATCAGCACCAGGATGATCCACAAGTGACTTATCTACTGAATCTTTTGAAATTCGGTCCATTAGTTTTTTAGTTAGAGGGGATACAAACCTTTACGGGCCATTTCGCAAAAAAGGCGGGTTCTGTTATTCCGAATCGTACCCAAAACTAATCAGCACCAGATTCGCCCACAATTTACTTACCTACAAAACTTTTTGAAATTCAGTCAATTACTTTTTTAGTTAGAGTGGATACAAAATCTGCACAGACAGACACACAGACAGACAGACACACAGGCATACAGACACACAGACATACACACAGACACACACACAGAGATGTCATGCAAAAAAAAGTTTTTTTGTATTCTAGAGGTCTCGAAACGTGTAGATTCGTCGAAAACTCGAGTTGCGATTTTCGGCATGATTCCAATACTTTCCTTATACATTACCATGTATTGCAGGGAAAGTAATAATGCATATATGTTGTCTCTGTTGCAAGTTATATTAATTTTATTAAATAAATTCTAATAAAAATGAGGAAGTTATATTTATATATATTTGTATGAACTAAACGTATATTTAGAAATATATTGTGGTATAATTGCTAGCAATATGGATGAAATTAACAACCCAGAAATAAGATGATCTCAAATTCTTCAGGAATAGATATTTATAATACCTCTGAATATTAACAGTTGTGCATCCCATGATCAATCTGTTCAAGTGTTCAATATATCTTAACATCCATTGAATAGAATAATCCATCTCGAATTTTAACTTTACTGCAATTTTTCAAAACTTTATCTTGATTTATCTATGCTCTTGAATAGTTGCCTACATTAATGAACTCTGGAAATTTCCAAGAATTGGTTATAAATTACTGTTTAGAATTCCTTTGAAAGACTTTGCAGCATTCACTTTCTATAAAACAATTTCTAAATCACGATTTCTAATTATTTGAAATATCTATTTGTTTCTTTACTTTCAAAAGCGTTCTTTTGATGCCGCAATTTGTCGCCAATTTTGCCATGCCCTGACTTTTCTCGCCAAGCCGTCGGTGGATCTCTTAGTGATAATATCTGGGGATCAAATTGGTGTTTTAACATGCATTAAAAACGTGCTTATAATTAGATATGCAACGTAAATATAAGTTGGTGATTCAGAAAATAAATCATGAATCTCGCGATAGAAATTAAATACATAGTTTGGGCCATGACAATAAACAGTGTTGTTTGTCGACCATGAACTTCAAATGAGCAGAACGTGTAATGTGGTTATCTTATTAATCTATCCAAGGTCATATCATAATTGAAGAAGAGGGGTTTTTTTTAGTTACTGAGCATAATATTTGCAGGTGATTTGCATAAGCTAATTTCTAAAATCATTTGAGATTTATTTATGTAAGTGGTCGCAAGTGACACAAGCCCTGGTGTACGATCTGAGTAGCAATATGAAATCATCGGAATTTCGTGCAAAACCAGCTCAAGAATTCGAAGTTTCAATTTACTGCGCCATAAACCCTATGAATACTTATCCAATATTAAAAGAAGAATTGTGCCACAAATGTTCTGTTGTATTTTTGGCTTAAATTTTTAATAGCCTTTCGGTACGTTAGAATAAGAATATTAGGCGCAAATATGAAGCGGAGATATGATTCTATCATTCACCATGACAACGCTCTCACTCACACTGCGTTAGCATTTAGGTAGTAGGTGAGTAATAATCTTTATGTTGCAGATGATACCTATTTACTTTCTGCGATTTATAATTTTCCTATAAACTAAAATAGCTTCTTGTCAGTCGTCAAGATAAATACAAAGAAAACGAACGCCAAAGGAATTAGTAAAGCAATGAGTATAGCGAATTTTGAAGAATATTTTCAAACAATGAGCCACGTGCTTGTGGGGAGTGAATGCGCAGTAAGATGATCAGTTCTTTAAACCAAACTGCTAACTAACTAAAGAAAATATAGTATAATTCGAAGAATAATTTTAATATAAATAATAACTTATACGTTCAATATTTACATATAATACAATAATATACATCATTATTTTATGGGTGCACATTAAAAGATATGCACCCATCTGTCCAAAAGGAAACCAAATTGGACTGAATGGAGTTATTTTGCTGACTGCTGTGATTTGCATATTTTTTTTTTATCTTTGTTCTAATTCTTCCTTTTCAGTAAAGCTATCTCAAAGATATTTTCTTAATATAGAGGATTCATTATCATTTTCTCATGCGGAGCACTGAGAAAGCATTATTCTCAAGAAAATTTTCGATTTTGAGATTTTGATGCCAATATATGTTTCAAGACTTCATGAACACGTTTTCACTATTTTTGGAGTGATATCCTTCTGATGCCTGTGGCCAATTTCTTGTGTATACGATATCTGCTACAAATATTATTCAATTTTCACAAAAATTTTTATATCCGGCTTTATTACCGAAAACTATAGAACTAGATTTTTTTTTAAATCGAGCGAAAACTTCGAAATGTATTCAAAATTTTATATTTTTTAACATGGCAGCATAGGATAAAATTTGGCATAATCATGCATAAAAGGGGAGATTATTTGTGGCTCAGTGTTCACGCGACTTAATAGTTTCACTCATTGCTGTAAAAAATCTGATGTGGGCAACACATGACTTTCCTTATATAATGCAATGAATTTACTACTTTTACAGTAAAAAAAATAGGTTTTTCTTATAGTAGATACTTATATTCTTTCCACTATATTGAATTTTCGACAATTAATAGTCATTTTCATTGATTTAGAGTCATTTTTATCCATTTGACGACATTTTCGTTAATTTGGCATCATTTCAAAAGTCGCCAAGTTGGCGATATTTCCTCAAATTCGTCGCCAAAATCTCGCCAAGCATTATGGGCGGAGAAATAAGTTATTCTTATAGCAGATAAATGACTATTGGCGTTCAAATACAAAAGTATTACTCAAAGTACCTTTTCTCATGAATGGAACGAGCTAGATCCACGAGAATGATGTCACCAAATGTATCGCATGATATTACATATGAAAATTATACATGTTTCTCAACAGTTAATAATTTTTTTTATTTATGGGATTTTTTGATAAATTTATTTGAAAAATGTGCAATATCTCGAGAACGGTTCATGCTAGCGTTCTAAAGTTTATGTCAATCGTTTTCTAAGGAAAAATTACATACAAAATATCTATTTGCGTAACTTTATTAAAGGTTTTGATTTTTTGATGAATTTTTCAAGACTTAAAAATTGATTATGGTATGAGACTGTTGAGTTGGGCCACACTTCAATTAATTTTTTATTTATTTATCAAATATTTTTCGCTTTACTCTAGTACATATACAAACAAAAGTTGCATTCTGTTAAATATTTGAATATTAATGATATATGACAATTTTAAATAATCTTTCTCTTTTCAATCTAGTACACAGAAAAACAAAAGTTGCACTCTATTACATATTTCAATATTGATCATATATGATAATTTTAAATAGTCAATAAATATCTTTGAGCTGTAATAATTTCTTGGAGTTCTAAAAGCAGCCCAAGGAAATGTCTTGGCATGTACGATACTTTAAACCGCTTAACCAATCTCCCGCTTTCTTAATCTCCTTTTAACAGAAATTCATGCTCAGCTAGCATCCTATAATTAGCGGAAGACAATAATTTTTCATTTTCTTCGCAATTTTATTAGAACATTCCAGTGACAAGAATGTGGATGAAATTTAAATTATCAAATTAAGTGAAATTAAGAGTTTGAAATTATCAAGTTTAACGACGTTTAATAATGTTTTAATTATACTGCAGTAATTAAATTTTTGTACAGTGTTTCTAGACATGCCATTAAGTATCCCAATAACTTTGTAAAGAAAGGTCCATGAGTGTACATGTTGGGTATATTTATGCGAACGCGAAATATTCTGTCATTGGCGCCTCCTCTTTCGTCTGCCTCGAAGGCCAGGTGAAGAAAACACAGTCCATGACGTCAGCATGGTGTGAGGAGGACGTATGCCCAGGGTTGTCAGGATTTTCCCAGTTAGAAGAAGAGTTTTCAGATTTGGCGATTTATCGCAAATTTGTAGACATTTGACGAGTCCCGGGAACTTTGAGAAACTCCGCGATATAACAATTAGTCCAGTAGATAACGATTAGTCCAGTAGAGACTTCCCGAAATTTCTACAGAGGCTATAAAAGAACTCATCCGTCCGTTACAGGGGAGTTGAGGAATTGACATGACACGACCTATCTAGGACTGTGATATTTTGCATGTTTTGAGAATAGCAGCTACTGTTTTGTGAAATTATTTTCGTCAATATTCTGTGAATAATATCAGATATTTTGTGAAATTAGTGGAGGATTTAAGTGCTGTTTGATTGTATATTGTTCCTGTTTACTTTGTGGTTGTGAATAAACGTAGTTTATCCAGAAACGTGGACTCCTTTTTGTATCCTGCGTGTACACTCGCTATTCCAGAGGTTCGTAACAATATCTAGATTATAGTGACCGCATCTGATCAATAAAAGGTGCTTGTGGTGGTCCTAGTGGATAATTGTAAAATTTTGTATACACGTACTTGGCAACAAAGCGAGATGTACGAAAAAAGTTGTAAAACGTTATCTAATTAATTGGACCAGGAACTTGCAAAATGCGTATATGGAAAGCAATAAATACACGCTAAAAACTCGTATTACAAGGGCCTCCAACGCAGTGACACCTGCAGTGCTCATCCAAGTACGTGATGATATTATTTCTCAAATTTAAATATGCATTGTTGCTGATGGAGGGAATTTTAAACAAGCTATTATTTCATAGAATCAAATTATATTTTTACAATCAGAATATGGATCAGCACTTACTGATGAACACTTGCAAACTATTTTAATGTTTGAAATTGCAGATTTTGAAACCCGGCAAACTGTTCAAACAAAAGGACAACATTAATAAGTAAAATACACTTTGTGCAAAGAATAAGGAAAACTTGAGCAACGTATTACTACGAACGTATCTTCTGGAATCGTGAGTGTGCACGCAGGATACAAGAACTAGTCCAATTTTCTGGATAACTAACATTTATTCACAAGCACAAAGTAAACAGGAACAATATACAATCAAACAGCACTTAAACTGCTCCACTAATTTCGAAGAATAAGTGATATTATTCACAGAATGTTGAAGAACGTAATTTCACAATACAGCAGCTATAATTCTCAAAACATTGACAAAAATCACAGTCCAATGTAGTTCGTGTCACGCCAATCCATTAACTCCACTTCAAGTGATAAGTCTTCTTTATAGTTGCTCTATAGAAACTTCTGTAAATTTCTTCATATCTCCGAGACTAATTGTTATTTCGTGAAGTTTCGGAAATATTCCAGAAGTCGATAAATTGGAGATAACTCGCTAAATCTGGCAACCTTTCTTCCAACTGGTATATCCTGGTAATCCTAGGGTCACATCATGCTGACGTCATAGTCATGTCTTAGACTGTGTGTTCTTCGCCTGGCCTTCGAGACAGACGAAGGAGGAGGTGCCAAAGGGAATATTACGTGCTCGCAATAGTGTATAAGCACAAATAACACAATAATAATACTGCTGTTTCGAGGATACGCTGGTTCCGTTTCATCAGTGCAAGAGAACCAACAACCCCGAAGTCTGAAAGAGATCTCGTTAGGACTTTTGTTCATTGGCCTGCACTGACGAAGGAGATCTAGCGTATCCTCGAAACAACACCATTATTGTATTATTTGTGCTTATGTACATAGCTCAAGTTTTCTTTAAGGGCACAAAAGTTCCATACGTCTCATTTGTGCTGTAAATTATTTATTTGGAATATAATTATCATATTTTTATTCTAAAATTTACATCTTTAGTTCAATTTGTTACATTTCGTACTTACTTCGTAAGTAAATTTCGGGTATTACTTTTTAAAAGTCCTTTTGGCCCATAAATTGTTTGAAACCTTTCAATATGACCCCCGCATCGAAAAGTTTGGCGACTGCTGAATTAGACTTTATGGTTTATACATGTGTCTTAACCTGATACTTACAATACAGTTACTTTCGCATATTTTAATCAAAATTAATATATTTAATTATAAAAATAATCGGAACTACGAAATAACTAAAATTTAAATAAATATGAAAAGTATTTTATATTTATTTTTAAATATTTTCCAAATGTCAGGCATTACTCATATTAATTTAAAATATTTTTGAAAAATTTCTGGTTTTGAAGTAAATTCCTGAAATGGTTAATTTATTCTAAAATTTAACATTCAGTTGTTCCAACAATACGAGCAACGCCGTAAAATATGTAGCGGCTGATAATCAATACTGACTAATCCAGCATAAATATGCTAATTTTTAAATTATCTTTGTCACTCTTGATCAAAAATATTCAAGTTATGAAGTTTAATATTTTTTTCAGTTTGGAAACAATCTTAATCATTTTCTAATCACGATATAGAAAAAGATACTTCTGTTCTGAGATTTTGGAATTAATTACAACTTCATATTAATTTTCTGTGCTTGAAATTAGTGTCAACGAAATGCGAAGTATATAATTCAGTCTTGTATTATAATTTGGATTTGAGATTTAGCCGAATAGTATATTTTTTCTAATATATAATTTTTACTTTCCCTGCAATACATGGTAATGTATAGGGAAAGCATTGGAATCATACCGAAAATCACAAATCGAGTTTTCGACGGATCTACACGTTTCGACACCTTTAGAATACGAAAAATTATTTTTAGCGTGACGTCTGTGTGTGTGTCTGTCTGTTTGTCTGTGTATCTGTCTGTCTGTCTGTTTTTCTGTGCAGATTTTGTATTCACTCTAACTAAAAAACTAACTGACCGAATTTAATAAAATTTGGTTGGTAAGTCACTTGTGGACGAATCTAGTGCTGATTAGCTTTGAGTACGATTCGGGGTAAGAGTCCGCCGTTTTTTGCGAAATGGTCAACAAAAGTCTGTATCCACTCTAGTGGAAAAACTAATGGTCCGAATTTCACAAAATCAGTAGATATATCTCTTGTGGGCCACCCTGGTGCTGATAAGATTTTGGTACTATTCGAAAAAAATAACCTGCCCTTTTTTGTAAAATGGCCAGCGAAAATCGTCAAAATCTAAAATAAAAAACTACGCATGCTCAAATATATCCATTAAATGCTTGTTTTATACTTAAATTTTAACAAGGAAAAGAATAAGACCAATCCCGTTATACTAGGACTAGCCGTTCTCGAGATATTTTAGTATTTTCGTATTTTCTCTACGCCACCTTTGAAAATAAGTCCAGTTCCCAAATGAGAACGAAAACTGAATTAAAAGTTAATTAAATTTAAGTAAAATAAAGATGACGTGGATAAAATAAGTCTGCAGGGAAAGTCATGTGCAGCCCACATCAGAATTTTTCTTGGTCGTGAATGTGAAGATTAATTTTGATAATTATAGGGAAAAGAATGATAAACAAGATATATACAATTTTCAATCTCTCTGAGTATTGCATGACGTTTCCTTTGTATAGTGATTAATTCATGTATTTAAATTAACTGGAGTTTAACTCAACTCCGCTTTCTCATATTAGAATCCATTTTTATGTAACTTGTGATTTTTTTTTAATTTTACAAGTAAAATGTTGAAAAATCGGTATCAATGGTTCAAATTATTGCAATTATAACGTGTTACACTTAACTTCTAACGTGTTACACTTAACTTTAAATGTCTTGAAATAAACTTTCTTTTGATGCCATACTTGACAATGTATCCTCCGGAGGGTCACTTGCCCCCCGACCCCCGTCGGGGTAGGCGGCTAATGACGCCACGGGTACAAACATTGTATCGAGGCTATGTTTTACAACAATGGTTAAAACTATTAAGACTCTTATTAAGCCATAAATTACCCATTTTATGCATGATAATGTCAAATTATGTCCTATGATGCCATGTTAAAAAAACATAAAATTTCTAATGATTTAAAAGTTTTCGATCGAATTTCAAAAATTCTATCTAGATCTAGATTTTTCTATAAAATAGCCGGATATAAAGTTTCGTGTTAATCCAATATTAATTGTGGCAGCTATCGTCTACACAAGACATTGACCACAAACTTACTGACAGACAAGTAGACGGGCATCACTCCAAGAGTAGTCGTGTTCAGGAGATCCTGAAACATATATTGGAAAACTTACCATCATTATAAAATGTGGAGTTTTGTTGGTCAAATAAAATCATGTATTTGTTATACTCACTAGCAATTTCCACATCAAAATAATATGAGAATCTTACAAATATCAAGTAAAATAAGTACAATTTGAAGATTTAGTTAGAGTTGAAATGCGAAAAGTGTATTTCGTCGTGAATGAAACGTGTATTTTCTCATGCATAAAACGTGCTGAATACTCAAGAATGATATTAATGAACATATCACATAATATAACATTGCAGATAGAAAGCCAACCTTTTTGACAATACACGACGCTTTCAATTTTTTGTAGAATTTTTGAAAAAAGTGTAATATTAAAATGTTTCTCTCATAGGTAAAACGAATATCTTTGTCTGTCTATAACGGTTGACGATAAATTTGGAAACATTGGTGACAAATTTGGCGCAATATTTTCAAAATTGTTGGTTTTCGGAAATGGCACCAAAATGGCGATAAGTCAATATCTTTGAAAATTACATTTAATTTCTTAAATAATGGATTTGTGGTAATTATAAGTTTAATATGCTTGATTCTAAATATGTCGAGTTTTATTGATGGCGGAAAAGTATGTTTAGTTTTCGAATCATTTGAAACATCCATTTTGTTCGGCAGTGTAGGGGGGAGGAGCATACATTAATTGCACTATACTATTTACTATACTACAGGGTGTATATAAACTGTTTTGACAAAATAAGAGGAGTGATTGTATCCATTAAGACGAACAATATTTACAATGGAACCTCGCATTCCACTCTAAGTGTCAGAAAAGCGTAAAGTTAAAGTTGAACTTTCAACAGTGAAAATACGAAGAATTAACATAATCATAAGTTGCACAATCCCATTTATTTACACCAGAGAAAAACTCAAAGGAGGTGCTCAAAGTGACGGCCAAGGGTGACGTTGCACAATTCACAATGGCGAATGAACGACTGGCCCACCCTTTCGAAGACACCTGCTGTCGTGTTTATCCTGTCCTCTGTAACAACGATTCTCGCGTCGAAATTTTCTATGGAGTCTAGTATACCAATGATTTTATGTGCCCCGGAAGAAGTGTAGTGGGTTGAGGTCCGGAGAGCGTGGAGGCCAAGCCACAAGTCCACTACGTCCAATCCACCGTCCGGGATATGTGACATTCAAGAAGTGACGGATGACTAGAAGTGACGGTGATGTTCTGGAGATGTGATACTTGTCTGGCACAACAGCTTTGTCGTCCGAAGTGCCGACTTGTGCTTGTTTGGCGTGTTTCGAATTTTCTCTTTTCTGATACTCAGAGTGG
This sequence comes from Amaurobius ferox, assembly GCA_951213105.1. Lineage (NCBI taxonomy): Eukaryota > Metazoa > Arthropoda > Arachnida > Araneae > Amaurobiidae > Amaurobius > Amaurobius ferox. Next base: position 117,676,989 of record OX578137.1, on the reverse strand, counting down.
AATGCGACTCTAGGTTCCATAGTAAATATTATTCGTCTTGATGGGTACTATCACCCCTCTTATTTCGCCAAAACAGTTTATATACACGCTGTATATTTTGTAATGTAAATAACATAATATTGTATCAAATATATATCGTTACAAATTTATTTTTACAGGTATAGTATTGTATTTCAATATCTCATATTCTTCTGGTTAATAATTTTCAGAAAACATAAAACTGCATTCTACGCGTCCAACATGCCGAAATTTTAGGAAAACATTCTAAAATAACATACGTTTTGTAGAAACATAAAATTCCGTGTGTCATATCTAATGTTATAAGCAGTCTTTATTTTCATATGAAATGCATACTGCATTCTTCATATTTGGTACTTTCTGCAAAAATCGAATTTTGTGGCTTCGACTTTTTACGATACCATTTTATTCGCCTCTTCTTGTGTAAGAAGTGCATTGTTCAAATATTTTTGTGTATAAGGATGCTTTTTATAGTAATCGCAATTTAACCTTACCACATTTCTTCACAAAACAGAAACTTTAAAATATACATTTCTAGTAAATAATGGCTACAATTATAAGAGCTTTTAGTACTTGATTATTTGTATAGTTTCACATTATGTTTATTATTACTTCCCTTATATACATAATATAATCTGTAAAGAAAGTACTGTGTCGGGGTCGAAAATTCGAATTCGAGTTTTCGACGGGAGAGTACGTTTCAAGCATCCCTCATCACGATCGAACATTTTTGAGGTGATGTCTGTGTATGTGTAAGTGTGCGTGTGTGAAAGTATGTGTGTGTGTGCGTGTCAGTGAGTCTGTGGAGACGATATCTCACGAACGAGTGGGGCGATTCAAATGAAATTTGGTACAAAACTTGCAATCCGTGTATACTGGAAACCTATTGTTTTTAAACTCAATCGAATGTTCAGACCCCCCCCCCTCTAAATTTTCGAGTGAAATTTTGAAAAAAATCATCAAAAAATCAAAACCTTTAATAAAGTTACTCAAATAAACATTCCTTATGAAATTTTTCCTTAGAAAACGATTGACAGAAAATTTAGAATGCTAGCATGAACCGTTCTTGAGATATTGCACAAAATTGACGACTAATTGACGAAAATTCAATATCTTGGAAATAATGTAAGTATCGAATATAAGAATAACCTATTGTTTTTTACTGTGAAAGTAGTAAATTTATTGCATTATATAAGTGAAGTCATGTGCTGCCGACACATTTTTTAGTTATAGCTCTAGAAAGACTATTTTAATGTAAATTGTATGACATTTATGCTTTTAAAATCACATCTTTTCAAATGAAGGTAATAAGTAAAAAGTTCACATCCACACAATTTGTATTCTACCAAACTCTCTAAAGCAGGGTTGTCGAACTCAATCTTGTAAAGTGCCAATTTTTCTTTCAAAGTACATCTGAAGGCCGGGATTCAATTAAGCACTAATTTTACATTAAAAAATATTCTTATTTAAATGCAAAGTATACATCAAAACTAAAATGGCATTAAGTCATAACGGTTAAAAAACAGCGTATTATTTCCAAGATCCAGAAACTTGACATATTTTCCAGTTTCGGTATATCATCGATGTTTGACGTCAAAGCTGTTGCACTGATTTTGAAAGCTCACTGAAGATGCTCATTTGTAAGTCTTGAACGATATTGAGATTTATTAAAAAATATTACAAATAATACATTATACTATGTATATAGAAAAAGCAAAAACGCAGAATTAAACCTTCCATAGAATAGTGTATATAGACGATGATTTTACAATACTTTATGTAAAGAGAATTATTCTGCTTAGCAGCGGAATTAAATCAAATGACCTTCTTAGGCAGACGATTTTGATTATACAATTAAAATAATAACGACATTGATATCAAAATAAATGTTACAAATGATGAATGTTAGATTTCGATTGAGTTGTGTCAAATGAATTCATATGTAATATTATGGCTGATATAATATTACGGGAATGATTAATATTTTCAATTTAGTAAGTTCAGCTAAAGTTTTATTTTAGCAAAGATTTTTCAAATTCATATATTTTCTATTATTTTTACCCCCCCGTTGAAATTCTGTAAAAATAGCACGGCTACCTTTGCTACAATTTTATCGTTTGCATTCAGGCGTATGTGGTTTAAACTTCTTTTTTAACATTTTACAACATAGTTGAAAAGTGTTTATGGCTTTGTTTAGTGTGTTTATGGCTTTGTTTTGATAAATGACTTTATCAAAATGAAATTTTAGTATGTTGTTGAGACGGTCTGTGGGACATATGCGAATGTAAATGAATACTACTACCCAATTAGGTTTGGATAGAACCCGGGTTGAGACATTGAAATACATTGAATCCTATTGTGACCTAATTTTTCAAACATTTTTAAAGCGAAGTTAAAATTTACAAATAGCTTCGAAAACTTTAAGAAATATTCAAATTATTCCATAAAAGTATAAAAAAAATCAGCAACATATGTTCGGTAGTTTTTTTATCAAAAACTAAAATAATAATTGCACCTATATTATATGACTAGATCACGTGACCCACTTCAAAATAAAATATGGCATTAACTTGTGTCAAAATTGTGATTTTTGAAGAAAATTTTAATTTATATTTAGTGTTGCAGCCGTCCTATAACCGCTTTATATTTAATTGTTTTCTGTGCATCTATATACTGCAATTACAATATTTTTGAGTTTAAATGATCATTAAACTTTGATTATTTCTACAACGAAGCCTAATTCTTAAGTATGGAGAATGTAAATACATCAAGCTGTAAGATAAGTTATGGAAGGATTCTTGGATTTATTTGAAGCAAAATACTTTAGCTCTGGAGTCTGCAATATAGCTGATATAAATGAAACATTCATTGCTTTTACATAGAGAAGCAGATGATTCTATAGTATTGCCTTTTTCGAGGAAGTTTTAGGCATGGAGTTAAAAAGTACTTTTACCTCCATGCTTTTAAGTTTAGTAAAATAAATTATTGTAGTATTGTGATAATTTTAAAAGTATCGCCACTGATTGAAAGGAATGGAAAAAAGTTTATGAATGAAATATTCACTGCTTTTATATAGAGAGTCAGGCGATCTATATTTCGATGACGTAATTTGAATAAAATTCATTTGTTTTCGGTGAAGTTTCTAAATATAATAAATTATTGTAGTATTGTGATAATTTAAAAAATATCCCAGATGAATGTATCGCATTTTGAGATGTTTAAATAAAATTGCATTACGGCTGGAAAGCGTTTCATAATTAATGCTTTATGCATGATTAATCTTTCTTGTTTTTGTTCCTTGTTATTTGATTTACAAATTGGACTTGGATGTATTCATTCTTCTGATTTGCCCATGCCCATAACTTTGGATCGTTGTAATAGGGATTCTTATATACCTTTTTAGCGATTAAGTAAATTATTTTATTTAGAATTTTTTAAAGAACATTATTATCTAGACTACTATTAGAATTTGCATATTTTACATCCTGAGCCACGGCGGGTTTATCTGCTATTAATTAATAATATTGATCGAGAGAGGTATATGGTTCACATTTAACTGGGGATATTGGCTAGAAGCGGGCATAAGGGAATCTTTAACATTAATATACCCTCTTATATGACGGGCATAACATCTGTTAAATGATAAATTTTATATGAAACATTAAGTTCTGTACAGTTTAATTAAAATTACAGATATTACTTGATTGAATTAGCTACTTGATTACAGATGCCACTTTGATTAAATTGATTACAGATATCAATTTGATTAAATTGATTACAGATATCAATTTGATGTTATAAAAAATTAATTTTATAACATCAAAGTAATATATGTAAATGAAGTTAAAACAATACCGGTGTCTAATTGTTTTAAATAACACCCCTTAACTGTGTTCCGTTTAGGGCTTGGTAATTAAATTCTCTAATAGTGCATACACAACCCTTGGTATAAATTATTTTATAATATTTGAAAGAAATTAAATACATATAAAGTTTAATTCATTTAACAAATGGAAAGAGGAACAAAGTAAAAATACAAACACGTTTTGCTCGTTATTGTATTAAGAGTTTATGAACAAATGGACTTGATACGAAAGAAATAATTCACCTGAAACATTCTCTCAGATGAAAAAGTTCTGATGAAAAATATTATCTAATACATACCATATATAGAATAAGTATTACCTGCTACCAATTTTCAATGCATAGTTTGTCGTAACTATTCATATTTTTATGAAATGATGTGGATTCTAAAAAAAAGTATTTATACTTTATTTTTATTCCTTCAACGTATGTTTCAAGTTGTTCCTTCTTTGGAAAGAGTTTGATTAAACTGTGCAGAACTTAATTTAATAGGGAATTCTTTTAAGAGAAAATACTGAATACAAAACGGATATTGTACTGTAAACTTGCAATGGGAGATTTAATTATCGAGAGAAATACTAACTCTAAAGAAAATAGAGAAAATAATACTTATTTCTTTCCTTTTGGAGTTTTTTTCTTCATTAAACAAAAGGATCATTGTGTGTTAAGAATTTACTGTAAAATGTTTATTAGAGACATAAACAATGATAAAGGTGGAAATGTCTCAAACTATCCGTTCATAAAGTGATTATGTAATATAATTTAATTGATATATTGTAAAAAATTAATTATTTTCTGATAAATATTTTAATTGCTAAAGTTAATATATTTTAGAAAGATTTAAAATGTTCATACCTTGTTAAACAACATTCTATGAAGTTATAAAAAATGTTAGCTCATCTTTTTTAAATTATTCATCATAATTTCGGTTACATACATATTTTTTACAACCAGTGGTCATTTGAGTTGTTAGTTTAGAAACTAGTTGAGTATTTATTTTAAAATATGTTGTATAAAATTATTAATTTTAATTTTACTAATATTTCTTATTGTTTAGTATTTTTCGAACATTTTATTACAATTTCCATATTTTCATAGCAATTAGGAAACTATTAAATTATTAGTTTTGTTCATGTTGATATGCTATCTATTAAAATATTTTACAATATAATTATTATGTGTATTATAATTATTATACATACCTGCATATTATGTAAAAATTATTTTATACTAATATATTTATGAAGAAAATCATACATTTTATGTAAATGCTATGTATAACTGCTATACTATATGTCAATAAAATCTGCATTAAATAAATTTGTTACACTTTTATGCGTTTCAATTTTTGTCATACGCTTCTAACATATTAACTATAAATGCGAATATATGCTAGATATGCTAGAAACTCTTCTAATAAATCTAACGTATCATATTGCGACTATAACTTCAAGTTCTTGTGTAAAGGATTTATTAAAAATTTTAGTATCTCCTTCAGTTTCAATTCAAATAAATAAAAATATAACAAAGCAACGCTTTTCTTATTACTAACTATTGTTAATAATATTTGTCAAAAATATTAATACAAAGAAATTTGCATAAGTCTTCTATATTTTTTCTTCAACTCAAGTTATTCATTATTGGTCACAAGTGTTACGATAATGAGAATTATTCTTCGAAAACTGAAAGAAAATACTAAGAACAATACACCCATTACTAACATTAATTAGATAACTTAATTATGGAAGGAAACGCTTTTTATATTTAATTCAATGTGATGTATCCAGCGCACGACACTTCCAGTAAATTTACAAATGTATATTAACATTTTACAATCTACCTTCTGAACGATATTTAAAGTGGTCAGTAAACAATAACACCTACACACTTAATAAAAGCTTTAAATATCTACGACATTTTTTCAAAATTAAGTATAAAAATGACGCACATTTTATTGCTCTGTTAAGATGATAATTTCGGAAACTAAAACCGCTTTGATTACTGCATGTCACCTTATTTTCAACGTTTTAAAAAATTTGAATCTAAAAGTCAATTAATACTAACATTTGTCAATACTTTTATTAAAAGAATAAATAGCCTGCAGATGATTTCGATATTTTAAACATAATTCTGTTAATATAGAATAATAATAATAATAATAATAAATAAATAATAATAAATAAATAAATAATAAATATAATAATAACAATAAAATATATATAATATTAATATATATATTTTTAAATATTTAAAAAAAATGTAATTATCAAATTTAATAATATATTTAAATATTATAAATTTATAAATTTGTAATATTATATTTATATTATTATTTTTTATTTTTTTTATTTTTTAAAATTAATTTTAATATTAATATAAATTATTATATACATTATATTATACATATATATATATATATATATATTATATTAATATATATATATATATATATATATTAATATAATTATTATAATTAATATATATATTAATTATATTTAATATATATATATATATAATATATAATATATAATATATTATATATTATATAATATATAATATATAATATATAATATAATATATAATATATAATATATAATATATAATATATAATATATATAATATATAATATATAATATATATAATATATAATATAATATATAATATATAATATATTATATATTATATATATGATATATATTATATAAAATAATATATAATATATAATATATAATATTATATATTATTATATATATAATATATATAATAATATATATTACTAAATATTATTAATATAAATATTATAATAATAATTATAATTATATATAATATAATATAATATAAATATTATTATTAATATATATTATTATATATTATTATATAATACAATAATAATATAATATAATATAATATTAAATAATAATAAATTATAAATATTAAATTACTATTATTAATATTTATATTTATATTAATTAAAATTAAATTATAAATATCAATTTATTATTATTATAAATTATAAATAATAATATTAATTATAAAATGATAATATCATATAAAAATATAAATATATAAATATTTTATATATAAAATAATAATAAATATTATAATATATATATATATATATATATATATATATATACATTTTTTTTAATCGATATAAAAATGAAATTATAAAATATAAGAAAATATACCCGATGCTGCCCGGGTCATAAAAACGCATCCGCTGCTTAGATAACAAAGATACAACGTAAATAAGCTTCTTCGAACTTTTTCAATGCGTCTTAAATAAGCATTCTAATTCGCCACGCATGCGCACAAATATCTGGTTCTTCGATCGTTGGCAGAACGACACGTAAATTTCTTATATGCTGTAAGCTATACCTTTGAAATTAGCGACTTTAGAAAACCGATATTTAGAAAGTTAGACATTTGAATTGCTTAAAATAAACATTAAATGGCAAATTAAATATTCATTTATCTCATCAAATTACCCCCTTAAAATATTCATTTACCGCTATCTCAGCGAATTTTCATCCGATTTCACGCAAATTTTCAGCATACACTTTTATTATTAAAATAATTCTATGTTATTTTTTAAACTCGCGAATTTAGAAAATCACAATATGTATTTGCAGTTCATTTCTTGATAGAATGCGTTGGTATAGTTCGTTCGCGAGCATTGTATATCGTCTACAGTTGTGATGCACAAATACATTCTATTCTTTCTTTCGACTTAGACCGTTCGGCCTACTCGAAGATATATATATATATATATATATATATATATATATATACACACATACAGGGTGTCCCAAAAACATTGACCTCGGCTTTTATTCCTTAAATATTGATCTCAGATATATAAAATAAATTACAAAGTTGCTTAAAAAAGGTACATAATTTTAGGAAATCGATTAAAATTTTCAAGGGAATTAAATTTTAAGAAATACAAAATTAAAATTTTTATACGGCCCCCGTACAAAAACATTTCCAATGAGTAAAATGTGCCCCATACACTAATAAGGTGATGTACAAAATATCAGCATTTTATCATGAAAAGTTCCAAATATATGAAAACACAAAAATGCTGACTTAAACCACTTTTCGATGCATCAACATGGGTTCTCAGAGGGGAAAAATCATGTCGACAGATCGCGTTTCAGGGATCATACAAAAATTACGAAAGAGAATAGTGATTACTTAAATAAAAAATAATTTTGCAATTTATTGGTACAAAAGTATCTACACTGTGTAGAAATAATAATTTTACACAAAGATTACAGAACTTGTTCAAATTGTTTTCCATCCATGCAAAAGATCTATTAAAGATAAGAGGCAAATATTATTTGCCTATGATGCATTTCTGCGTTGCGTCATTTGCACTTTTGCTGTAAACATTTACATTTTAATTTGTGATTAATATCTCACCAAATTTGTTTAAACATATCTCTGGGACTTTGTACGATAAAATACTGAAATTTTGTACATCACCTTATCAGTGGATGGGGCAAATTTTACTTATTGGAAATGCTTTTGTACGGGGGCCGTATAAAATTTAAATGCTGTATTTCTTCAAATTTAATTCCCTGAAAATTTTTATCGATTTCATAAAATTCTGTGCCTTTTTTTACGCAACTTTGTAAATCATTATGTCTAACAAGGAAGGTCTCCTGACCGACCCCCACCGATTTTAATGAAAAAATTACTGTGAATAGTGTTGGTCTGTCACAACACATTGTGCAAGAACCAGCGGCCCTATAGCAATAGAAACGACCCAATAAAATATTGAAAATTGGTTCTAGGTTATCAGAATCTATACGTTATCGCGATTTGGTGATTATTCATTATGATTACTGTTTTGACAATCGTGAAAGCTGAAAGCCTCTGAAGATATAATACTATAAAAATTTGGTTAATGCCTAGATCCTGAGCATTCGAGCGTCGCATTTGTAAGTAAGACACCACTGGAAGACCGGAATATATATATATATATATATATATATATCCCGACACCTCTCCGGGAGTGTTGTCGCGACGCAAAGCATGCTTAACCGGGGTGAGGGGGTCACAACTCCCCCCGGCCATCTTTTGGTATATTGTTTCCATCCATACCTCTTTTCTTTTTGAAAATATTTTAATCCTCTTTTTAGTGCAGCTTTGCGCCTTTTAAGTGTGATTTCAGATGATTTTGTAATGTTGTATTTCACGGTGTTTTCATATTATATATATATATATATATATATATATATATATATATATATATGGAGGCGGCATCTACAGGAATCGAACTCATCTGGGTTTTGAGGGACCGTACCCACCGCACCCTACCATCAGCCCCTCGGAAGGGCTTTCAGACCCGCATAATTAACGTGACCATGCTCTGCATAAACACGGAAACAGTTTGGGTAGAGACGCAAATCAAACTCGGGTACTCCGAGTGCAATCCCTGTGCCTTAATCACTAGGCTGGAAAAATACATTTGATGAAACGATTTAAAATGTGCTATTTTCGGTGTTAAAAGTTCACAATTTTTAACGTTTATTCAAAGTTTGAAAAAATCTCGTTGTCGTATTGTCCGGAAACCTGAAGTACCCAATTTTTCCCGCCGTCTGTAGCATCTATTTCCCCTTACATACGCCACAGACAGACAGAAGCACATACACACACAGATACATCTTCTTTTATTATATTAGATAAGGTTGGTTTGGAGACTCTAACGATTTAGTCCCGTACTTCTGTACCGAATTTCATTGTTGTCCAGAGCTTTGATTTCCCACTACAGAAAACGCAGACACAATGACAGACTCACAGACATCATTGTATGTAAGATTGCGCTAAGTTAGTTTGGGAACATAAATGACCTCTGTTGAAGACCCAGACTGTCCGATTCGTCCGAGGACATGAGCAATCGTTTGGACGGCAGGCCAAATGACCTCTGTTGTTGTTGTTGAAACCCAGACCGTCCGACCTACCAGAAAGGTGTAAGGTAACAGTTTGGACGGTCGGGAAGTGCCACCCAATTTAGACCGGAACCCAGTGGGGAAGGCATCCACAGGGACCGTACCCTCCTTCCCCTACCACCAACCTCTCGGAAGGACTTTCGGACCCACATGTTTAACGTGATCGTACTCCGCATGAACACGGCGGCAGTTTTGGCAGTGGCTGGAATCGAACCCGGGCCTACCGAGTGCAACTCCAGCGCGCTAACCAATGGGCTACCGCGCCCCCAAATGACCTGTTGAAGACCCAGACCGTCCGACTCGTCCAAAGGACTAAGAGCAACTATTTGGACGGCCGGCCCAAATGACCTGTGTCGAACTTCATCGGAATATGTGTTCGGAAATAGAAGATTCGAACAGCGATGAAGTTCGCACAAAGGTCAAATGACCTCTGCTAAAGACCCAGACCGTCCGACTCATCCTTAGGATACAGAGCAGCTATATGGACAGCCGGTAAATGACATCTGTGTCGAATTTAATCGCTGTTCGAATCTTCGATTTTCGAACACATATACAAAAGTCACTTTATTTGTTTTAAAGCATACGAGTTTAATCGAATAGTTTTATTTTGATTCAGAATAAATATTCAAATAGAAATTTAATTCGATTTTCGAATTTGTTTCTATTACATAAGAAGCATTAACTTTCCTATTTAACTAGCTTTTTATTTACTTTCCTACAAATAATTTACTGGAAGTTACCAATCCCTTTATTTATCTAAAGCATATAAACAGAAAAATACTATGGACAACCGAATTGTTTGTGCTAATAAGATTAACTAAGCAATTTTTTTATCAAAGGATATGAATATAACGAAAACTGCATATGACATCTGTATTCTTATTTTATATTCACAACTTCTATCTGAAGTTGTTACTTCTTTTTAAATTAGCTTAATTAACACCACAGAACTTAATTTAATTGATAATTCTTTGAGATAAATGAAAACGCATCGAAATAGTACATTATACTTGTAACAGTAAAATAATTTACTTATTAAAGAAAACCTAGTCTTAAATAAAAAATGCTGTCGGTGTAAAAATAATATTTATTTATTTTCTGTGGAATGTTTTCTTTTCAGTTAATGACTACAAATAGCTGAAGGTATGCGAGAAGTTTGATGCAAGAAAAATGCTTTTGTTTATACATAAGAATGAACAGATGAATTGTTGGAATTATCCCAACCTTTTAAGTGATAAGGATATTTCTTTGTGTAAAATAAAAAAGTACTTTGAGGTAGATAGTTTGTGTTGGAGAAGCTGCTTTTTTTCATTCCTATGAAAATATATATATATATCTTTCCTCATGATTTGGAAACATTTTTCGCTAGATATTTCGATGGCGCCGTTTTTATTATCTATGTATAATATATAACTTGAATTTTAAATGTGTATTGGAAATATGTATAGTTCGTAAAGATACAAAGAATGTAATTAAATTTATTCTCATTATCACATTTTAGTTTCATTACTTATATAAATCACAAAATCTCCGCTGCAGACGATATTATTTATATTTCAGATTAGGAAACATTGTAAATTAAAAGAATATAAAATCTTTGAATAAATATATCATATAGTAAATCTGTTGAATCAACCAGTTTCGAAAGCAAAACGCAGCCTTCTTCATCACGACGAGCAATAAAGGCACCCTCACTTATTCAAGCAAGTTAAGCATCTTTGTAAGCTGTTTTTACAAGAAAATTAATATATTTTTTAGTTTTATTTAATAGCAGATTTTAAGAGTTTATTTACATTGTGTTTATAGTTTATTTGGCTCTTGCAGCCATCGCAATACGTGTTCAAAAGTGTTGCTTCCCAGTTCCATTATTAAACTAATTTCACAGTAAAGTTCTAATGTAATCAGAGTATAGTTTTGAATACTAATTATAATAAGAATAGTTTAAATGCATTGCATTACCTGTTGCATGTTCGCTAAATTTCCTTAATTTTATATAGAATCCTTTTTATATATTATTGTTTAAACTAGAGGGATAAGCCCGTCATAAACCGGGGATAAAAAATGTTGTCTCCAAACCACAATCCATAAAGTTGAAAATATTTCTTTTCACCCTCCCGCCTACAGCACATGCGCTGAATAATATATATGAGTCAAACACCACTCCTATATAATATTACTACTTCTTATACCACTCCATATCGAAACACATGTACTATACCATGCCTTAAAATAAACCGATTAGTTTATACTCCCCTTGACACCCTGACAAAACTTAGATATACCACGAACAATAAATATCACCGTATTTTAAATTAAGAATATTAGATTAATAATTTCTTCAAAGCGATAAGGATAATCAAAACATTTAATTTAATTAAAATTATAGATTTTCTGAGTTATTATATGTTCAACAGTTTGGTAACATGTTCGTTGATTTGGCGATGTTTTATCAATATTGCGACATTTCTCAAAAGTCGCCAAGTTTGTCGCATATGCTGCCAAATTTATTGTTAAGGAGGACAGACAGACCTTATTTGACATTGTTAATGTACCAATCGATTTTAGTTTGAATTCCAATCCATTCTTAAATTTTAAACCAAAATCCTACTTAATGATTTATTCTCTAATTTTATTTATTTGGCATATTCGTTAATTTAGAGCGCCATTTTTATCCATTTGGCAACATTTTCATCAATTTGTCAAAAGCATTTTCGTCAAATTTCGTAAATTTTTTTGTAAAAGTTCCGGCTAGGTACACATATCTGGGCCATTAAAGTATTCATTTTTTGCTTGTTGGGATTAAGCCACAATCAGAGTGGCAACTCTTTGTTATTTAAAACGGAATAAACATTGTTATTTTTATATTTCTGTAAATCCGCTGCTACCGTTAATAAAATTTGTGTTTCCGCGTGCTAACATTTTGTGGAGGGTCAGTCACTGTGTAACCTCTAAACTTGTAACCACTGTATAACCTCTAAACCAAGTCTTGTCTAAGAAAATGTTATTTCTTTACAAATATTTATAAGAATATGTAAAACGTGTTTGTATTTTTTGAAAACATTTTCAGAAGTTTTGTAAAATATTTATTTAGAATTCGCATACGTTTTTTACTCTCTCATAAGTGATATTGAGAAAATAGTGTTTTCACGCGAATTTTCGATTTCAAGATTTTAATGCCAATATATGTTTTAAGATCTCCTGAACGCGTTTTGATTATTACCGGAAGGATATCCAATCGTCTGTCTATCTGTCTGTGGTCGATTTCTTGTGGTTTTTACTTCCTCAAACTATAGAAAATAGTATAGAGAAAGTATTGTTTCTTTATCCTATTGTTTTAATTTTCGATTGTTTGAATGTTGGTTTAATTTTCGATTGTCTGAATGTTGTTTTAATTTTCGATTGTTTGAATGTTCTTTTAATTTTCGATTGTTTGAATGTTGCTTTAATTTTCGATTGTTTGAATGTTGTTTTAATTTTCGATTGTTTGAATGTTGATTTATTTTTCGTTTGTTTGAATGTTGTTTTAATTTTCGATTTCGAGATTCTGATACCAATGTCCGTTTTAGTACCCCCTGAATACAGTTTGGATATTTTTGGAGTAAAGTCCGTTTGTCTGTCGTATGTGGTCGATTTCTTATGTACACTATAGCTGCTATAAATGTTATTGGATTTTCACTAAACTTTACATCTGGCTTTCTTATCGAAATATGCATAAACTAATAAAATATAGAAAACTTCGAAATTTATTCAAAATGTTAATTTTTGTAACATGGCATCATAGTACAACATTTGATATAATTATGCATAGAAGGGATTAATTGAGGCTCTATGACTACGAGATATAAGAGTTTCAATCACTGTTTCAATCACTGTTTCAATCAAAAATAGCCGCGATACAATTTTTGTGTTCGTGACGTCATTGCCCCCGTCGGGGAGGGAGGGGCAAGTTACCCCTCCCCGGGCACATTGTCAAGTATGGTATTAATCGAAATATTTTGTCAAGTCCTTTCAATTGAAAGGTAAAACGCTAAAATTGTAATCAAATGGATCAATGTTACTTATTTTTCAAAATTTTGCTTCAAATTAAAATAAAAAAAAACTCCACAAGCAACTTAAAATTGGATTATGGCATGAGAAATTCAAGTTGAACTGCACTCCAGTTATTAAATTATAAATTTAGAAAATTAAAATTATTTGTGAACGCTTATAAGCCTTTCATTATGAATGGATATTTTGTTTTGGTTCATAAAAAGGCGAACGTCGAGATTTAAGCTTGATTTAGAATGTCTATATATTTTCTTGAGTAAATTACTTATTATTATTTTTAATCAATGTATCTATCCCGTGGAGAAAAAAGGTTGAAATTATTTTGAGAGCCAAATTGTTTCTATTAATATAGTACATTATTTGGTCTCCACAAAAGCATGTAAATATAGCGATAAACTCATATGATACATTATAAGATACTTCTCTGTATATACCATCACAAAAATTAATTTAGTAGAGAATGATTTTAGCAAACTGAAGCAAAAATAAAACGGACTATGTGTTATTAGCATTCAGAGAGGAATTTAATTATCGAGGTAAACACTAATCTTCAACGAAAAGGCTTTGACTGTGGAAAATGCTCATTTTTTTTTAATTCAATGCATGTAGTCAATTTGAACTAAGATAAAAAGTATTTTATTTAGAAGATTGAAAAGTCTGATTATGTATGATTACATACTCATTGTTAAGGTAATTTCTTATTTTTTTCCAACATGCTTAGAACACTGTATGAGAAAAAGTAAATATACTCCTTTTTTCAGCAGTTAATCTGTACAGTAGAAATATGGCTGAAACTGATTTTAAGACTAGCACGCAAGCTTACCATAGTGAACCTTTATTAAAAGTAAGATGGATAGCTCTGCAAAACTCAGTGATTTTCACCCTGTCACCACAACAGTATATGCAACAAGTCAGATCGGGAAATTTCTGTCTTTTTGCCGCTATCTCGATCAACTGTCAATGATGTAATTTTGAAGCAGAAACAAGTAGGAAAAATTACAACCAAACGTACAAATAGTTTTAAAAAAGCCAGAACGCTTTTGGGCGTCAGCACACCCTTCCTCAGGGGCGTTCGCACCCTTCCTCAGGGGGTCAACACACCCTGAGGAAGGGGGCGGGCGCCACTGAGGAAGGGCGTGTTGAAGCCCGAAAGTGCTCTGACCTTTTTTAAAACAATTTGTACGTTTGGTTGCAGTTTCTCCTACTTGTTTCTGCTTCAAAATTAATTGTCAACTTGTTTCTGCTTCAAATTTAATTAAATCACATAATAAGATTACTGCCGTAAATTAGTTTACCATCTGATACATGATTATAATAAAAATTCTAAACTTAATTCATATTTTGAGCAATATCTTTAACTGTTTTTAATTCTGGTAAACCACTATGAATAGCACACATTTATGTCAGTGTGTAACAAACAGTTATTTTGCCGGACACAAATCAACACATATTCATAATGGGTGCTCTTACAATTTCTTATTTGTCTTAATCTAGAGATATGTAGAGTTTATTGTTGGGTTCCATTAAACCTTCTATATCAAATCATTCTAAATGCAATTATTAGGTCATAATTTCGCCATAAAAAAGCATAATAATTAAAATCAATAAAAATATATACTTAAAGTGCTAATCGCCTCAGTAGGCACAATCTATTAAATGCTATAATAATTAATGAAACACCAACATGCCCAGATATCAAATATTCTTGCTGAAATGAGTTAAAAAGTTTAAAATTGGTCTATGGATTCTGGCATTAGCATTGGGAATGCGAGTGTAACACGAAAAATAGTTTACAATTTAAAAACGAACTTTTGAATATGAATTCTCTAGGAAGATTTTTTCTTTATAATAATTCTTATGTAAAATTAATTTCACTATTTTTGATTACGAACCGTTTCAAATTAGAAAAACAATATAATTTTATTTTGTGTTTTATTAAATAAGAATATCTGATGTGGGCAGCACATGACTTTCCTTATATAATGTAATGAATTTACTACTTTTACAGTAAAAAAAAAATAGATTATTTTATCGGTCCATTCGTTTGTCAGTTATTGTCTCCACAGACTCACTGACACACACACACACATACTTACTTTCACACACACACATAATTTCACACACACACAGCCATCACTTCAAAAATGTTTGATTCGTGATTAGGGATGCTTGAAACGTGCTCGCCCAAACGAACTCTAATTCGAATTTTCGACCCAGTCACAATACTTTCTTTATACATTATTGTATATAAGGAAAGTAAAAATGAATTATTCTAATTGTCTTTTAAATCTATTATTACGAAATAATATTTTAAGTAATTCCTTACCAGTTTAATTACAGTATATTTTTACTGCAAAATTAAAAAAAAATTGTATAATAACTGCATATTTTCTAATACTGTAAATTAATTTAGCTTTTTATGAAATGATATGAAACAACGAAAGTTGCATATATCTTCATTTTCACTTTTTTTATTTCAATAAGTTCTGCTTTAAGTTGTTACGTTACTGTAAAAGAAATAAATACATTTATTAATACGACGAAAGTTTAATTCAATTGATAATTTCTTTTTAAGATATTAGAAGAAAGTACTAGAAGCAAAACGTAAGTCGCACTGTTAACAAGCAAAAATACATTTTATTATCGATGGAAACTTTAAGAAGAAGCTATGTATTTGAAAAATAATACTTATTTCTTTTCCTTCAAAATTATTTATTCATAAAGCTAATTACTATTAAAGGTTCAAAATGTGTGAAGAAGAGTGTGATATATGAAAAACCCAGAATTCAGAAAGAATAAACATACGAGTTATTACAGTGATCAGAACCTTTTATGACACAAATATTCTCTTTTGTTTTAAACAATGAGGTATATTGAGATAAAAGTTTTGTAATGAAATTGTCGAAGTCTTTTTTAAGCCATTTATATTTTTTCTGAGATCTCGTTAATTGACTTCCTAATTATATAATATAATTTGACAATGAATATACTTAATTAAATCACGTTCAAACTGTTAAAATAATTCAACAAAAAATAAAATTCCTTTGTGTATAGCAAATACATCATAAACATCGGCGATAGCTGCATTCCCATGACGTCGAAATGGTTTTGATAAAAATTTATTAAGTCTATTCGACATTTTCAGTCTCATACTTTCCGTTTTTAACCGACAGTATAGGTCCATTGTTATCAAAGTAAGATGCTTCTATGAAACATAGTGTTATTTCTTAATAGCGGTATACCTGTTCTTCGTATGGTATATAACATATAAAGACATTTAAAACTCACAATCATATACACATTTCTATATAGTATTTTAAATGACATGGTTATCCAAAACAATTTGTTACATTATTTTAATTAATGCTTCAAAAAAGAAATATAAAAATTTCTATTCTCGCACTACAAAAGTATTTTCACAAACAGATCTGAATAAAAAGACATCCTGGTTCCGTTTGTAAACGCAGTTACAAAAAATAAGAAATTAAAACAATATATGCCAGAATGAAAGTACTAAAATGGTATAAGATGTACACGTGATACAATATATGAATTTGAAAAATATTTGCCAAAATAAAGCAGATGACGTAAGAAATAGAAACTCTCAATAACACCAGTAATCTTTAAATCCGACGGCCGTATAATTGATATAATCCAGGCAAACATACGATTTCGATAAAATTTCACTTTTAAAATCGGTTTGACAAAATAGGCGGAAAAATCGGCTGCAGAATATCGTTGACAATCGAGCGAATTGTCAGATTGGCTTACAACACAACTACAGGAGATCGCCTGTTCCCCGATGTGACTCCCCAGACTATCACATTACGTGTGATGGCCACGCGCCGCTCTATAACAAATGCGGGATCTCCTTCTACTAATGGTGTTATTACACAGGGCAATTTTTATTGCCGAACTTCGACAATTCTGCCCGTCAATCATACTTTAGGCTCCTCCTCTTTAACAGGTCCTTTCTCTTTAATGTCGCTGATTTCGTTTCAGAAAGCATTCTTTCGTGTGTTTTTCGTATAATTTGAACTTTTATATCACAAAGGTGTCTGTAATTTGTTAAAAGGTCTATTATTATTTTTCCATCTCCAGACTTTAGCAATTCCTCCCGGCAATGATACTTTAGGCCCCGCCTTCTAAAACGCCCCTCCTCTCTAATGCCGCCGAGTTCATTCCAAGAAGCATTATTTAGTGTGTGTGTGTGTGTTGGGGGGGGGGGGGAGGTTCGTATAATTTGGATCTTTTATATGGCACAGGTGTCTGTGATTTGGTAAAAGTTCAATTATTATTTTAACTTCTCCAGACTTTAGCAATTCCGCTCGGCAATGATACTGTAAGCCCCTCCATTCTAACAGGCCCTTACTGTTGAATGCCGCCGATTTCAGGAAGCATTCTTTAGTGTGTGTTTTCGTTTAATTTGGATACTTTATATCCGTCCCACAGGTGTCTGTAATTTGGTAGAAGTTCTATTATATTTTCCCTCTCCAGATTCTAACGTAATTGAGCTGCTTACTATTCTAACGTAATTGAGTTTGCATTATAGACGCTATTGCTATCTTCAATGCAAATGGATAGAGGAAAGGAGGAGCGGAGTGACGTCCAATTTTCTCGTCCTCTGATTGGTTCGCCGCTCAGAAATTGAGCAATTTTTATTGCCGAGTACGAACGAATTGCGGAAATTCGACTGCAAGATTTTTTTCCATTGAAATTGTGTTGCTGAAAAATTGCTGAAGGAATTACTCCGTGTAATAACACCATTATCACCAGCCTCTCGGAAGGACGTCTGAACCTACTTACTTAACGTATCCGTACTCCGCGTGAACACGGAGACAGTTTGGACAGAGCCGGGAATCCAACTCGAATCGTCCGAATTTAATCCCCGTATGCTAACGACTGGGCTGTCCCACCCCAGATACGTACTACTTAAAATTAGTAAAAAAATGCAAAATAAAAAAATTCCAAAACTGGCAAGAAATTGCCAATCGGAAAAATTTCCATATTTGGCGCCAAGGTCAAGCGATCAGGACATTTAAATAACAGCAATGGTTGCCTGTAAATGTCTTATTTCTTCGGGAGCAGACGATATGCCGTAATGATATTTTAAGTATTAGTACGGCAATGTATCTAATCATGTTAAATTAACAGTCTAACGTGGTCATACTCCTATGAAATGGATACCTAAGAATGGAGTTGTAAAGTAATTGTATATGACCGATACGAACGATAAATTAATGGATTTAAATATTTAATATTTTATACGATGGATGCTGTAAAAAAAACCCTAAAATTCAATGTTGAAATATATTTCTAACATGAAGACTTTGACTAACTACTTTTGTCCTACGTATACTTCTATGAATATTTTTATTTTAGAATCCGTGCAAATATACATACATAATGGTAAGCAGAATGTTATGTCAATATCTTACCGGCGATACATGAATTTTTAGCGTCATATACAGTGAGCGTGAGCTAGATATAGTTGATACACAGAAATTTTATTTTCATGACTGCATCCACCATCTGGGAAATAAAGATTTAAATCGTGTTTGTGACTATCGCGATAGTTGAAGAAGCTGCTCGTACAGGAAAAGCAATCTCGTATTTCCTGTAGGAAGTACCGAAGTCAAATGTATTTGGAATAATATGGAATAGGTGGTTGACATACTTCCAAAAAAATCTGGTGTGGTATATATATATATATATATATATATATATATATATATATATATATATATATATATATATATATGCACATATATATATATATATATGAATATATATATATATATATATATATATATATATATATATATGTATATATATATATATATATATATATATATATATATATATATATATGTATATATATATATATATATGAATATATATATATATATATATATATATATATATATATATATATATATATACATATATATATATATATATATATATATATATATATATATATATATATATATGTATGAATATTCATATATATATATATATATGAATATTCATATATATATATATATTATGTATTTTCAGTAATTTAACGCTTTCGAGTAATGCTTGTTGCTGTTTTTATTGACACTGAATAACAAAAATGTTTGGTGGACATTTTTATGTTTTACTGTTCTTTAGAAAACTATTAAAGTACTACTTGGTGCTTTTTTGTTGACACTAAATGTTTGTTGGATATTTATGCTGTTCTTCAGAAGAATATTAGATGACTTCTTGACGCTGTTTTTTGTTGACAGTGAATTGAATAACCAAAATGTTCATTAGATATTTTTATGAATTTACTGTTCTTCAGACGGCTACTGGAGGAGTACTAGAGGACTACTTGTCGCTGCTTTTGTTAACACTGAATAACCAAAATATTTCTTGTATATTTTTATGAATATGTTGTTCTTCAGAGCACTATTGGAGAACAAGTTGGCGATGTTTTCTTTGACGCTGAATAACCAAAATGTTGAAAAGATAGTTGTATAAATATTATAGTTCTTCGGATTCTATCACCTAATTCATCAAGTTTTTGTTAATTTTTGTAGCTTCGTTTTTCTGTAATGCTTTATATTCATTGTCAATAAATATCAAATCTAATCTTTGGATTTACATTTTCAAAAAAACTCTTTACCCAGTGCAATATTCAATTTATATCTTATAATTTATCCCGTGGATTTACGGCTCAATGTTTATATTTTAATCTAAGGATTGCCATTAACTGCTTTACTACTGTTACGGCAGCCAAAACAGAATTGAAAAGAAGCTAAATAGATATATACCCATTAAAACGTATAGAGTTGTTAAGCGACTGTGTACTGGATTTATAGAATGCAGCTAAGATGTATGTTACACAGTATTAAAGTGGCTGACAGCCAAAAACAAATATTGTAGTTGGGAAGCAGGTGCCCAGCCACGATAATTGTGCATATATAGGGTGATTAAAAAAAGATGAGCCAAACTTTATGAGGTGATAGTACACACAAAACCAAGCATATTTCGTCATAGTTTACCGGGTCGAAAATGAAACGTAAAGGTGCTACAGAACTCTTACTCGTTGGGAAGTGGCTGCTCCTCAAACTTAAAAGCGTCATTCTGGTTATTAGTTTCTGGCTTAAGTAGAAAACCGCGTATGCAAATTTCATCTAGGGAAGAAAAAGAACTCTTATGCAAATTTCTTTAACAACGAAAGTACGGCTTTATCAGCTTGCTACCGCTTGTCTGAGCCTTTACTGTAATTATTTTTTATGAAATGTCATTTTATAACTTCTAAGTCAGTCTTGTGTTTTCGGCTCACCCCATCGGTTTCACCATTAAGCGCCCACTGGCGTCTATACATTTCATTTCCGACCCAGTAAACTATAACGAAAAATCTGATGTTGGCAGCATATGACTTTCCCTGCAGTCGTATATTCACGTTCACTTTATTTTAATTAAATTTAATTCACTTTTAATTCAATTTTCGTTTTCATTTGATAACTGGACTGATTTTCAAAGGTGGCGTAGAGAAAATACGAAAAAACTGAAATATCTTGAGAACGGCTAGTCTTAGTGTAATGGAGTAGATCTTATTTTTTTCTTCGTTAAAAATTACGTGCTAAGCAAGCATGTAATGGATATATTTGAGCATACGTAGTTTTTTATTTTAGATTTTGGGCTATTTTTGCGGGCCACTTTGCAAAAAAAGGCAGATTATTTTTTCCGAATCGTACCAAAATCTAATCAGCACCAAGGTGTCCCACAAGTGACTTATCTACCGAATTTTGTGAAATTCGGTCCATTCGTTTTTCAGCTAGAGTGGATACAAACTTTTGCTGGCAATTTCGGCAAAAAGGCTGGTTATTTTATCCCGAATCGTACCCGAAATTAATCAGCACCAGATTCGCCCAAAAGTGACTTACCTACCAAATTTTATGAAATTCGGTCCATTAATTTTTGAGTTAGAGTGCATGCAGTATCTGCACAGACACACAGACAGACACACACACAGACGTCACGCTAAAATAGTTTTTTCGTATTATAGAGGTCTCGAAACGTGTAGATTCGTCGAAAACTGGAGTTGCGATTTTCAGCATGATTTCAATACTTTCCCTATACATTACCATGTATTGCAGGAAAAGTACAAATCTGATGTGGTCAACACTTGACTTTCCTTTAGACTTATATTCACGTTCTCTTTATTTTAATTAAATTTAATTCACTTTTAATTCCATTTTCGTTCTCATTTGATAACAGGACTTATTTTCAAAGATGGCGTAAAGAAAATACGAAAAAACTAAAATATTTCGAGAACGGCTAGACCTAGTGTAATGGGGTTGATCTTATTCTTTTCTTCGTTAGAAATTACGTATTAAACGAGCATTTAATGGATATATTTGAGCATACGTAGTTCTTTATTTTAAATTTTGGCGATTTTTGCGGGCTATTTTACAAAAAAAGACATGTTATTTTTTTCGAATCGTACCAAAATCTATTCAGCACCAGCGTGACCCACAAACGACTTATCTACCAAATTTTATGAAATTCGGTCCATTAGTTTTTGAGTTAGAGTGGATACAGTATATGCACAGACAGACAGATAGACACACGGATAGACAGACACACAGACAGAAACACACATAGACGTCACGCTAAAATAGTTTTTTCGTATTATAGAGGTCTCGAAACGTGTAGATTCGTCGAAAACTGGAGTTGCGATTTTCAGCATGATTCCAATACTTTCCCTATACATTACCATGTATTGCAGGGAAAGTAAAAATCTGATGTGGTCAGCACATGACTTTCCCTTAGACTTATATCCACGTTCTCTTTATTTTAATTAAATTTAATTCAATTTTAATTCTATTTTCGTTCTCATTTGATAACAGGACTTATTTTCAAGGATGGCGTGGATAAAATACGAAAAAACTAAAATATTTCGAGGACGGCTAGTCCTAGTGTAATGGGGTTGGTCTTATTCTTTTCTTCGTTAAAAATTACGTATTAAACGAGCATTTAATGGATATATTTGAGCATGCGTAGTTCTTTAGTTTAAATTTTGGCGATTTTTGCGGGCCATTTTGCAAAAAAAGGCATGTTATTTTTTCCGAATCGTACCAAAATCTAATCAGCACCAGCGTGACCCACAAACGACTTATCTACCAAATTTGGTGAAATTCCGCCCATTAGATTTTTAGCTAGAGTGGATACAAGCTTTTGCTGACCATTTCGCAAAAAAAAGCGTGTTCTTTTATCCCGAATCGTACCCAAAGCCAATCAGCACCAGATCCGTCCACAAGTGATATACCTACCAAATTTTATGAAATTCGGTCAATTAGTTTTTTAGTTAGAGTGGATGCAAAATCTGCACAGACAGACAGACACACAGACAGACACACAGACAGACAGACACACAGACACACACACAGACGTCACGCTAAAAATAGTTTTTTCGTATTATAGAGGTCTCGAAACGTGTAGATCCGTCGAAAACTGGAGTTGAGTTTTTCGGCATGATTTCAATACTTCCCCTATACATTACCATGTATTGCAGGGAAAGTAAAAATGCTTGGTTTGGTGTATACTACCACCTCGTAAAGTTTGGCTCATCTTTATTGAATCACCCTGTATAAAAATGTGTTCATTAACCTTTACTAGAGCACCAATCTAGCAAAATGGCTATTTTAACAATATTTCTTGCGAATCCAGAAAAATTTCAATAAAAGCAACATGCAACACAAATTAATAAAGTTCACCGGTTTCAAAGGCAAGAAACCGGCTTCTTCGTCAGGGCAAGCAAGAAGAGGAACCTTCACTTGCCAGAGCCACATCGGCAACTGATGTTAGAACAAAAAAAGGCACTGAAGTACGGCAAGGGGATTTTCAACAGCGAGAGGAGCAGTAAGAGGTAAAACACCGGAGAGGAAGGAGTGGTAGAGTAATATGGATGAACGGTAAGAAACCAAAGATGAAAGCAAACAGTCAACAAAGGATTTAAAGCACTTATTCAGTGAGAAAAAGTACGCACATAAGTATCCTGTTAAGTTAAAAAGTGTAACTGATCGGTTTCGGAAACTATATGAGCTATCCAAACCAACTGCAAAAATAGCAGTTTCTAAACAAATACGGAAAGTAAGTAGAACAGAAAATGGAACCAATTGGTTTTGGAAGCTAAAATAGTTTACATAGTCAACAAATACTTCGGACAAAAAATGGCATCAATTTCTAATCGTGTTCTGTTGAGTAAAAATTGTACTTCTTTTTTCTCCCTACGAAGAAGGCTGTATCTTGCATTCGAAACTGGTCGACACTATTAATTTTGTGTTGTATTTTGCTTTTAACGAAATCTTATGGCATTAGCAGTAGTTAAAATTGCAGGTATCATATTCATGACTTTTCTCATTCTGAAACGTTTAAATGTGTAGGTCCATCACGATGAAGGAAGCAAAATTTTATTTTAAATTAGAAAGAATCATCCGGCGTTATCTGGTCCCAAATAAGTACGGTATAAATCCTAGCTAAATAATACAGATGCAGGTTGCACCATTCACATTCCAAATCTCCTGTTTTGAACCAAATTCAATCCTGCATGCGCATATTTCCTCCATGCGCAATCATGTCAGTTATTCTACTCTTGAGTAATACGCTTCTTTAACACGCATTAAATAAGCGCCTTTGATACGCCCTAAATAAGCGCATCATAAATAATGAAAACACTAGAAATCGCAAAAATGTCCTTTCCTCCAGAAGTAAAATTGAAAAAAAATGCTATCCCACCAAGTTTTCATTAGATTAGGGATATATTTTCACACATATGATGTTGAGAAAACTTCCTTCATGCGCATGAAAACGTATCTTTTGAATTTTCGATAAAATAGCACATAAAACACCACAAATCTTCTGACATATGATTCGAAAACCACCTGCTCCATTTTATAATTTTACTGTCTGCGCGGAATAAAAGCAATTTTAAAGTCGAAATGTCAACGGATTTTCCCCTCTAAGCGGTCGTCACTTTTAAACTCATTCGAATTTAAGAAAAAAAATATCGTTCAGATGCGCATTATGAGATTGGTAAACACTTCTGCAGCAAATTTCACCTCTGATCGATGCTTGGATTTTACGCTACAGACATGGACATATTTATGGGAAAGGGAGGTCGGGAGGGGTGTGCCAAAGCACACCCTTGGAAAATTGTTAATGTAATTAAAAGCCAAAATGAGAGGGAAAAAATAGAAAAAATGCTTGTTGGAATTGGAACATTCAACCACAACTGTATGTTTTCTCCCACATATATATTATTAATAAAAACAATTTAAACTTATACCTAAACAGAAGACTTTGGACTGGTATGTTGGTATGTTTGTAGACTGATTTTTAAAAATTGGTGCATACTAATTTTTAAAAGTACATACTGTACACACCAATTTTTAAAATGTGATGCTCATTCCATCTATTCAAATTTACTTTGTATCAATACATATTTCAATATTGATAACAATCTCTAAATATTGAATGCAATCAATTTTAGCACCCCCTGGGAAAAATCATATAAGTCCATAGCTACAGCTGACGATGACACATATAGAAATACAAACATCTTTCTTTGTTACTAAAACTTAACAGGAAATTCGTCTACACATCCAAAGTTATCTTCCCTTATTATCACATTCATAGCACTTATCTTAATTCACTTATAATTTCAATTGCCATCAAATCTACTCGAATTCTGTGGTATTGGAGACTAAGTTAATGCGAATACTTTAACAGAAACGGAGACTCCCTTGGGAAATAAAGATGCATATCAGTCATGTGACTACTGTCGAAATTCGTAAGACCTGCGGATGTGGAAGCAGGCAATCGTCCGATTTCGCGCAGATCCGCGAAGTGCGGATGCGGACCTCTCTCTGGGGACGGTGTTAGTTGGAGCAAAAGGTACGTGACGAGAAAGTGTTCGGAATCACTAGGGAGATGAAACATATTGAGCCACTTGTTCCATTCCATGATTTTGTTGGGTCGCTATAGGTGCTCATATTCAGTACAAAGTGACGGGGGTTGAGTTAATTTTTGAGAAATAGGGAAGTACTCATATTAAAAAGAGAAAAAAGTGCTGAATTATTCGAGTCCATCTATCAAGAACTATAAATCTCGTTATGATTTTATCTACATGCATAGTATAATGTATAGGGGAATTATTGTAGCGGGGTCGAAAAATCAAATTCGAGTTTTTAACGAAAGAACGCATTTCAAGCACCCCTGAACTCGAACTGTGTGTTTGTATGTTACTGTGTATGTATGTTGGTGTATATGTATGTTAATGTTTGTATGTCTGTTAGTATGTATGTTATATGTGTGTATGTTAGCATGTGTGTATGTATGTTAGTGTGTATGTATGTTAATGTGTGTATGTTTGTTTGCATGTTAGTGTATGTATGTACGCATGTGTGTGTGTGTCCGTGGGCCTGTGGAAGCAATATCTCATGAACAAATATTGCGATTTGAAAAAATGCGAAAAACCCTAAAATTTTCGAATGAATTTTTGAAAAAAATATATTAAATCCATGAGCTATAATTATATTAAATAAACAATTATTTCTTCCGTTATTACTTTCCTTGTGCACATAATGTATAAGGAAAGTATTGTGACGGGGTCGAAAATTCGAATTCGAGTTTTCGAAGGGAGAGCACGTTTCAAGCATCCCTGATCACGAATCAAACATTTTTGAAGTGATGTCTGTCTGTGTGTGTGTGTGTGTGTGTGTGTGTGTGTGAAAGTATGTGTCAGTGAGTCTGTGGAGACGATAACTGACGAACGAAAGGACCGATTCGAACGAAATTTGGTACAAAAATCACAATACATAAACACTGGAAGCCTATTGTTTTGATATGCAATCGAATGTTCAGAACCCCCCTAAATTTTCGAGTAAAATTTTGAAAAATCATCAAAAAATCAAAACCACTAATAAAGTTACGCAAATAGACATTTCTTATGCAATTTTTCATTAGAAAACGATTGCCATACAGTTTAGAACGCTAACATGAACCGTTCTTGAGATAGTGCACATTTTTCAAAAAAATTATCAAAAAGTTAGGTAAAATAAAAAAATATATATTTCCTATTGAGAAACATGTTCACTTTTCATATGTAATACCTTGCGATAAATTTGGTGACATCATTTTCGTGGATCTAGCTCGTTCCATTCGTGATAAAAGATACTTTGAGTAATACTTTTATATTTGAACGCCAATAGTCATTTATCTGCTATAAGAATAACTTATTTCTCCGTCCATAACGCTTATCGAGATTTTGGCGACGAATTTGGCGGAATGTCGTCAACTTGGCGACATTTATAATTGTTGCCAAATTAACAAAAATTACGTCAATTTGATAAAAATGACGCTAAATCATTGAAAATGACGACTAATTGAAGAAAATTCAATATCTTGGAAAGAATATAAGTGTCTACTATAAGAATAACATTTTTTTAAACTGTAAAAGTAGTAAATTCATTGCATTATATAAGAAAAGTCATGTATTGCCCACATCAGATTTTTTATCATTAACGGATGGCACAAACTTTAGCATGAGCTGTTCTCGAGATAAAGCACTATTTTCTGATAAAGTTACATAAAATTAAAATTAAGTAGCAAATAGGTTGTCCTTGACGTTAAATTTGACCGTATATCGCCAGCTTGGCGAATTTTTAAAAATGTTGCCCGATTCACAAAAATGTAGCCAAATTGGCGAAATAAACAGTTAATTTAAGAACGTGACCCCACAATTGACGAAAATTTAATATTTTCCAATGATTAATATCATTTAGTACATAGACCGTATTACTTAGCGGATGACAGCAATACATTTAATTGTTAAGTTGTATTTGCGCGAAATTGAAATAGTTTTATACTATGTCAATATACAATACTATGTCAATATATACAATGTTATGGGAAAGCGTCACATGTTAATTAAAAATTAATTTATTGTTAAAAGCATTATGTATCGTTTACATCATTAGTTTACTCTGAAACAAGTGACATTGCCTTATGCAGTAAAGATCATGTGCTGCCCATATCATATTTCTTTTCCAGTATATCGAGCATGAAACTATAGAAAATTTTGATAACTTTACAAATTTAGGTGGTTTAAAGGATCTTAGGAAACAGCAGGATAGAATATGAAGAAATGACGTTCTTTTGGATTACAGTACTTAAAATACATATACACAATTAAATTTCAAGAGAGTGAAAAATTGCAGGGCCAGGAATTGAACTCTAGATTTATGGATTACAAGTAACAGAAATCAAAATATCATTTTCTGCTTGTCTGTAACGATGGCTTATTACTCAACTTATTATATACTTTTGTCACTGTTTTATTAAGATTAAATGGATTACGACTAAAATTATATCAGATTGGGTAACGACCAACATCAGATCCGTAACCTACTACAAACACCAAAATGTATGTGCTGAAAGTGAGTTCGAGATAATTATATATACCATAAAATAATAAAAACATTCTGGATTTTATTTTTTATCGTATTAAATCGTATCATATTTTTAACACTTTACAACAAAGTTGAAAAATGTTTATGACTTTGTTCATTCTGTCTGTCTGTCTATCCGTTAGCACGATAACTGCAGTAAAAATGACTTAATCAAAATGAAATTTTAGTATGTTCTTCAGACGGACCTATGGGAATATAAATGAATAATATCACCTAATTAGTTTTGGATTGAACCCGGGTTGAAAAAATGAAATACATTGAGCATTATGGAACCTAATTTTTCAAACATTTTTTAAGCGGATTTAAAATTCACAAATTGCTTCGAAAATTTTAGGTAATATTCAAATTGTTCCATAAAATATATAAAAAAAATTCAGCGAAATATATTCAGTAGTTTTTAAAATAAAAATTAAAATAATAATTACACCTCTTATATGAAACGATCACGTGACCATGATATGAAACGATCACATGACCCACTTCAAAATGATATATGGCATCCATCTTGTTTCGAAATCGTGATTTTTAAAGTTCTTTGTAATTCATATTGAGTGTTGTATCTGTCCTAAAACTACTTTATTTTTGCTTAAATTCTGTGCATCTACATACTGAAACAACGCAAATACAATATATTTGAGTTTAAATGATTATCCAAATTTGATTATTTCTACAACGAAGCCTATTTTTCACTTATGTAAAATGTAAACAGCAAAATATGTAGAATGGACTGTATTAGAATTGCTGTATATCTTTAAGACAAAATAAATTAGTCCATGGAGTCTGCATGGCTGATATGAATGAAATATTAATTGATTTTATAAAGAGAAGGACGATTTTCTTCGATGGAGTTTTAAGCATAGAGTTTAATTACTTGTAGCTTCATGGTCTTAATTATTAAATAAAATAAATTATTATAGTATTGTGATGAATGAAATGAATGGTAGAAAGTTATGAATGAAATCATGTTTTTATAGAGAGATCCAGGAGTGTTATTTTTTCTATGACGTCATTTGAATTAAGTTCAGTTGTTTTCGATGAAGTTTTCAAATATAATAAATTATCGTAGTATTATGACAGTTTTAAAAATATTACCGTAGAATTTATCGTGATATATTTAAACCAGTTTTAGAGATATTTAAACCAGGCATCTCATATTTCAATGCCGTCATTTGAATGAAGCTCATTTTTTTCAATGAAGGTTTAAGTTTTCAAATATAATAAATTAATGTAGTATTGTGATAAGTTTTAAAATATTACCGAGTAATGTATTGCATTTTCGACTTTTTTTAATAAAATTGCATTGAAGTTGGAAAATGTTTCATAATCAATGCTTTAAGCATGATTGATCTTTCTTGATTATTGTATTATTACTTTCCTTACATACATAATGTATAAGGAAAGTATTGTGACGAGGTCGAAAATTCGAATTCGAGTTTTCGACGTGTGAGTACGTAACAAGCATCCCTGATGAAGAATCAAACATTTTTGAAGTGATGTTTGTGTGTGTGCGTGTGTGTCAGTGAGTCTGTGGAGACGATAACTAACGAACGAATGGACCGATTCGAACAAAATTTCGAGTGAAATTTCGAAAAAATCGTCAAACAATCAAAACCACTAATGAAGTTACGCAAATAGACATTTCTTATGTAATTTTTCATCAGAAAACGATTATTATAAATTTTAGAACGCTAACACGAACCGTTCTCGAGATATTGCACATTTTTCAAAAATATAATCAAAAAGTCATATAAAATAAAAAATATATATTTCCTATTGAGAAACATGTTCATTTTTCATATGTAATACCATGCGATAAATTTGGTGACATCATTCTCGTGGATCTAGTAACTAGATTCTAGTTCGTTCCATTCATGAGAAATGATACTTCGAGTAATACTTTTGTATTTGGACGCCAATAGTCATTTATCTGCTGTAAGAATAACTTATTTCTCCGTCAGTAAAGTTTGGCGAAATTTTGACGACGAATTTGGCGGAATGTCGCCAACTTGGCGACTTTATGAAATGTTGTCAAATTAACAAAAATCTCGCCAAATGGATTAAAATGTCGCTAAATCAATGAAAATGACAACTAGTTGTCGAAAATTCAATATCTTGGAAGGAATATAAATATCTACTATAAGAAAAACCTATTTTTTCTACTGGAAATGTAGTAAATTCATTGCATTATATAAGGAAAGTCATGTGTTGCCCACATCAGATTTTTTTATCGTATAGGAAAATAATAATCAACTGTTGATGATTCTTTTTGTCGAGTACGCTGATTCTTTTGCAAGTTGTGTGGTAGGAAATATATTATGGTTTATGAAATGCTTTTTTGATTTTTTTTCTATCTCAATGTTGAATTAGTTGATAACTGAAAGTGGTTCAGAAAAATTCTCGATCTTCCAGTGCCTAACCATACCTAGTAAATAATGTTCGTAGTTTTGAATAACTTCAAATCTTTTATAACTGGAGAAAAATCTGATAAATGTTTAGTGATTTTCACTTTTATCCAACAATCTTCTTTTGCTATGTGGACTTAAGTTATTTGTGTCCAAAGCCGTCTTCTGTGATAAGCTCAGTAGGTTTAATAATTTTAAGTAAAAATTAATGCTGATGTGAATTGAACTTACTGTTTGTTAAATAGTAATTAAAATAAATATATTTGTAATGAAACAGTGAAATTATATTTTAAAGCAAAAGTAGGAAAGATACGAAGAATATGCAGGTGAGGTATGAGACATTACCGCCCGTTTAAACAAAAAATGACAGCTGCAGATGAGAAAAATTTAGATCCCCTGGGGAGTTATATATAAAATATATAGTGAGAATCACTAATTGTTTAAAAGAAATGTATTATCAGGAGCATCATAAGAATATATAGCTAATAACGAAGCATTAATGATTTTAATCTTCCCTACTTACACGGTGGGATTAAAAAGTTCGTAGACTATGCTAATATCTCCAACCCTGATTGAAGGAGAGGGGAACCATTTTACCGTGGAGTAGCGACACATGTGACGCGAGATGTGAAAAGGAAGAAGCAGGTGTTTTCCAGACAATGCGTGTTAGTGAAATATAGTCGTTCCAGTTCGTCGAAAACAAAAATTGCGTTTGAAGAACAACGTGCGAATATCGAATTCTGCCAGCGTTTGGGGAAATTGCCGGCAGAAACATTGCACCTGGTCTGGAAAACACCTGCGTCTTCCTTTTCCTATCACGCGTGACATGTGCCTCTACGCCTAGGTAAAATAGTTCCCCTCTCCTCCAATCAGGGTTGGAGATATCAGCATAGTCTCCAAACTTTTTGATCCTACCTTGTACATAACGCATGTGTAGAAAGTTCGTTATGATGCGGTGAAAAGTTTTAATTTAAGACTGAGAATTTCTTAAAAATGTTTTGGATCCATCTGAACACAAGTAGAATATTATTCAGGTGTGATTAGCTTTGAAAGAAATTAAACTAGTGAAACAAAACGCTTGCTTGATTAGTACAGTTAGTGCAAATATAATGGCCCAAAAACATCCATTGCCAAGTAATCCCAAGTAATAAAACAAAATAATGATGATCAATCACGTCCATTATACGTTCGTTTTATATATTTAATTTTACTCTGTAAAAATCTTAAAACTTTAAAAATGTTAATCTGTACTAATTTTGAGGTTGTGTAAGATTAAAAAAATTATTCATCTAATAAATTGATAAATTTTAAATCACGTGAGCAGTATATGTTTTTCTTTATGTATTTATTTTTGTCTCTTTCACGTTTGCTATTTATATTAGTTAAATTAACGCATATTATTTTTTCATATACCAAGGGGCTACGCCTCTGCTCGCTAACGCTCGCAACCCCCCTTAACTCGCTTCCGGAATCACAGAAGACAATTATTTGCGACGTAGCGTTGTTCATATTTTATCACGTATAGCAATATTTGTAATTTATTCCGGGTCCTAGTGCAAGAACTAATTGCTTCTATTATTTATATTGTTTTTATTTTTTACGAAAAGATAATAGACATTTTTTTCCACACACAACATATTTAATATGTAATGTAAGAAATGTAATAATGAATTAAATAATGCGAATTAAATTGTCCAAGTCAGCTTATATTACTGAGTTCTCAGGTCGAAAAATAATGGTAGGAAAATTAAAAAGTTATTTTCAAAAAATTATATGAAATGTGGATGAGGTATGGAAAACATGCATCTTAATAATTCCTGTCAACCAGCATTTTTCTATTATATATTACCCAGGTCGGCCAGCTAACTCTCCCAAAGAGTATGGAGCAGTTACGGAGGAGGTTCGGGAAAAACACAGAAAGAACAGTACACAAACATACAAAGACAATATACATAGAAATACAATACAGACAGGAAAAACACAAAATAAAACATGCAAAGAAAAGAACACTGGAAAAAGCCACCAGCATTTGACTATTTTGCTATTGCAAAAAAATTTTATTGGTAAAAAATCCGTCGAGGAAATCGATGTCGCAAAAATTCCGCCCAGGAAATCGCGAGAGCAAACAATAAATGCTCAACTAATTCACCAAAAATGAAATATTTTTTTATTTATTTATTTTTTCTTTAGGTGAATTAGTTGAGCATTTATTGTTTGCGCCCGCGATTTCCTGGGCGGATTTTCTGTTCCTGCGAGCGGACGTATCTACTGTTATTGACTGCTTTTGACTGCTATAAAAATACCTACTTAAAGAGTTATTCCTAAAAAAGTTACAGCTAAGAAAATTAACCACTAACTTTGAACAACGCAGTTAGTAAATATTAAAACATATTTTAAATATAGATTAGAAGGAAATTTAAATGAGAAAGTTAAAGCTTGAATACACTTATTATTTTAGAAATGCGAATTGTAATTAAAACATTCCAAAACGCTCCCGTTAAAAGTCATGCTTGAATACTGATATTTTATGCTAGAACTTCATTCAGAATTTCTAGGAAATGTAAATAATTTAATTCGTTTAAAATGGTTCATTTAAAAACTGGCTGGTTTTCCTGGTTAAAAAAGTATTTTACTGTCCGCATGCTTCTCGTGGGTCGAAACACAGTTGAATAGAGATATATAATAAGCGACAGAAGTGTGTATTAAGAAATTTAATTTTGTAAATCTATATTTAATTTTACAGCAAGGTCTTATAGTTTCCGTGAAATCGTTTTGTCAATTTGAAGAAGTATGGAAATTATACGTTTTTAAAGTTTGTAATGCTTATAACCTAAAACCTGAAATTGATAGCTATAAACAATCGGTAAGAATTTGTAACTTTTGAAAAGCCCTTTCAGAATATACATTCACATTTTGGATTAAGTATTTTTTTATCGTATTACAAAAGTTAAGTTTTATGTCACAAACTGCTATTCACTCAACACCATCTTAATATTTCACATTGAAGCATTGAAAATAAATATATCTTGAATTACACAAAAGTCGTTCCTCCTTTTGCAGCATGAGATCATCTGGCATGTGCTTAACAGACCTTCTTCCCTTCTTTCGTCGACAACATTGCATTGAATCATAAGCAGCATTTTTAAACTATGTAACGCTTATTTCCAAGCATGATTTAAAACGCACGTGTTTTAACACTTAATAAATTACCATAATGTTAAATAAACCAATATTCTAAAGCCATTCTTCTCCTATACAGTTTCAGTCGAGATGGCTAATTTTAAACTATAATTTATTCCGAAAAATAGAGAAAAAAGTTCGGTTAACAAAGCTTTTTACAAGAATGTTATTTATGGCAAAAACATGTTTTTGCAGATAATATGGTCAAATTGCTGAAATTTTTCTCGTACATAAATCTTCTAAATTGACTTATTATGAAAGGAGGAGTAAGACCTTTTTAATTGCACTTTCGAATTTTCTCTTTCTGAGCTCGAGTAAGTGCCTTAACGAGATATTTGATAAATGCGTGTTCGTCGCGGGATTAGTTGGGGGGGAAAATAAATTTAAAAAAATCACCTTGTTGCCTGATTTCTTGAGATAATGTTATTTATTTGTAAATATTTTATATTTTTTTATTCGAAACATAAGTTTAGATAAATGCAATTTATAAAATTTAAATCGGATAAAATGTAGTAATGCATCTATCATCTAGCTGCGGAAATAAGGTGAAGGACATAAAGCTGGCCGGAATATTTTTCTTACTACACATTTGGAATGTTTATTATTATAGACAGGGTGATTCAAGAACGATTGTCCAAACCTTAGGAGGGGGTAGTGCACACTAAACTAAGCATGTTTCGTCATAATTTACCGGGAAGGAAAGGAAACATAAAGGCACCAGTGGGCGCTGAATGGTGGAACCATTGAGGTGAGGCGAAAGCACAAGAATGACTTAGAAGTTATGAAATGACGTATAATAACAATAATTTCGGTAATATCACAAAAGAGCGACCGCCAATCTGAATACACTACTTACAGCGGCGATAGAGGGATTGGCGAACTCTTTCGAACAGACCAGGCATTTCGGGCACTTCGGCAGCAGCGGCGGAAATTCTGGCGACGAATTATTTCTCTTCAGATTCAAGGCGAGTATTATAGACGAGACGCTTGAGATATCCCGACCAAAAGACGCCCAGACACGACATATCGGGTGATCGTGGGAGCCAAGCTATTTGACCACTTCGCTCAATCCATCGGCCGGGAAAAAGGACTTCCAGATATCCAGAAAGTTCCTTAACTCTCGCGCGAAATGGGCTGGTTCTCCATCCTGCTGGAACCCTATACGCTTCCGGATGTACATCGGAACATCCTTCAGTAATTCCGGCAAGATTTTCTGCAGGAAAATACGTTACATTTTCCTATCAACTCGTTCCGACATAAGATACAGACCTTGATTCCTGCCGACATATTAACGGAGAATCGTCGGCGATGCGCATGTGGGTTTACATCCACCCACATATGTTCATTATGGATGTTAAATGGGCCATTACGTGTGAATGAAGTTTCATCCGTGAAAAGCACAGTCGCCGGAAAATCTGGCTGCGTCGTAGTGTGTCCTAGGAACCAGCGGGGGAACTCCACGGAACGAGGATAATCCGCTGCAGCAACTGCTTGAATTCGCTGGAGATGGTATGGGTACAATTGTTCCCCATGCAAAACTAGCCATACTGTAGATTGTGACACACCAAGAGTATCCCCCTGTGCTCCTACTGTGTTCAGAATCACCTTTGATGTTCTATCACTTCTTGCACGACCTGCATCAGACCTGGTATGCATCAGACCTGGACTCTATGTTTCAGCAGTTGGTCCTTATTTCCTCCTTATGAACGATAATGCCCGTCCTCATCGAGCTAACATCGTTGACGAATACTACAATCATGCGAATACCTGGAATGTGACGGCATTTCGCGCATGGAGTGGTCGGCGTATTCCCCCGACCATAATTCCATTGAATACCGTTAGGATGCCCTCGGGTGCGCTGTTTCTTCACGTTTACCTCCTCCAGCCTGTCTTAGAGAGTTGGAAACTGCCCTATTGAAGGAATGACCATTGTTCGCATCTGCTATGGTTGATCACCTCATTGAAAGCATCGAAAATCGTTGTAACGTTTTTGTGAAGGTCCAGCGTGGCCATATACCATATTAATGTTTTGTTTGGTTTGTTTGCTTTTAACATCATTTTGCTAATGATCCAAATGTGACGTCTTCATATAACTTCGAAAGTAAATATTTTTCGAAAAGTAAATACTTTTTTCATCCTTGTACAGAATTCTTGTTTTCTTTAATGCATAAACACATTTGCTATCTTCATGTACAATTTTGAGTTAATCAAAGCTTTATTTTTCCATTTTTGTTGATTTTACCGTCCGTGCTTAAATTTGGAAGCTAGTGTAGATTTTCCGCAATGTGACCAATGGACAAACATATATCTTCTTTTAACGTATAGCAGTATACCCGTCCTTCATACATAATATATACAATTAAAAAAAACTTAAAATTATTTGCAAATTCATTAATAAGATATTTTATATTCATCAATCTCTTTAATATTTAAATTGGAATAAAAATTAATAAAAATCGTCGGCCGTATAAACATATTTGGTTTATTTCTGAGAAACATGATATAAAAAACAATCTAATTAACAACTTAATAAAATGAATATAAAGAAATAACTAACCATTTTGACGTCGTCATATTTTGCTTTCTTGAGTAAGAAGCTATGGGAAATAAATCATGGGGATAGAATTTGCACCTTCATACTTTAAACCAGCTATTTCCAATCTATTTGGTTTGGAAGAAACATGGAGTTAGATAGGAGATAAAACTCTTATGGAAGGTTAGGTTTGCATTATTATCTCGTAAATCCCCGATACTAGAAATTCAAAACAAAGACTGAATTTTAAATGGGGTTACCCGCAAAATGACATGAAATTCGGTGCATCCGTTCTCCGTTATCTAAGCAGTTGCTACATTTGTGGCATAATTTTCTACAGAGGAACATAAGAAACTTAATTGACTCTATGTTGCACCGAATATCGGACTGCATAGTTGCCAGGGGAGGATTTGCTATTTACTAAAATGTCATCTTCTTGTTATAATCAGTTGTTACGATCATTTCTTTTTTGTTCTCAAAATCTAATCATTTGCATATATTTTTATCCACTTTCATATGGGTTCTCAATTTCATATGGGAATTTCATATATTATTTTTGAAACAGAGTGTGGATTAACTTTCATTTATAATACTTATTCTTCTACCTATTTCTTTATTATTTGAATCGTCTAAATTATATAAAAATCGTCTGCCAAATAAATACGTTTGATTTAAATCGGCTACTAAGCAGCATAGGTTTTTTTTATAGAAAGTAAGAAAATAATCGTCTGCATAACGATATTTCTATGCAATGTTCCATTTTGCGGTTTTTTAAATATCTCTACAAACCCTTGTCCAAGATACTTGAAACAAAGAAGGGGTTACCCACAGTAAACTAGACAATAATCATACGAAATTTGAAAATAGTTCATGAAAAACTGCGATTTTGTATACTGAATACTGAATAAATTGACAAACAAACTGAGTTACTTATATATATATATATATATATATATATATATATATATATATAACAAAGGACAATTATTTTTCACAAGTATATTTTTAATAATGAAACAATTTTAGTTTCTAAGAGTACTGTCACAATCTCTATTTTCCTTAATGAACTGTTTTTCGTTTTAATCGAGAAACTTCAAACTCTAAAACAGAAACGTGTGACTATTTATAGAACTTCAATGCTTTCTGATTTGAATAAAGGGATTTGTATCACGAAACATTCAAATGTTGCATTCATTGGATATTCTGTAGGTTTTATACTTTTCAATTGCTGAATGAACTGTTTTTAAACTGAATGGAATCTGCAGAAAATATGCAGAACGTTATGTTTAATGAAGTTTGACATCTTCTCTGCAGATTCTATGCAGTTTATTTATCCTCAATGTTCTCAATTCAGTTATTTCTCCGTATTCTCAAATATGCGGAGTAAAAAAAATTTTAGCGTGAAGAAAAATCTATGAAACATCATTTGTTTTCCTTCAGTAAACTTATAAAGGAAGCCTGTGAAGTTGGCCACTTTATCCAAATTCTTCAATGTGATACGTATGTACTAGTGATTACTTCCAAACTGAAATTGGGAAACTTTGTATATCGAAAATGGTAAAATGAATAATTTTCATATAAATACATAATACGCTGAAGAAATACAAAATACATTTCCACGTTTTTTGCGGGAAAACTAATCAGTGGTCACTAAATGTGACACCTATATATTAAACAGAATTTCTGAATATCAAAAACTGTTTCAAATTAAAGCATGAAAATGGCTCATATTTTATAATGCTTTTAACATGGAAATAGTTTGAATGACAAACGATATCTCTTCCAATCACTAAATTTCGTTTTATTTTCAAAATATCCAGACATATTAATCTAAAATTCATTTATTACTAATATATATTTTCCGTAGAAGAATAAATAGCTAGCGACAATCCGCTCTCGGAAGGACTTACGGACCCACATGTTTAACGTGATCGTACTTTGCGTGAACACGGCGGCAGTTTTGGCAGTGGCTTACCGAGTACAATTCCCACGCGCTAAGCGAAAAAAAATTTTTTTTAAAGATTATCCCCACCAACATTCGATGCACCGCGACAATCTCCATAAGTTTCCTTTTATTAATTTTTTTATTTCTTTAGTGTTTAAGTTTTTTCATTTTGGTCCCAACCACTCCCCGAGGTAAACAATACATCGCCACAATTCAATCCAACATAATGAGCCAAAAACCTTATAAAAATAAACCTTAAAAACCTTATAAACACTAATTCGGTTTTTAATTGCTCCTAGGCCAACAACCGTATAAAAAGCAATCACTGATAACATTTGTAAATATAATTTAATACCCATGCTAATATCCTCATCAGGATATTCGCATGGGTGTCAAGAGCATCGTCCAAATATATCAGCCAGATACCACCAAACGCTTATTCCTTTTTAAATTGTCCCTAAGTCAAAAATCGTCCCCATATAAACGCCGTGCGTCTGCGCGGACATGTGGGTGAAAAATCAGAACTTATTTCGCCGTTTCGTGGAAGAAATTGAAAATCATGGCTTCCTTAAAATCCGGATCGGGCGGCTATTTTTAATTATTTCTTGACCATATTGGGCTTGTAAGAATGCCTGATCTTTGAGCTTTCTAAAAATGTAAATCATTAGTCAAAATTGTTGGTACTTTTCTCGATGTGAAAATTCAAAAACGAAAGTTCGTTTTTATGAGCCGAAAGTGGCTTTTGTTTAAAAATCTTTAAAAATATTAGAATTTGTCCCTCAGATTTGAAATTGATATATTTTTACTTGCAATTGTCTGCTCCTTCCGGTCGTGTGATTTGTTTTTTTCTACGACGTCTTGATGATGGAGAGAAAAGGGGAACATTAAACAGCACAAAGAAATAATTCAGATTTTAAAAATCGGTTTTCATGTGTCACCTCCCCCCCCCCTGGCCTCCGATTGCCAAATTTCATAGCTCTGCGACGCGCTGTCGCTAAGCCTATAGTGTATGAGACAGACAGACAGGCACACATACAGATATTGCTTTTTATTATTTAAGATGGTAGGTAAATGAAATACGTAACTTAGTTCGCCGGATGTTTTATAACATAAACATATTATTTTATTTAAGGATTTAACCCATTAACCACCAGATAAAGAATGACTCATTCAAATTAATGAATATTTTATAACGTAATTGAATTTGATCCGAAAGACATTTTAGTAATCAAATAAAAAAAAATTACATTATTTTACGAAGAACGAGGCGTTACACTTACTTAACTTTTGCAGGAAACAATTACATTCTTAATAATATGGGTAAAAAAAAATTTCCAAACATAAACTGCAGCTATAATTACAGTTACAAAACATGCCCTACCATCTGGTGAAAGAAAATAAAACTATGTCAAGACTGTTATTATTGTATAGGACTACACTTTTTTTTTTGTAACGCATGTCTAACTTGCAGGGAGGTGCCACGGTTGAGCGAATAAAATTTATACTTTTTTCTTTTGAAAACGTCTAAATTAAAATGGATTATGACATAAAGCTTTACACTGCAGATGAATATGTTTCATAATATTTTTTTCTCCATTTTTTTTCTGGAAATTTCATTTTCTGCTGATATAAGCTCTATATCCCATTAAAACCACATATTTGTTTTACAATGGATAAGAAATCTGGAGAATTTAGAAATCCGGAACTTCGTTGCTCCTGAGGTTTCCGGACTTACCCTGTATTCGTAAAAATAAAATATGTCCAAAGAATGGTGCTCTAGTTTTATTTGGAAATTAATGGATAGTCTATTTCTTCCAATTTTCTTCTATCCGCTGTAAACCGCGGATAACTGAAACCGCGGATACTAAAATCACCGAATACGGGGATATTAGAAATCAACGGATACTGATAAACTAAAGATCAAAGGATACGGTGGCACGGATATATCTAACTTTTAGAAATGATAAGAATATATTTATATCTAATTGTTTTATAGATATCAAAACCTTTCATTATTCCATGCCTGTTAAGCAACCAACCCAGCAATTACCAGAAATATATTGCACAATACATATTTTTAGCTGGTATTT
The DNA here is from genome assembly GCA_951213105.1 of Amaurobius ferox. Classification (NCBI taxonomy): domain Eukaryota; kingdom Metazoa; phylum Arthropoda; class Arachnida; order Araneae; family Amaurobiidae; genus Amaurobius; species Amaurobius ferox. Next base: position 117,636,446 of record OX578137.1, on the reverse strand, counting down.
GTCAACGGAATTCGTCCATGCACATACACTGCTTCATGAATAGAAAACTGCAATGGATTGGGATATTGCGTGATTTATAAAGTGTTGCTACGTAAATATATACTGAAACTACATATTGAATGATTGCATCATGCGCAACAATCTGCAATTTGTAAACAGTCATTTGGTTAATTAACATATTTCGCTGGTTAGCAAAGAACATTCCATGTAAACAAAATATCAGTAGATGCAAATGGCGATATGGGATGAAATCTTTATTTTATCATAGGTTTATCTATGCATATGAAAATATTAAACTTAAAACATAGATGATAAGGAAAACTAGAGCAAAGTATATAAGCACGAATTACACAATGCAGCACACAGCTGTTTCGCAGTTACGCTAGATCCCCTTCGTAAGTACAAGAAAACCAACAAAGAGGAATGACCGCGAAAGAAGCAGGGGGGATTATATGCCCCAGACCTGGATTAAGAAATCAATCAGAAAGTGGTATGCAGGACAGTCTTGCCAATACGGAACGAGAAGTAGCACACAGGCTTGGATAGCGCCTAAACACAAGATGAATATTTTGACAAGACAAATAAAGTATGAACAAGAATACATGAATCCCAATAAGAGAAACAATAGGTGAAAATGACACATAAGAACCCCAGGAGCCAACGGCCCTACCGTGCTGAAAAGACTGGTTCTCGTTAGATCACCGAAGTCAAGCAGCATCGGGCGCGGTTAGTACTTGGGTGGGTGATCACCTGGGAACACCGCGTGCTGTTGGCATATTTCGGGCACGGTAACCCGGTGGTTTGCGCGCTGGATTTGCACGCTGCCACAACAGCCGCCGTGTTCATGCGGAGTACGATCACGCTAAACATGTGGGTTCGTAAGTCCTTCTGAGAGGTTGGTGGTAGGGGAAGGTGGATACGGTCCCTGTGGATGCCTCCCCCACTGGGTTCCGGTCTAAATTGGGTGGCACTTCCCGGCCGTCCAAACGGTTACCTCACACCTTTCTGGTAGGTCGGACGGCCTGGGTCTCAACAACAACATAAGAACCCCAAAGGAATTAAAAGAAGGAAATAGAAAAAAATAATTACAGGACACTCTCCCAGACGGCGGTCAAAAATGGAATACTGGGCATGTCACTACCTAAATTACTAGAATATTTCTGGATCTGAAAGGCATTGAGAAAAATGCATGAAATCAAGATCATAGATCGGCGTGCATTTTTGTATGATCCATGCTGAAGAAAACTAAAAAATGTAGTCAAATTGATAGCAAAGCCGAGCAATTAAAGATTTATTAAAGTCCTGCTTTTTGACATAGTTTCCAAGTTCCTTACTATGAAATTTTTAATCACGTTTAGTTTGACCAATATAAGACCTTACTGGCAAGAAAGGCAATGCTGGCAAGTTTGATTAATATATGACCACAGTGGCATGTTTGACCAATATTTATCCACACTGCCAAGCAATACTGTAAAATGCCTCAACTGTTAGACATTTCTAAAGGATCTTTCAGATTAGATAATCTGAGTTTAATAGAAGGTTTAAACGCAATGTTGAATTTGATTTTTTTAAGTATTTTAGCAATCTGCTGACTAATCTTTGGAAAAACTGGTAAAATGATAGTGTTATTTAAATATTTTTAGACATTAGTTTGGAGGAGGGATTCTGAAATGAAACGATTTTCGGGAATTTAAGATTTTTGGAATTTTGAGGAATCGATGACATTTTGAAATGTGTTAATTTAACGAATGTTAGAGTACCGCGAGGTCTCGATAAGCTTTTAGTTATTTTTTTATTTTGCATTTCATTATGAATTTCATAATGACTTACAGCCAGTTATGAGCTTTAGTTGGAAAGAAAATCACGAGTTTAACAGGCATAGGGCGGATTCTACAAGTGGGGCATGTTTAAATGTTAGGTAGACTTTTGTTTAAGGGGACGGCGGACGCTGATTTTTTTAAACTTTATTTATTAACTTAGAAACGTGAAAATTTGTATAAATATCCCTCTTAACATTACTATATGCAATACCATTAATTTTTTTTTTCAATTTTGTTATAATTTTGTATATTTTTTAATTTAATTTTTTTTAACGAAAATTTGAAAATGTTCCCTGCATTCCATTTGTTCACATTTTTGATTAATTTTACATTACGATCACTCAAAAACACATTATGAACAAATTTGGATATTCACTTTTAAATACCTTAGTAAGTTAATTTTTTAAAAGAATTTTTCTGCATTAAAAATTATTTTCATCATTTAATTAAGTTCTTATTCACTTTTAATTACCTTTATAAAGTCAAATTATAAATACATACCCAGTTTCATTAAAAAGTATGACAGGTGTCTTCTTGCCAAATTTTATGCATCTCTGACAAAGATTAAGAGGCATGGAGCATTATAAAACTATAAAAACCTTTAAAAATTCCGTTTCGAAAAACATGTATTCTACCTTTTGCTTACGGGTGGGACAGCGTCCATCTCAAACGAAGAACCTCCCAAAAACACAGATATTTGACATACCCTATCCCAAACAGTTCGACCCCCTTTGCAGGCATTGGAGTCCATGGAAATCGCCGACAAAAACATTGCGCCTGCTGTAGCAGGTGCAACTGTTAGTCATAAGGGTCGAACTGTTTGCGATAGGGTATGTCAAATACCTGTCTTTTGGGGAGGTTCTTCGTTTGGGATAGACGCTGTCCAACCCGTAAACAAATGTTAAATGTGTAAAATAATGTTATATATTAAAACTTTTTTTATTCGTTTTTGCTCATTTCAGCGTCCACCGTTCCCTTAAAGCGCTTCTCATACACATTTTATTCGCTCAACTTCTTATCCTTCAAAGAAAGTATTGGATGCCTAGATCAGGATGGTCGACAATGATGAATCTCAGAAACTAAGCAATCGATATATGTAGAAATTATATCTTCTATATAAATGTAATATTCATATTTATTGTGGGTTGCACACAGTTGGTGAAGACGAAAGATTTCGGTATCGATATTGTTACCAAACGTCTAGTCTTTATTTATGTGTAGTTTAGGTAACTGACCATTGTAGAATTCCTATTTCATTTAGTTCTTTATGTCCAACGAGAAGTTCGTATGTTCAGTGAATAAGCTGTGTTTTGGCCTCTTATAATCTGTCTGTGCATCCTTTGCTGTTAGGAGTCGATCACTTGTTATTCTCAGGATCATGTTTGAGTTGTGATAGTTTTAGAGTTCAAAATACACATCCTAACGTTAAAGGCCAACGGACGTACTGTGCTGAAAACACCGGTTCTCGTTAGATCACCGAAGTCACGCAGCATCGGGCGCGGCTAGTACTTGGGTGGGTAACCATCTGGGAACACCGCGTGCTGTTGGCACATTTCGGGCAAGGTAGCCCGGTGGTTTGCGCGCTGAATTTGCACGCTGCCACAACTGCTGCCGTGTTCATGCGGAGTACGATCACGTTAAACATGTGGGTCCGCAAGTCCTTCCGAGAGGTTGGTGGTAGGGGAAGGAGGGTACGGTCCCTGTGGATGCCTCCCCACTGGGTTCCGGTCTAAATTGGGGGGCACTTCCCGACCGTCCAAACGGTTACCTTACACTTTTATCGTAGGTCGGACGGTCTGGGTCTCAACAACAACAACAACATCCTAAGGTTAAGGTACAAATCAACACCTGGACAGAATTAAGAACTCATTACAGCACATTTATTAAAGTGCAAAATGGATATGATTTCACACGAATATCTTTATCATTGTTTTGCAATGAAACTCAGTGGATTAAGAAAGATAACAAAGAAGACAATCAACACGCAAATGGAGCGTCAACAAAATGATAAACTTGCTACAATTCGTGATATATGACTATGCTAACTCATAATGTAGAGAATAAATACAAGCGGGCCGTAAACCTAACAGTAGGCGAACAAATGTTTCTATACTGTGAAATAGTAACTCGGTTCACTCAATATATTATTTCTAAGCTGAAATTCGGTACAACAGTATAGCAGATATGCGATGCTGAAAATTTTTATCCATTGGCTGGCCAAATATATACCTGAAAACCTGTAATAGACAAAGAAACTAATCAAGGCGAATGAGTTGTAAAAGATTTGGTCACCCCCTACAAGGATTCTGTCAAAACATCACAATATGCAATTTTTCTTATATCACTTTCCTTGGGTAAATATTTGCTATCGTGGAACCTGTCAGTTGTTGGAAATTTAAGAAAAAGCAAAAGTTATATCGCCCGAAAAATGGTTGCATGTAAATCACGTTAAATATTAGCTACATTTTTAGATTTCATGTGGAAGCAATCATATGTTCGTACGTTCCAAAAGAAAAAAACAAATTGTGTTATTAATTTCCACTCTGCATCATGATGAAACAATTACTGAACAAAAAGGAAAATCAGAAAAGTTCCAGTTTTAAGGCAAAATAAAATCTGACGTAGACGCCATGGGTGACTATACACTACACTCAGGCGAACAAATAGATGGTCACTTGCATTTTTCCAATATTTTGGATATAACAGCTCTTGCTGCTTACATAATATATGTTTCAAAAAGATGGTAGGATAAGACGTAGAACAATACATCGTCGTTTGTTTAGACGGTTAGGTGAGGAACTGGACCTTCCAGCAATTCAAGATCGGTCACTCAATATTCAAGCTATGATACATTTTTCTAAAGATAAAGTGCTGAAAGCATCCTGAAGAAATCTCTGACAGTGCCTGGTGATTCTTCAAAGTCGGGCAACACATCACAGTCCCCACCACGAGATACATCTGGAAGAACAAAACTTTTTTGGGTTTACTACATATGCTTTGCTGCTTCTCATAAATAACAAAGAGAAACAAGAAAAGCATGTCAAAATTGTGAAAATCCAGTATGTGATAAGCATTCATAACTTTTTTAGTCGTAAAGCTTGCCTTTACATATAAAATAATTTGAGATAAATAATATATTATATTTAATATAACATATTTATTATTTTTATTTTCAAATGTGTTTATTTTTCACTAATATTAACATAAATAACTATGTTTTCAATCTTTCCTAAATGCATTGGGGTACACGGGTACTCGTTTATTGGTTAAAGGAATAAAAATGTTTGATGAACGAAAATAATAATTTATACAAATTTTTTTGACAACTGCACTAATTATTTATAGCTACCGATCAAATAATGGGAATTTAAAACGATTTCGATATATTTCAATTAGAACAGACAACTATTGCGATAAAGTGGACAGAAAGGTACCCGCGGTACCCTGTCATTGACATAAAGTTTAAATATTTTATTAAAACTCAACAAGCACTTTAAAGGAACGTTGCAACAAGCACTTTAAAGGAACGTTGCAACAAGCACTTTAAAGGAACGTTACGTTCGTTCCTCAGCTTTTCAAGCCAAAAGCAACACTATCACACTCTACGTCTTGGGTTCTAAATTTCTCTCACTGACCTTTTAAAATATTTCACACAACTGAGCCGCCCTGGCCACACAAGCAGCAACCATAAGCCTTCGGGTTGGTCGTGTGGTCTGGGTTTTCTACACAACTGAGCCGCCGGCCATACATAAAGCTACTGCAAGCCTGCGGGTCAGTCGTGTGGTCTGGGTCTTCCACACACCTGAGTCGAAAATCCGTTCTGACTGTTTGCACCCGAAGGCTTCTTTCGCCCGTAGGGTTGCCAAGGAGTACCAAGCATCACCCACTTTGGCGATGCGATCTTTTCAAGACAAACACATGAATATTTGTGTCCGTCTACCACAGCTGTTCCCAACCTTTATGAGGCTATTATCCATACAGCGGGTTAGATATTTGCAAATAACCCCCCAAAAAGTTTAGTTTAAAAAACAAATTAGCTATTAGTTATTGCATTTTTTTCTTTAAATTACGAAAATCAAATAATATTTTTAATTAATTTTAATTATTCAAACAAAGAAAACACCTGTTTTTTACCAATTTGTTATTAAATCAAGAAGTAATGTAAGTCAGTGTGACGGTTGATATTGCTTAGTTCTAAAATTTGTTTAATATTTGGTGCAGTGTGGCCAATGCACATCGCAAATCGTGCTTCAAATTCAATCGGTTCCTTGCTTTTGTTTTCATTGTCACCATTGTCGAAAATTCACTTTCACACCTGTAAGTTGTGGTGAATGGAATTTGTATTTTCAAGGCTTTTTCCGATAATAATGGATACTCGCCACGAATCTTTCGCCAAAATGATGCTAGTTGTGTGTTTTCGAAATCTATTTTCAGTGTGTTGTCTTCGCGAAGTCCAAGGAATTGTACTTTGGCTTCAATTTCAGTATCTGGAAGTATTTCTTCATCCACTGAAAATGGTCTTAGCACCCAATCACTTACTTGGCGATTTTCCAAATCAGGAAAATATTTGCTGATAGAATGTACTACTGATGACCAGTGGAGAGTTATTTGATCTGTGAATGAACATTTCTCATTTCTTGCGTCGAGTACCATTATTAGTTCTGGGAACATCGAAACGTCCTCAACTCCAGCTTTGCGTTGGTACATCTGCAATTTGCAAGGGAAACTGGCAACCTTATCTTGAGCTGTTAAAATATTCGTCATATTCCCTTGCAAGCTGAGGTTAAACGTATTTTTTTCTCCGAAGAAATTAGCTGAGGTTAAACGTATTTTTTTCTCCGAAGAAATTATCTGAGATTAAGTGTATGTTTTTCTCCGAAGAAATTAGCTGAGGTTAAACGTATTTTTTTCTCCGAAGAAATTAACTGAGGTTAAACGTATTTTTTTCTCCGAAGAAATTAGCTAAGGTTAAACATATTTTTTTCTCCGAACAAATTAGCTGAGGTTAAACGTATTTTTTTTCCGAAGAAATTCGCAAGTTTTGCCAGTTTAGAAATAAATACATTATCTGTTATTTTGGCGTGTAACTCTTTCTCCTTATCCAGTTTTTTTCTTTACCAGAAACAAAGCAATTTCTTCTCGAAGCTTGAGCACTCGGTGCAACACTTTTCCCCGTAATAACCAACGCACTTCTGTATAGAATAACAGCACGTCGAATTTGCCTCCAAATTCATTGCACAACTCTTTGAAAACACTTGTATTTGTCGCACGACCTCGGATTCGGTTTACAATTTTCACTACCTGGGTAAATGCATCCAGCAAACAGGTGGGAGAGTTTTAACTACCAAAGCATAACGATGTACAATGCAGTGGCTGAACGATGCATGCGGAGCGACTTCTTTGACTAATGTTTGGAATCCGGAACGAACGCCCAGCATCGATGGTGCTCCGTCTGTCCAGACACCCCCTAACTTCGATCACTGCAGCTCCTTTTCCTCGACAAAATTATTCACTGTTTGAAAGATATCTTCACCACGTGTAGTAGTGTTCAGTGATTCTGAGAATAAGTGTTCTTCTTTCAAGTCATCGCATTTTATTTATCGAACATAGACAAGAAGCTCGGAACAAAATGCTACGTCGGTCGACTCGTCTAACTGTAGTGCGAAGAAAGGACATGATCTTATTTCGTTGAGCACCGTGTCCAAAATATTCTTGCTCATGCCCTTGATAAGACTTTTGATGGTGTTGTTAGAAAGCGATAACTTATTTATCTTTTTCTAATGTTGCTCTCCAAGAAAGGGCTTAACCGCCTATAGTAAGCAAGGTTTGATGAGATCCTCTCCTATTATATGAGGTTTCTTGTTTTCGGCGATTCGATGAACGATGCTGTACGAAGCTACAACACCAGTTTCAGTTGACTGAAAAAAATAGCTCAATGAATCCATGCGCGAACTTTTCAGTGCAGCTTCTTTACGTTTGAGGAATTCAATATCTTTTCCTACGGACTGAAAATGACTTCTTTCAACGTGGTCTTTTAATTTGTTTGGTTTCATACTCTCTGCCGTGAGCACTTTGTTGCCCAGAAAACATTGGGGCTTCTCAAAATTTTTATCAACAAACTTGGTAAAACCCCATTGCAGAAAAGCTTCTTTGCATGACCGTTTTTTTCCAGATGACATGGTTCCTGAAACAAAGAAAAATTGTCTAAGTGGGTATGTCTCATTTAACTTGAAAAAATTCGCACACCTAATTAAATTCATTTTTTATTTCAATAATCTTTTATTTTATGATTTTCCACACAAAACTACCTTCCCCAGACAAGTAGCCAACCAACCAGCCAGCCAGCCTGTTAAACACCAAGCAAGATAGCAAGCTAGTCAGATAATTATGAAATGAATGATTATTATGATAATTATGTGAATTTTTACATAAAAATATAGATGTTTTCAATTTCAAGGGATGGGTTTGGAGACGAGAAAATCGTATTGATAATTTAGGTTTGATCATAAAAATTATAAAAAATGTGGGGTTTTCAACAAAAGAAGAGAAGTAAAAATCCGAAAAAGTGTGTTTTTTTTTAATAAATAATTGGTATTGAAATATTCGAAGAAGTGTGGGTTTTTCGATAAAAATGGGCATAAGAAAAACGAAAAAGTGTGAGATTTAAAAGAAAAATTGCGCGCAAAAAACCGGAACTACGTCCGATTTTTGATTTAAAAAAATGTGGGGCGAAGTGTGGGAATTATGCATAAGCTGAACTTAAATAATTCCCCACACTTTTCTTTTTACGGGGTTCGATGTAGGTGACTGAAACGTAGGTGACATTTTCGTGAATATTTGAAAATAAACGCATTATTATCGATTTCTATCATGCGCATAACGGTTATGCGAACAGTTATTTATTTAAGCCTTACTTACTTATTTTTTTAGATGAGAGAAATCCCAGCTTAGATTCTTTGCAACAAATGGCCGTGAGAGAGTGCGATTCATGAAAGTACTTTGAAAGCGATATTAAAAAGCACAAAATTATTTCACTCACCTGCTTTTGCTTCTCGTCCAAAAAAACCAAAATATGTTCTGAAGTTAGCGAAATCGGCGACATCAACCATACATGCACGAATTGGTCAGTGGGAGGCGGGTGACCGACTGATTGCCTGACTCAAACGAACAACGATCGACGAGCTAGCCGATAGACGCGCCATCTAGCGGCGCTGCGTTGCAGGCTTGTATTCGTATTTTAGGTAATAAAATTTATTACCTAAAATTTTCTAATTTACTAACTAATCACTATTGATTAGTGATTTGGTAGTTAGTTAGATTTGGTACAGATGGTTTTGTTAATAATTTTGTTTTGTGACTGACTGAACGCTGATCAAATCCTTGTCTTTCCATCCATGGTAAATCCATTTTACCATGGAAGTTTCCCATTTTCCATGGTAAAATGGGAATTCTTTACCCCTCAGAAATTCCCATTTTACCTCTTTGGGGGTAATTACCCCCCAGGTTGGGAATCGCTGGTCTACCAGCTATGCATCGTATAGGGATACGATGAATAGCTGGGTTTATAATTAGTACTATTATTATTACCAATTGAAACAGTGTAATGTTTACACAGTAAACGTTCTATTTCTGTAATTGATTAGTTTGAATGGGAATTTATAAGGTTTCTTAAATTGCTAACTAGAAGTTTAATGATTTTCAGATAAACTGAATACTAAGAGGACTCCAAAGTTTTACTGGCTTCCCCCAAAATCAAAATCTGCTAGTTTGTGCAAAAATGGGTATGTTGAATACATTATTTTTTTTTCAACCAGAGATTAATTTAAAATAGAGACTACAAAATATTATATTTGCCATAAGATGAATATATACTGTTTTGCCATCAGATAGGCTTTTGAAAAATTATAAGCAGAAGATTCGATTTTTATTTATTTATAGTACTATACAACAGAATATATCTTCTCATTCATTTTACCCAAATGATATCAGAAAGCAAAAAAACGTTTCTAAATTAATTAATTCGTGAAAGAACTTTTATAGTTTACTTATTCAAATGATAATTCTAATCATACAATTCCTTCAATGCAAGTGTGTATCAAATATTCAGAAAGAGATAAATGCAAATATATCACTTTTACGAAAATAATTTTAAGTTAAAAAACAATTTACCAATGCTATAACATACTGAAACAATACAAATTAGATGCGGTATTAATCTAAAACGTTTACTTATCATGTTATACATTTCCCATAAGAATTGTTCTGAAAGAGTGCTCTTAGAATATGGAGTGTTTTTTCGAAAAAATATAATTAATTTTGAATTCATGAAAAAAATTATAATACTTAACGAATACATAAATTAATATGATCTTTCTTTTCAATTTCTGAATTTCTTATAACAGTTTTTTGTCATATTCATTAATTCAAGCTGGAACAAGACATTTTGAGGAGTTTTCGATGGGAATTTTTATCGCTTGTGAGAGTTTTAGTTTGATTGCCTAAAGAAAAATTTTAATTACTCCATATATTTTCAACTGATTTTAGAAGGAATGTACTAAGAATTTATTTTTACAAGATTTTATTGAACTTGATCCTGTGTTTGTTATTGCAGTTCAAATTTTTAAATATGGAATGTAAATATTTGAATTACAATAACAAATATATTTAGGCCCTAACTAATTAGGCTCAATTTATCACAGTAATATGGCATTTTGTATGTCGTTGTCTTTTGTGTTACAATTTAATGCTTTTGATTTTGAACCTTATCGGGCTAACTCGTACTGGGCCTGCCGTAAGAATATATTTGGTTGAGAATAACCCGAAGACCAGATCAGCTGAGTTTAAATTTTGTATGCAATTATCGTCTGTTGTATATTTTAATTCTAAGGATTTCGAACTTTATCGGGCTAGTTAATGTTTTTGAAAAAGTGTTTTGGCTAAATGTTTTTATGATGTTTTGGCTAAATGTTTTTATGATGTTTTGGCTAAATATTTTTATGATGTTTTTTCTAAATGTTTTGGAAATAACTCAAGAACCGGAAGAGATAAAAATTTTGAATTTGGTATTATTTCTTTCATTCATTTTAGTTACATAGATTTTATTAAAAACATTCGCCATTCATGTTAGGTACAAATAATAAAAATAGGTATTTTAAAAAACTGCGTTTCCTTTTTGCTTTTACTTGTTATTTAGTTTAAAAGAATTGCAAATTAATGTCATTTATCTACGAGAATATCAGTTATATTTTACATACTATGACGCATTGAACTTATTTGAAGCGAAATTATTAAGCCTTGTTTTATCAGTAGCAGATATTCCCAACATTGCTTGTGATTTAAATGATATGAGTTATTTTTTTAAGTATGGCCTAAAATACACGTTTTAAATATTTTAAATATTTTCCATCAAAGACTACAAGTATTTGTAAATTGTATTTAAAACACAATCTTGACGAACAGGAAACATTTTCAATGTGCTATAGTGCTTTCATGCATCATGGACACAATGGACATTATGATGCCTGAAAGCGTATGGCACTTTGAAATGCTTCCTGTACGTTAGGATCGCGTTTTAAATGCAGTTTACAAATACTTGTAATATCTGATAGAAAGTATGTAAGATATGTACTAATTTTAATAATACACTTATACAGGCCACAGGTAATCGAATATACCGCTTATACGAATGGAATCTTATAAAGCCAAAAATATTCCCATAGAATCAATGTTAAATTTCTCCGCTTTAATCTTTTGCTTACGGGTGGATATAGGCGCCAATGCCTGCAAAGGGGGATCGAAATGTTTGGGATAGGGTATGTCAAATACATGTCTTTTTGAGAGGTTCTTCGTTTGGGATGAACGCTGTCCCACCCGTAAGCAAAAGGTTAAAGAATAATATTCCCGAGCCGTCACCGGATAATCGAATAAATTGTAGGTAATCTTAGCACGAAAATGAGTGCTGAAGCAAGACTCATTTCCATAATGTCATTTCCATATTGGACAATCTTATTTCCATAAAAATTCCCACCATTTAAAATGCAACTTGTTTTTCCGATAGTTACTCTTAAATAATAAATTTCAAAAATATCTAGTAAACTTCTTTCGAAGACGACGTGATAATTTGAGCTGCAGGAACGAAAATTTCAATTCTTAATTAAGGTGCGTTCTTTTAAAAATTGTTTAATTTGTAAGGAAAGTGTTTTTTATTATTTCCTTCATTGAATTAAGTAAAAACGAAACATCTTGAAGAGTTTTCAACGGGAATCATCGTTTCAATCGGGAAGCTTTTAGTTTGATTGTCTAAAAGAATAATTTAATTATTCTTGAAACTTTCACTTTTCACTAAAAGGAGAGTAGCAAAAACTTTATTCATTTAATTAGCAAACATTGAAAATGAATATAATTCATCCACAGAGATAGATTGCGTTCTTTTCATAATTTGAAACATCGCCTTCTTCGGCAGTTAAGGAAAGATTGATATTATTAAGCTTTTTATTTCACATTGACTTAAAAACCAAAGTTATTTTGATTTTGCATATAAACTTTATTTCTCTTAATTATTTTATTCATATAAACTTTATTTCTCTCTTTATTTCTTTTTATTTCTCCAATCATTTATGGATTAACCATTATTTAAGCCTCTCAAATTTTTTTTTTTTATTATGTGTATTTTTTTAAATATGTTTTACTTTGTTTAACAACGTAAGTTGCTTAGAATCGCAATTCATTTTCTTAATCAGAAATTAGCTCTATAAATCGCTGTTCCGTATTTAATACTGTAAGTGTGCAAAATTTCAGACATCTTGTTTACTGAGGTTCAGAAGTGTATGGAAAGATTTTTCGCTTCCTTCATTTTTCCTCCACTGTTGGAGAAATGGAAAATTTAGTGGCGTTAGATTCTGTCTTGCAGTTAATAGTATAAATATGTAAATATTCCTCCATCTAGGTCATCTGAGGGGGTCTCCTAATGTATATGGAAATACTTTTTGACCACCCACAATTTTATTCGCCCTCCAGGGGGTGTATATATCAATATTCCGGTACCGTTACGATGTCTCGTGATCGATTCTATAAACATACATCGATACAGACTTCTAGGTCACTAGAACGGAGCTTTCTAGAGAGTCTGAAAAATGCTTTATGGAACCCCCCCCCCCCACATTTTCTCTGCCTCCGAGATAGGCTCGATTTTCTAGTTTCGTTATGATTTGTTCCGTGGTTGGCACTATAAGTATCTAAAGATTCAGCCTTCAACGTCATAAGGAGGTTCTTAGAGTTCCTGAAGAGGTTTTTCGAAAGTCTGACTCCATTTTTTCCGCTCCCCTGGGGAGGAATTGAAAATTGAGTTCTGTTAGATTTTTTCCTGTTGAAAAAATTCAGGCTTCTAGCTGGAGGAAACTTCTGAAAGGAAAGAGAAAGAAAGACGAAAACACGATAAACTACTATGTAAATGTTAATATACAACATACAGTTTTAATTAAAACAATCTCTAGATTTTATGCAAATATTTTGTATGGTATTTCTTATATTTCATCTTCTAAATGCCATTGGTATCTCAAACATTTTTTTAGCATGACACAAACGATGATATATATGATCGAGGAGTAAATAAATATTCCTGAAATCAAGGATTTTAAAATTTTTCTGGTAGATGATGAATTGTAACTTCAAATCCTATAACAATAGAAGGCGTTTTTAGCCCCACTGGAATGAGAGTTACGATATTTTTACCAGAATGATTCTGTTTGATCTTGTTATAATTGATTTAAGAAATTTAGAACTCATTGCTTACCTCATTATCTGCACCATGCTGACAAGTGACAATAACAAGTGACAATAACTAACGGGTTGTGATAGATGATTAATTAAGCACTTTCTTGGGTTTATGAAATGACCTCTTACAGATCAGATGTCGTTTAGGTGTACTGTAACCAAGTGTTTCGTCCAAACGGAAAACTTCCATTAAAATCATAGCATAAATAAAATTATTAATTGCATTAATCTCTTTTGGCGTCAAAAAGTACCAACCATCTTTAGGATAAAAAGTCAGAACATCCACTCTAACACATAACTCAAAAAACTCTTTTAGTACTGTAAAAACATTTTAAATTGTGTTTTAAAACTCTAAAATTATCATCTAATAACATTTCCACTAATAATATATTTCGGAATCACAACCTATTTAATTCTAAAAATTTTATAATTTAAATATACACTCGTAACCCGTTTATTACGCAAACGTGAAAATAAACTCGCACGTAAGTTCTCTATTTTCAAGATAATTTTAACCATAAAATTTTAGAAGCAAAATTGTTTTAGTTGAAACCATACCGCCTTACAATAATGTAGCAATAACGCAGATATAAACAAGCAATCTTTCGTCTTCAGTAATAAAGCGGAAAATTTTCCATACATTTTTAAAGAAATCGATATCAATTCCCATAAATTGCAATCTTTGTTATTATGCGAAAGATTTTCTTTTTTATATTACGGGGAAGGTTTTTACAACTTTATTGAACATAAAGTCCAATTTGTTGTTTTTAAAGCTGTTGTAATACACCGAGCTTGCTCCAAGTGTGCTCAGCGTTTTTTCCGTGTACGTTCAACATGATATAAAGAGATCTCTTATAGGCAGCACATGACTTTGTCTACATAATTCAATGAATTTACTTCTCTTACAGTGATATAATGATGTACAAGATTCACGGCACAATATTTTTAACGCTAAATAGTACACTAATATTTGGTGTTTTTCTGACTGGCAACATGTAAGACGATTTTGAAGTATCAAATGAACTTTGATTTCCCATGAATCTAACTTGACAACTGTAAATATTGTTAGCATCTCCTAGGCGATATGGGCAATATATTAAAAAAAGCAAATTACTAATTCATCAATTTTGTGTCATTTTTGTAACTTTGGTGCCATTTTTGTAAAGTAATTTTTACCAATTTTTCGACATTTTCACAAATTTTGCACAATTTTCAACAAGTCTCCAAGTTGGCCGCCAAATTAGTCACTGAGGTCATCGAATTTATCACCAAGTGTTACAATTTGATGACGCTTACTTATTCTTAATTTTACGTAATTTTTTAGATAAATTTATTAGTAAAACTTAATACCCCAAGAATGGTTCAATCGAGTGTTCTAATTAATGTGTGTGTTATTCGTTTTCTAATAAAATAATACTTACAAAATAATTAGTTCTTTAATATTATTGAATGTTCTGAGTTTTTATGATATTTTTAAATTCATTCAAAATGTTTGAATGAATTTAAAAAAAATCATTCAAATATTTTGAATGAGTATTAAAATAATTTTTGAAGTCTTATGAACATTCGATCGTATTTCAAAAATACAGGGTTTCAATAATATGGATTGTAATAGTCCCAATGTTTTGAAGAAGTTCCATTCGTTCACAAAATATCGTTTTCACAGTCTCACTCGCGCTCGCTCAAAAACATTCGATTCGAGTTCAGGGATTTCTTAAAACGTGCTTTTCGTCGAAAATTCGATTCGAATTTTTGACCCCATCACAATCATTTCCCTGTTCATTATACTATGTATATAGGTATAGTAACATCTGAAATAAAATTTCAAATTCGAGTTTTTTATATATTCATATTCTACATTGTTTAGATATTACTTCATCACAATCAGCATTAAAATACGAAAAATATATTTCGTATCAGATTTCCTTCACGCAAGGTATTACTTTAAAATTTTTGTACAAATTCTTAAAACAGCAATTTAAATTAGCAACATGTCTGTCATGTGTGTAAACCGGAATAATTTGTCTGACTGTAAATAATTTGGCATCTTGAATTTCGAGTTTCTCGAGTTTTAGTCCTACAAATTTCTAAAAATTCTGTGTTAATTATAGGTTATTTCACTAATAAATCCACGAATAAAATACCATTGTGTCACGAGCATTTGTTGAGTTATTGTGTTCACATTTCACACGTACACACATAGACGAAAATCTTTCCGAAATTGTTCAAAATATATTCAGGAGGTCTTAAAACCACCTGAACAAACAACATTAAATAGATTTTATTGATATGAGCACTGAGTGTATACGAATATTTTTGGAAATGCATACAGAATGATGAATGTATACTATTTTAGTTGTCTTTTAATATTTTTTAACTATGTTACGATTTTTCATGTGTATAAGTAAATCCATATTTTATCTAACACTTTTCAACTGTTAGAATTTTAGATTATCTTACTCAATTGATAATTTGTTTATTTACCCTTATTGCTCTCTTTATTATTTGATTATTAATGCAATCTTATATTATACATTCACAGTAAATAAACATTAATAATACATATTTTCAGGTAAGAAATCTTTGCAATATTCAGACGAAATTTAGAAAGGGAACGCTTAACATTACTCTTCAATATACGTAAGTTATGTTTGCAATATAATTTTAATGTGTATATATATGTCCACATCAGTAAAATGTTCAAACAATCAAACCATATTTTAATCCAAAATACGAAAATTTTATGAGGTGTCAAAAGATTTTTAAAAATATAAAGTAGTTTACATTTACTTACATTATATTAAACAGGACTACTTCAAACAAAGAAAAGTTTTTATTCAAAAGTATTTTTCAATAACATTATCTGTGTATTAGTTTAAACTATAGTTTTGAGATATATGGATATCTTGTGCATTTGCGTAGAATGAAAGTACAAGTGGCGGTTAAAAGGTTTTGTCAACATGTCCAAAATGCTTTTGATAGGGCTTAAATCTGGACCCTGGGGTGGTCAGGGTGTATAGTGGAAGCCAGAGTCATACTTCGTGAACCACTGTTGTACAGTTCCTAAGCCGTGGATGGCAGCATTATCGTCCATAACAGTCCCGTCACCTGTGGGGCAGAAATGCAACATTGCAGTGTAAACGTGATTGGAGCGAATGTTCAAGTACACCTTCTTCCAATCATCTGATTTACAGTGACGCCGTTACACTGTAAACTCATTTTCAGGTTCTTGGCTGGAGTGAGAGGTTTCCGCTCAGGCATGCGACTGGCTACATCGATTCGCTGCAATTTACAGTGCACTGTTTTAGTCGAGATCAATTGGGATGAGCATTCATTGAAGTCATCCGTTAATTGCTGCACAGTAGATCCCCTTTTCTGCAGTAAAAACCGTCTGAGACGCATTCGATCACGCTCTGAATGGATGGTTTTCTATCCTCAGTTCACCCGTTTAATTAATGCCTGAAAGCTCTGTGTTTAAGTGTTATACACATTCGATACCTCATCTTTCGAGAATCCAGTGAGTTGTTCTGTTCTGGTAATCGTGGCTCCTGTCAAACGGACCCCAACAATAAGACCTTTTTTCAAACGGAGACAAATTTGTCTTTTTTCTCCATTCTGCGACACTTCTCGCGGAATGCACAACGACAGCATTCTTATAGCGGTGTTGTGATAACGTGTACCTCCTATGTCCAACGTAATTTGCATACATGTTCTCACGTTTCTAATTCACTTGCTGGTGTAGGAAAGGTATTGTGACTGGGTCGAAAATTTGAATTCGAGTTTTCGACTGAAGAGCACATTTCAAGTATCTCTGAGCTCAAATCGATCGTTTTTGAGGGGATGTGTCTATGTGTATGTGTGTGTGAGTCTGTGGAGGCGATAGCTCACGAGCAAATAGAACATTTTGAATACAATTTGGAACAAAAATTACAATAAGTGAATTCTGGAAGATTATTGATTTTAAATGCAATATAATATTAAAAAGACCCCCACATTTTTGAATTTTTCTCAGTTTATCTGTAACGCTTAACAATAAATTTGTCGACCTTAAGGATTAATATAGCAAAATATCGCCAACTTGGCGATATGTGGCCTCATACTGACAAAAATATCGTTAAAATTGCAAAAATGACGACAAGTTAACGAAAATAAATCCAGATGAATTAATTATTAAAATATTTTGATGTATGGACTATAATGTTTATTGCAGATGCTATCAATATTGATAATAAGTTGCGTGGAATATAAGTTGATTGGATACTTCGAAATAGTTTTTCATGCTGTCCTCCGGTAAAGAGGCATATGCAGAATTTAACATTCAAATAAGTGTGCGGTAGATCTTATACATTACTTTTTCATTGTGAAAGAAGTACTCATTGCATTATGTAGTGAAAATCATGTGCTGCCCACATCACATTTTAAAAAATAATAGTCTAACAAGTTTTTGAAAATACGTTGTAAATATTTAGCAAAGTCTATTACGCCATAATAGAAAGACCCCCGTTTCAGTCGCTTTCAAATTTAACCAATTCTTTAGTTCATGACGTTTACAAATTGGGTTTAATAGAATGTTATTTATTTATGAAAAAAACTTTTTCGGAATGTATCTGTTTCGATATCGTTATATTTTATTTTCAGTATCGTTAAATTGCAATGATGCATCGTCGCATGGTTTTATTTCATCTAGCTTATTTACCTTTCTACAGGTGTGCTGTTTATAGAATCCCTTTAACAGATTCCAAGCATTTTGTAAAAGATTTTGTGATACATATAGACGTTTAAGATATTTATTTTAAATTGTTAAAGTAATTTGTTTCTTGTTTCGCGCCTTAGAAGAGAAAATACAAGTTTTGGGTACTCAAACAGAAATAATTGAGAAAGGGTTTGTTACAGTAAAATGTTTTACGTAGAAGGTAAAAACGCAAGTTAAAAACTCTCTATTTGAATTTCTTTTACATTCATTCTCTACGGTAATACAGATACAGATAAACGCATACAATGTGTCATAATTTCGGAATGATGCAGATAGAAGATAATGCAAGCAATATAACAAACATAAATAATTTATTTATTCTACTGTCTACATTTTATTATAGATTTAAATTCTGAATTCACTTAGATGTTATCACCTCCCCCCTTTGTTCACTTCCTCGAAGGAAGGTTTTTTAATATAAGGTTGGACACTTATTCCTGCAACCACTGAAAATATTGTCAGTTTGACGTAATGGGAGTTAAGATTCGTCATTCGTGACGTCATGGCTCAGAGTAAATTTTAAGAGGGGTTGCTAAACGACACACATTATTACAGTTAAAAATAGTTTGATAATTATGAAGTGGCAATATCCAGGGCTAAAGAACTTGCGGAAAGTGTGCTGTGCACACAGGATCCAGTGATGTCTACGGAAATTTAGTAACGCCATTTGAGTAAGATGAAAGTTGCAGTAAACACATTAGGTCCCGCTTGAGAGCCCGAAAGAAAAATGCGTGTGTTTTTAATTCCCACGTCGTCATATACGCAGAGCCTAGCAAAACAAATCTGATATAGGCAGCATATGACATTCCTTATATAATACAATGAATTTACTTCTTTTACAGCAAAAAGTAGCTTATTCTTATAGTAGATACTTATATTCGTTTCAAGATATTGAATTTCCGGCAGTTAGTCGTCATTTTAACCATATGGCGCGATTTTCTTTAATTTGGCAACATTTAAAAAAGTTGAAAAGTTGGCGACATTCCGCCAAATTGGTCGCCAAAATCTCGTCAAGCGTTATGGAAGGAGAAATAAGTATATAGCAGATAAATGACTATTGCAGTTAAAATACAAAAGTATTACTCAAAGAATCTTTTCTCATGAATGGAACGAGCTAGATCCACGAAAATGATGTCACCAAATTTATCGCATGATATTACATATGAAAAGTGAACATGTTTCTCAACACTTAATACATATTTTTTAATTTATGGGATTTTTTGATAAATTTATTTGAAAACTGTGCATTATCCCGAGAACGGTTCTTGCTAGCGTTCTAAAGTTTATTTCAATCGTTTTTTAAGGAAAAATTACATAAGAAATGTCTATTTGTGTAACTATATTAAAGGTTTTGATTATTTGATGATTTTTTCAAAATTTCACTCTAAAATTTAGGGGGTCTGAATATTCGATTGCGTTTAAAAACAATAGGCTTCCAATATTCATAGATTGTGATTTTTGTACCAAATTTCATTCAAATCGTTCCATTCGTTACTGAGATATCGTCTTCTCCGCACACACGCACACACACACACACATACAGAGACATGACCTCAAAAGTGTTTGATTCGTGATCAGGGATGCTGGAAACGTACTCTCCTGTCGAAAACTCGAATTCGAATTCCGGACCCCTCACAATACTTTCCTTATACATTATGTATATAAGAAAAGTAATAATGAAGTCAGTCATGCTTGGGGACCAGCAGACCCTGCCTCGAAGTGTTTCTGATTGCACAAGTGCAGAAGATCGGAAGGCAGTATTGCCAGCGCGCTCGTACCGACATCTGAAATTGCGTCACAAATTACTTTAAGAACCCCAATGACATCGCAAGGAAAAGTCCATAAATGCATACATTAAGCATAACTGTAGTAAAGTGACCAAGCCAAATCGAATAAAATTGACTTTAGTGCCCCTAGCGAAGAATTTAAAAAGTTAGGAAAATGAATACGGTAACAATGCGAGAGAGGCGAAGGAAGTCAATTGCAAAGTGGAGTAGATGCTTGAACAGTCACAGAAGACATTTGCTCCACAAGATATGATTATTAAACAATGGATGTCATATTTAGGATTGTTTCATTAAACTTTCGTACCTGACCAGAAATTTAGTGTATCTGTTTAAACTGTCTTTTGTAAGAGGCAATGCAAGTTTGAATTCTGGAAAAACTATTCCCCTGTCTTTAACAAACATTGCAAGTTTAACCTGATACCACTTTTGGCAGGTATTTGTGTTTCGAATATGTGTTTTGTACGTTCATGGTGTCTATTCACACTCAGTAGACACCGATCCCGGCCACTCGAATAACGGCTGCAAGCCCTAGGGTCAGTCGAGTGGTCTGGGTGTTCGACACTTATTAGACAGACAATGCACTACAATTTTGCAATTGGCTTTATTCACCTACCTTGTCTTGTTGTTGAGTTCGGAATTTTAGGTTTTTAAATTCTCCGCTACAGGCGCTAAAGTCACTTTTATTCGACACCAAGCATGGTGTTTTACTATACAGGGTGTCCAGTGCTATCGGTGCCCAATAGCTATTTCCTCAACCGTTAGTCACAGAGATGCACTTTCAATTGCAAAAATGTTTTAAATGTTAAAATATATTAGCTTAGAAACAGTTTAAATCAATAAATGCATTTCTGAAAGAAATACGAAATATAAATTTTTATACGGTCCCCCGGTCCTATAAATTATATTTAGGAAGATCATCCTCATGCAATTTCATGAAAACAAAATAAAAAATCCTTTACGACCAAAATTCACCGAGTTATGAAGCTTTAAACTTTATGACTTAAGTCTCCCTTTTCCACACATAAAAATGTCCTGCTTTAGGCAACCAACCAATCATTGACCGTATGGGCCATTTCTCCAGGCAACCACTCAATTAGGGACCGTATTAACCATTTCTCAGCACAAAAAGTGCTCCAACTTTAAACAGCTATAAGTCGGTCAATGTTGGGTGTAAAAAGGATGACTTTTTTATTTTGCATAAAATTGTATGAGGATGATTTTCCTAAATATAATTGGTAGGACTGTGGGACTGTATAAAAATTTATATTTCGTATTTCTGTCAGAAATACATTTATTGACTTAAACTGTTTCTAAGATAATAGATTTTAAAATTTAAAACATTTTTGCAATTGGAAGTGTATCTCTGTGACTAACGGTTGAGGAAATAACCATTGGGCACATATAACACTGGACATCCTGTATATAGATAGACTTAACGTGTACACTCATGGACCTTAAAGAACTTCTGTTGTTCTTGAGTTGTTGCTGATTCCGCTTGACCTAGTCCTAAGTTAGACCAAACCCTTGAGCCAATGAATCCCAAGAAATTCCAAACCCAACAGCGATTAAGAGATAAGATCATCCGGGGGATAGTCCCACACAATCAAAGAGATGTTGGGGAAAAACCTCCACAAGAGTAGAACTTAGTGGAGATAGGAAATACTTTATGAAAAATATCTTCTTTGACTGATTAAGAACTTAGGAACCCTCTATAGTCGCATATCTTCTTATAAGTTTCAGAAACGTGTTCAAGTTATTTTTAACATAAAACGTGCTTTTCATCAAAAGCTCGTATTCGAAAATTTCCAAGAAGACAATTCTTCTATACATTAGTATAAAAAAGTAACAAAAGAAATATATTTCTTAAATTTTCCTTTACTTTTTTGGGTTTATCAAGTCCATAAAAGTACTTTCTAAATATTTACCAAAGTCTATTACATCATGAAAAGAAGACCTCGTTTCAGTCGTTATCGAGTTCCACCAATCATTTAGTTGCCGGACGTTTACAAATTGTGTGTTATGGGATGCGATCGATTTCTGTAGAAAGTAAGATTTTCCTTCTGCAATTGCATCCATTTTG
Source organism: Amaurobius ferox (assembly GCA_951213105.1). Lineage (NCBI taxonomy): Eukaryota > Metazoa > Arthropoda > Arachnida > Araneae > Amaurobiidae > Amaurobius > Amaurobius ferox. The sequence continues at coordinate 117,614,234 of OX578137.1, read as the reverse complement.
ATACCAAAATGGATGCAATGGAGTTACATTGCAATCATGCCCATCTTGGGACGAATTTATGTCATCCAGTTTGTTTCAGCTCTTTCGCCATTTCTTTGTTTATACGTCCCTTAATGGAATCCGCATATGTTGAGAAAGGATTTTGTGACATGCGGACGTTTAAGCTTTTTATATAGAATTGTTAGGACAGCTTGTTTGTTGTTTTATAACAAAGAAAGGATGTGGAATTTTAAGGAAATGATACAAAACAGATTTCGAATCTTTTTCTGTTGCGGTATTAAATTCTTCTTTTAAGAATGTGACGTAAAATATAAAAATGCAATTACAACTTCACAAAATAAAAGAGGAAGCTTTTTTTATGTGATATATTTAAGGGCGCAGGGTATAGTGTAAGTCATGGACCGAGATGAAACAGAAGTATCTAACGGAAGTGACATAATATTGCTACGAATATTTAATAAAACAAATCATTGTTATAGTGTGAAGGTTCAGATCGCCTGACCTAGGCGACACATTCGGTTCTTTCTGACGAATTTGGTGAAATATCGTCAACTTCACGACATTTGACGAATTCTAGAAACTTTTCGAATTTTGTAGATTAGCTAAGAAATGCACGAGTTACGTACTTTATCTAGAATTTTCCAAAATGGGTACATAAGGGGTGGAACTGGCCAGTGGTTAATGAGCGTTGATTGCGCTCGGACGACCCGATTTCGATTCCCACCTCTGCCCAAACTGTCCGTGCGTTAACGCGAAGTACGGGCACGTTAAATATGTGCGTCTGCAAGTCTTATCAAGAGATTGGTGGTAGGTGAAAGTAAGTACGGTTCCCATGACTGCCGTCTTCACTGGGTTCGGACCTAGATTGGGTGGCACTTCCTGGTCGTCCGAACAGTTACCTTACACTTTCGGGTAGGTTGGACGGTCTTGGTCGAAGACGAAGAAAAGAGGGTATATACCTAGCCATCGAAACATATACCTAACACCTGGTAGGTCGGACGGTCTAGGTCGAAGAACCAAAGAGGGTATATATGTTCGTCATGGTTCAGTTGGGTTGTTGACGCAATACGAGTAAATGTATCTATCGAACTCTACTAAACCCAATATGAAATTACTCTTCCGATTATATATACCCTTTATGTTTACTTTCTTTGGATACAGACTGTCTGTTCGAATTATTTGTTTGGAAGACAGGGACATTGCAACCTGATTTAGATCGAAAGCCAGTAGAGACGACATCCACAAGGACAGCACTTTCCTTTCCTTGCCACCAGGGATCCTTTCCTGGAGGTATCTAATTCATGATTCAAGTAACTTGCCCGGATGAACCGAAGAGTTCCAAGTACCGCTTCCCAGATTTAAGCACCACTTAGAAGTGATGGGACTAACGACATGAAGACAAACAGAAAAACAGATAGCCACCAACATTTTTAATTTGAACCTATCAAGAATACCTATTAAAAGTCCATAAAATTCGATACAGTTGTTCTCCCCTCATTATGAGACAAATAAACAGATTATTTCCATTTTTATTTATATAGACATACGTACGCTGCTTTTAATATTGTTATTTCGCGGTATTTCTCAAACATTCGAGAAGTCGCCAAATGTAGAAAAATGGACGATAAATCGCCAAATCTGGCAAATCTCCTCCGGTCTTCATCTGGCAAACCTAGATGCAAGTCATGGGAAAGGATGCATGTACGGGTATTTTCTCCGCCTAATTCTCAAAAGAAAAGACCCTGAGGGAATATTACACGTTTGCTACAATATCAATATTTTTACAGTATTTCTAATTAATAAATTTTCTTCTAGACTTGATATCAATTATAAAACCATACTCTAAATATTTAAAAACAAATATTACGTCATAAAAACAAGGCGCGGAGTCTCCCTATACTAGGTTCAACCAATCATCTAGAACACGGCGTTTACAAATTGGGTATTATAGGACACAATCGATTTAGGTGAAGAGATTAACCTTTACTTTCTCCAGACCCGTTCATTTTGGTATCGCTAAATAACAATAATGCCCATCTAGGGAAGACTTTTTTTTTTCATCGAGTTTTCTTCAGTTCTTCAATCATTATTTTTTTTTCTTCGTCCTAATGGAATCTACAGATGTTGTGAAAAGATTCTGTGAGATATAGCGATTTAAGATTTTTTTATATTGAATTGCTGGGGTTACTTGTTTGTTGTTTTTCAACTGAAAGGAAGGAAATGGTAGAAATCTAGATTGGAACTTGGAACATTATATATATATATATATATTTATATTTTTTTTAAGACAGGGGCAGACGATATGCTCTAGAAGAAAAATTATTGATCGGATATTTAAATTTGAACTCTTTTAAGTCCGCAGACGATAATTTGTGGCAATAGTTACAATTTAGTTATCGCAGAATAAATTTTAAAAGAAAAGAAAATGGAGTTGACTCGAGAGCATTATCGAGCTGTGATTTTATACGATTTGAAAGTGGGGCTAAATCATGACGAATGTCTTCAACGTCTACAATTAGCATATAGATGCTCCATCTCGTGCCACTGTATTAAGATGGTTTACAGAATTTAGAAAAGGTCAAAATTCTCTCCTGGATTAAAAACACACAGAAACACCTTTGTCAGCTGTAGTCCCAGAAAATATGTCGGCCATTCGAAAAATGGTAATCAATGATAAATCGCTGTACCTACCAAATGATACAGAGGGAACTTAACATTGGATCCGCAGCTATACATAAAATCATTCCTGAAGAACTGTATATGAAAAAAATTAGTTTGTCCGCCAATAAGCGGAGCGTGTCAGAATCAGTAAAGAAACCCTAAAATTACTTAATGAGGGTGGACACTGCCTTATTTCTAAAATCATAACTGGTGATGAAACGTGCATTCCGTTTTTTGACGTTCCAACACGTCAAAAAAGTAAAGTATGGGTCTTTGAAGATAACCCCAAACCAACAATGGTTAAAATACAACGAGCAATGGAAAAAGTAATGTATGCCGTGTTCTTTAGAGGTACAAGTCTGGTAAAAGCCATAAAGCTAGATGGACAGAAGACAGTTACAGCTAACTGGTACACCACTAGCTGTCTTCCAGAAATTATCCAGGAAATTAATGTTAGGGGACTCATGATTCACCATGACAATGCATCTTCTCATTCAGCAAGAATGACAGTCAAATTTCTTGAACAAAAGAATATTCAAGTGATAGAAAATCTACCCTAGTCTTCTGATCTTGCAATGTGTGACTTTTGGCTATTTTTTAATGTAAAAAAAATAAATTACGTGGGCCTCGTTTTCATTCCGAAGATGAGATTGATGAGGCTATAAAAGCATATTTTTCATCGATTCCACGAAATGTATGGCTTGAAGCATTTAATGTTTGTAAAAATCGCCTACAAAAGTGTATTAATGTTGGAGGGGAGTACTTTGAACACTCCCAAGAGTTGGTATGTTTAACTTGTACCACTTAGGCGTGTCTCAAATTTTTCAGTGTGACCCTCGTATATGCTTTATTTTGAAGTTTAAATTGTAACAATAAACATCGATGACTCCAATCCGATTTAGTCGAAATAGTATTACGTGAATAATATGTTATAAAATCACAGTAGTTAATATATTAAAATATAGAAATTCTAACCATCTTTCCAATATAGTTCAAAATATCAAATATCAAATTTACAAAGACTATTTCAAAAACTAAGAACATGAACTGAAATTCAATTATAAGTCCTAGTGAAGATGAAACGGCTACAAATCTTTTCCTTAATGGCACTGATAAATTTAAACAAAATCAGCATGCACACAGACACACATCGCAGAACGGTTTTGTGAAGGTAAAACAACGTTTGTTGAAAAACGTCAGAGATAAGATGTGTTAAAGTTTTTTCTTTCAAACCAAGCACTGCTATGGAAAAATGTTAATGTGCATTCGCATACCTGCTTCATTCATTGAGATACGTCTTGAAACAAATACCATAGCATTAACTCATTAAAATGAAATCCAACCAACTTTGTAAATATAAAACGATGCTTCATCAAATACGTTCTTCTGCCATCACAGCGAAAAGAAGTTACAATGCACAAGAAATAATTGGATTACACGAAGAAATGCTTTAAACGAAGTTCCAACACACTCAAAAATTTTCGAATAGTCAGGAAATTAAAATATCCCAACCGCTACAAGTGTAAAATAAGTTACAAATTTTATTCCCAGCAAAATGACTAATAGCATTTAGCATGCACAGATTTTCCCTGAAAACCTACACCTTAAGCACACATCCGAGCATTAAAAGAAATAATTCCCCAAAACGGATTTTCAATTAATAAGATTGTTTACAAATTTATATTAAAAGCATTAACGATAATAACATTTTAATATTTAAGTCCGCAATGTAAATCAAGTTTCGAGCAGGGATAGCCCAGTGGTAGAGGCATGAGGATTGAACTCAAAACTTTCCCCGTATCTTACGCAGAGTATGGGCACGATAAATCTGTAGGTTTAAAAATCCTTAGAGGTGATTTGCAGGGAAAGGAGGGTATGATCCCTATGGTTGCCACCCCCATTAGATTCGTATTGTTTGGCAGATGGAACAAAGTCGAAGTGCAACTGCGTGTGTTTCTAGGTTATTTCAACAATGGCGGACATGCCTTTCACAATTAACGGGATAAATAAAAAATGTTTCACAAATAACAATAAACTGAATAAAAGTAAATATCTTATGCACTTTCATTGAATTTTTTGGATGATCTGACTAAATAATACTTTAAGAATCTGATTTGTTTTTCTTTAATCAGAAAACATTTATTTAGAATACTGGTTGCTATTATTTAAAAACGGAACATTAAATGCTAATTACAATCAAAAAGAGTCTTTATTTTTTTAGTAGGATAAATCAATGCTGCTTAAATTGAGCTTCCCTGTATCAGTATCCCAGTTTAATCGTGGAGCATACGGAATTGAACGTAAAATTATTTGAATAGAGTTTGTTTGTAGAAAATGTTAAACGTAAGTAAAGTATCAAAACAATCATGTCGTTAAAAGATTATTATTCCTACAAGACTTTTGCATTACATACGTTTGATTTAACAAAAAACAGAAAAAATAGATTAAAGCTGAAAGTAAAAATGCTATAAATTAGAATACAAGCAGCAAAATTTCGCATTCTCTGTGTTAAACCTTTACTTAAAGACAAATTAATACAAATAAGATTATTTTTTTATTTATTTATTTTCACACTGGATCAAATGTAGCAATAATAAATAGAACATTACCAAGGATTTTAGGAGCTAAATGTTAATAAGATCTTTTCTAATCAGTTATTTTTTTCCAATTGTCAAAGTAATTGGAAAATGCTTTTAGTCAATTATGTCGGACACAATTGGTATAATATATGGAAGGGATTAAAAAGTTATCTCTAAATACGATGAAGTCGAAAAATATTTTATTTGTTTTCACGTTAAAACACCATAACATTTTCCATTTGGGAAAATATTTAGAAGTGTTATAATATTGGAAATTATACCAAAGAAAGTGAAAACGAGACGCAATCACCTCATAATTTAATTTACTTACAAAATCGCTTATTTTTATTTTATTTTATACTAAACAAAATAGTATTATATGTAATTATAAATGTTTTAATGGGCGAGGCTGACATTGTTTTTTTAAGTCTCTATAACTCCCTAAGCACTTTATCCAAGCACTTTACCAGGATACATAGCCCTGACCTAACTAAAAATAGTTTCATGAGGTTAACCAGAGGTAAAAATATTAAGAAATGGTTAATCAGATTATCATATTGCATGTCAATCTGACATTAGAGCTCAATTGATGAGAGCGTCGGCAGGTCAATACGAAGCTTCGTGGTTCGAGTTCCGTCTAGAGCGGCAAGGTTTTTTTTTATAGAGTATCTAGTATCACACAATACCACCATCATAGTAATCGATGGCTTGGTAGCCCTGGGTGAACCATGGATTACTTTTTTTGACAACTCCAGTCATTCCTATTCTTTGTTATGGCACACATTTAGTACCAGAATATTTTTCTATGCCACGTTAGCTCAGCGCATTCTTCTCGATTTCTCTCCTTCCTTAAAAGAAAGAATCTCTTGATAGGACATTGCTTCTTCATTTTTTTTAAAGATGAGCAATCCTATTTAGACGTGTGTTTTTAATAAATTTTAGTATATCGAGTTCTGTGTAGATTCTATAGGATTCAAAACAATACCTTCTTCTTCACTGTTTGTTTTCCCCTACGTCATCAAATACACTCCGAAGCATTTTTCTTTCAAAAAAAGCTACATGCCTTTCAGCACTGTTTGTGAGAGTTCACGCCACTGAATCATCATAAATTAAATCAAACATTATACGATATATATAAAGCTGGAATTTAGTTTTCTGTAAATGAATTGGGATTTTAAAAGGATATTTAAGTCCACAAAAGTTTCTATTAGAAGACAACCTCCTTCACACACCTCCTTATCATCCGACCGTCCAAATAGTTGCTCAAGTCCTTTGGATGAGTCGGACGGCCTGGGTTTTTTTCACACACCTCCTTCTTAATTTCTTACATAACTTTATTATGGCAGTTCCCTTCAGAACTCAAACTGATAAAACTATCAACAGTTTCGAATTTGTAAGTTCAAATTTTAAAAAAAAGGAAGGGATATATTACAGTGAATTTTATTACTGGTGAAACATTTACTTAAATTTGTCCTGATTGATTTTCAAGTTTATATTATTTGCACTTCCAGAACAAGAAATACGCCCTTCAGTGTTGGGGTAGCAACTATGGCAATGTCGCCAGCATATGCAAAAATGTTTACAGATTTGAAAAAAATAATATTCAGTAACTCTATTGCTCGTTATAGATTAATGTGAAACATCTCTCCTGTCGCATATTTCAAATGGAAGTATTGACGTGCTGTGTGTGATAGGAATAACAACGATGTCTGTTGTGTGTAACAATAATAAAAATGATGTGTGTTGTGTGTAACGCAAGGTAACGATAATACCTAGGGATAAGTTTCGATATTTTGTAATTTTTTTTTATTATTTATTTATTTTTTTAAATTATACAATTTTGATGAATTAATAGAATGCAGTTTATTTCATATAAAATGGAGCACAAACGGCATAATTATGGACAATGAAACGTTTGGGTGTAACATTTGCAGCCAATTCACTGGTCAAGGGTGCAGACGATAAACAATACTGCCGTATAGCACTGATGTTTCAGATCTAAAATATAAAATTTTTACATACTTTTACCAGAATTATTCTGCAGCTTACAGGGTACATATAATCAGACGAAATTTGACATATAGATTTCTGTATTGAATTTGTCAAATACTTTTACTCTTATCACTTCAACAACCCAACTGAATGACGACAAATTTATGTACCTTCTGTGTAAAGTTTTTATAAAATTACGTAAGTCGTGTAGTTTTTAGCCAAACTACAAAATTCGAGAGGTTTTTAGAATTTACCAGAAATCACCAAGTTGGCGATATTTCGTGAAATTCATCGCCAAGGTTAAGCGATCCAGACTTTCAAATTAAAATAAGATAGATTTCTGCTACGTATTCGTAACAATATGATGTATTGCATAAAGGTATTTTACTTTCTGTACTCCTCATGAGATGGCGCCACTACACTTTCTTGATCTTCCGAGATTCTCTGACATCGACTCTACGTCATCGTCGACTGTACTGACACTGTACGTCATCGGGCCTTGTGACTCACTACCAGACCGCTTATAACAGCCCCGTCACTCAACTTAAGAGCTCACCGCCTCATATGCATCCCAGTGACACCTTCTTTCGGTTTCGACGAAACTCACTGGGAGGGGAGTACTGTAGAGAACGCTTATAAGGCAGTATTAATGGACTATCATATTTTGTCTCCGTGTTCAAACACCGTCACTGCCAAAGCGGTGATTTCACTTTCTCGCTACATATATTATTCTATTTCATCTCCGTTATATTTCTTTCATGATTTACATCGCAATCCGCTCTCTAAGATCAAAATCGCCAATGTTCCTCATTGGAATTTACTGTAAGGCCACAGCACGGAAGACATGTCGTTATGTGGTTTATTCTTGTAGCTGAGTGCAGATATATACATTTGGTAAATAACGACTATTATTGATGATTTTTCTTTGCATTTTGAGCAATGAAAATACAAGTACTTACAATAGTTACTATTAAAAGTCAAAGTGTTATTGTATGTACATGTAACATTCTATCTTTAGGCAAAATAATTTTTCTGTTGGCAAAGTAACAAAGTTAAACAGTTATATTGTACAAAATCGTACTGCATACGACATGGGAGAAATAAAACTAAAATGGTGGCGGTTGTGAAAATCTGGGGAAATTATATTAGTATAATAGTAGTAATAATTATCGTTGTGGTCTGACACATATCCCACCTTTTCATGCAGTTCGGTATCCACCTATAGAAAAGCATACGTGTTGGGAAATAATTTTACTTAATATAATAGTAAATTAACCTTGAGGTGAAATGGTAACTGTGAACCGTAACGGTAGAAAGTATCAAGTACAAAAGAGTTTAAGGTGCATTGTTACAGCATACAGACACAGGCAGAGAGAAAAAAGCAGTATGGTAGTGGATACGTACTATGGAATGTTATTGTCACAGGACGTGATTTCTAAAATATTATGTAATCTTTGATAGATTTTTAACTTTGTTAATAAATATGTATGTTGTTAAAAATGTCACCTCAGCCCCACTCAAGAAGCGCTACAATACGTTCTAAAATATAACATTAATATACACACTACTTGTTTTCGGCAATTAATTTATGTATGAAAAATATTTTTTCACTTAAACTTTACATTTACAATTTTACAATCTTTATTTATAAGTTTTTAATCTAACTTAGAGACGAAGTAAGATAACAGCGCGGGATCTTTTATATCTAATTGATTATTAAAATATAATTCTTTATGGGACATAAATGAGTATCTGTTGCTATTGCATTACGGATTGCAGAGTTCTTTGTTGGAGTCATCTTGGACAGTTTCATCTTTAGTTGGCTGTTTTTCTTCTATACTCATATTTTCTTCGATCCTAAAACTATTCTGATTTAGGACGATTTCTCACTCATCTCTGATTTTATCCCTCTAATGTCTCACTCACATCTGTCCGTTTTTCTTTCATCATTAAATCTGATTTTGTTTTGTGTTGCTCTTGAACTTCTCTGAAGGTTCTTCCTTCATTTCTCCCCCTTGTATATCTTTGACCCATTGGCTGGTAGTTTCTGTGTGATCACATATCTCTGTTCCCAATTGGCCGGAGATACCTGGTATGAACAAGTTCATACTGGGTGGAGCGGAAATTCACTGGGCTATAACTGCCTGCAGTTCCCAGGCTCACAAGGATCACATAATTTTCAATGTGTGCGTGCACTTTTATTATCCACACAGAAATAATTTATTTGAGTTATACGTCAAACTCTGGCATCCATCTGGCTGACTCTATTGTTTGAGACGTTCAAAGTTTATTGTTAAATCCTGGTACTTGTTGTTTTGCTTCGTAAAAATGACTTATAGGCTGCAAGCATTCAAAATTCTAAATTACGCATTTCTGTCTTCACAATGTCATTTCATTTAAATTCATTGAATGGTCCACATGTGTAGAAAAGATGGTTTCAATCGGTAAAGTAGTCTGGGAAATATAGTAATAGGGCGAAACTGTCTGGGCGGAATTGGAAAAAAAGAATGTAAAGTGGTATTTGCATTAATGTAACATCTTTAATTTGTACCAAGTTTTGTTTGAAGTCTTTTCAGAAGCTTCCAATTACCAAGAGGGAGGAAATTTTTGCACTTATAGTAGCTACAGGACGACAAACCCTAACTGAGCCCTTTTGCCCTCTTTCGATGAAGACGGCTTTTTTCGACGCTAATCGCCATACTCTGTTAAACAAAATAAAACTTAATAAATTGTAACTTATTTCTTAACCGATAGTTTCCCTGTTTATGACAGGCCTAATACTAGTTATAATATAAAATACTTTAGATGATATATTGTCTAACCACATATATCAATATCAAAATATAATAATATATTTCATACGTCCTGTTTCTCAGAAAGCAATCTTTCACCGAACAATATATGAAAGAATAAATTGATCGGAGGAAAATAATATCGTTAAAATCGTCTGAAACATAATATGATTTAAAATAAAGGTAGTATAACACACACTTTGATATACTTTTGTAAGGAAAATTTAATTACTATGAGGAGGATAGTCGTTTTATGATGATATATGAGAACGCCACTATGTGCATCTGATATTTAAATTGAACAAGGCATTGCTTAATGTGTATGATTTAAATAAGTAATTTGTTATCAGATGAAAATTTTATACATTTAATGACATTTATACATTTAATGACAAATTGCATTTTCGAAGTATCAATACTTAAAATATTTATTAAGTTTTGTATAAACTTCGTATCTTGTAATTTGTCTGTGTTTTATTAATTCGTTTATAAGGCCATTTATATTTTAACTAAAATGAATTTTAATGGCATTACTTGAGATTTAAAGAAGCACCAGTCTTTGAACTGCCGTGTTTTAAATACTATAAGAATTTTCAAATAATTATTAATTATTTTTAGTTCCGTTATATATTAAATGCATTTATACTGCTAGTTATAAATGTGTAGGTGTATTTACATTGAAGTGAATTCTATAGACCTGAGTATTTAAATATTGTAATTTTTGTATCATATTGCTCTAAAAATATGGAACGAATTCCATTTGTAGTAGTAAGTAAATCTAGCATAAAAGTTTACATACATAAGGAGGGAGGGATTACATAAAAATGAATATTTTAAATACTTTGAACTTAGAATGTGTTATGAAGCAATACATTTGATATCTTAATGAATAACTCACAAAAGGAGCCAATAGAAAACGATATTTGCGGTAAGTAAAGAAACAAACTAACTGTAACAGCGCCGATGTGGTGGCCGAGCGGTCAAAGAGGCAGGCGTTTCTTCGTGACGGCTCGGCTGCCAGATTGCGGGTTCGAGTCCCGCCTGCGGGCATGGATGTTGTAATGTCTTATTTGGGGCAGACGTCAGACTTCTACCTTCGGGTGCCCCGGGTCATTAGACTAAACAGAAGCAGTGCACACATTCTTCCTTAAATGTAATGTTAGGGACACGACAACAACAACAACAACTGTAACAGCCAACTTTTCAGTTATGACAAAAATGAAACTGACGATAATTACTGAAGCATAGTTACAGGATAGTGAAAGACCCTATTGCCAGGTTTTGTGACTACGATTTTTAATTTTAAAACCCCTTGGAGTTCGAATTAATATCTTTAAAATCTGATGGCAGGAGACTGCATGGTATGACGGAATTCTAATTAGCTACTACAGATTCTTGTAAAATTGTATATATAAACAAGTCTTTTAGCTGTCACAGTAGTAATGTTGTAAAGCACCTTTCTGCTCCAACCGAGAATCCAACCGCGGATGTTCCTACTGGCCAGCCGACGCTATACCGTTGAGCTACTAGGGCGGAATTAAAACCCATTATTGTCGAATTGAACTCTACAAATATAATATGCGAGATATCAAAAACGCTCAATAGTGTGCTGGGAGAATGCCATGCCGAGAATAAATGAAAATATTCATATTTCCAAATATATCTCTTTTCATAACAACCAGTCGCTAACAATTTTTGAAGGAAAATTCACCAGATCGGATTGTACAGATGATTTTTAAAATCTCCAATAGTCATATTTTCTGCCGCAGGAAAAGAAGAAATATCAATCATGCATAAACATTAATCATGGAACACTTTCCATTTGAAATGCAATTTTATTTAAACATCTCTAAAATTTGATACATTCAGCGCTGATGTATTTTAAATTATCATAGATCTACAATAATTTATTATATTTGAAGACTTAAAATTTCATCGAAAAAAAATGAACTTTATTCAAAGGACGTCATCGAAATATAAATCGCCTGGCTCTCTAAGTAAAAGCAAGGAATATGTCACTCATATCACTTTTATTCCAGACTCCAGAGTTAAATAATTTTGCGTGAAAAAGCTTCTGCAATTCTTATACAACTCATCTTACAATCACTTGTTTACATTCTGCGTCCACTAAAATCCGACTTCGTTGTAGAAATAATCAAAGTTTGATGATCATTTAAACTAAAACATATTGCAATTGCGTTGCATAGAATATAGATACACAAGAAATAAGCAAAATTTTGGCAGTTTTAGGACGGATGCAACACTAAATATAAATATTAAAGAACTTTAAAAATCACGACTTTTACACTGTGAAAAAATGATAGATGCCATATTTTAGTTTGAAGTAGATCAAGTGATCTCTTCATATTATATGGGTGTAATTAATATTTTCATTTTTATTTAAAAAACTACCAAACATATTTTGCTGAAATTTTTAAAAATATTTCATGGAATAATTAAAATATTTCCTAAAATTTTCGAAGCAATTTTTGCATTTTAACTTCGCTTTAAACATGTTTGAAAAAAGGGGTCCTATAGGGTTCAATGTAATTTCACATTTTCAACCGGGGTTCAATCCAAAACTAAATGGGTGATATTGCTAATTTACATTACTGTATGTCCCACAGACGGTCTTTTCACTCATGTCCCACAGACAATAACATACTAAAATTTCATTTTGATAAATTCAATTTTACGACAGTTATCGTGCGAACGGACACAGGCAGACAAACAGAATGAATGAGTAAAGTCATAAGCACTTTTCAACTATGTTGGAAAGTGTAAAAAAAAACATAATCAGTGCTTCAAATTCTGCTCCGAATTAAAAACATCGATTTTGTCCATTTGACATTCACCAATAGCGCGAAATTTAACCAACAAATTGATCCCTTAGAATTTCAATAACAGTAACATGAGAGGATAATGCATGCCTGGCGGAGACGCGGGATTGCTTAATGCGCATCGAGGTATTTAAGGACTTTCAAAACTCCAAGAAAGTGGGAGGTTTATGCTTCCAAAATTGGTGCAAGTAATTAGTGCGGTTTGGAGGGGGAAATTCCGAACAGCCCATAATTTGGAGAGTTTGATATTCCAATAATGTGTTTAAGTGTATTTAAAAAAGGTAATTTTAATTTTCGAAAGGAATATGTGGCGAGTTAATTAAAGGGAATATGGTAGTGTATCGAAATTATCTATTACATGAAAGTTAAAAGTCAATGGACACTTTTGAGTGCAATATCTTTTGATCTATACGATCAATTTCTATGAAACATTTTTCCAGAATTTACGTGAAAATAAAGCTGTTTTTAGGAGGGATACAACGCTAAATATGAATTAAAAAGAACTTTTAAAATCACGATTTTGACACAAGATGGATGCCATATTTCATTTTGAAGTGGGTCACGTGATCGCTTCATATAAGAGGTGTAATTATTATTTTAATATTTATTAAAAAACTACTGAATATATTTTGCTGAAATTTTTTTATATATATTTTATGGGGTAATTTGAATATTTCTTAAAACTTTCGAATCAATTTGTTAATCTTAAATCCGCTTAACAAATGTTTCGTTCTAAAAAAATCAGCGTGGAGATTTCGAATATGTTAGGCGTTATAGAGAATATTCCTGAAATTATTACTCTTTGACTAGTTGTCAGAACAAAACGTGACATGTAACAAACAGTGTGTTCGGCTGCTATCTAGAGGACTCGGGTTCGAATCCCGAATAAGGCATGGAGGATTGTGTGGCTACTGTAACTGGATTTCGATCTGTCGTTACCACGTTAATTGAATTAAAAAAAATAAAGAATAAATTCGTGAAAAATTTCAAATTCAATGTAAATGAAAAATTATATATATATATACATATATATATATATCATATAAAAGCCAGTAATTACATTCATAGTTGAATTTATTTCCTATGCATATCCACTAGAATCTAAGGCACTACTCAGGAAAAAGCGCCGAGCCGCTCTATACTCCGAAGCAGATAATAATCCAAGAAAAAGAAAAATTGAAGGAATAAGGGATAACCAAATGCTTTGCATTTAACGGTTGGGGAGGATTGCGACTCCCCCTCCCGTTTAAAGCTGCTTTTCCAGCCTAGACAAACGCTCACGGTACCAATACAAAGCAAAGGTTGGTCCCCATTGCGTGCTAATACGAAGACACCCGGATACGGAAGAACAAGACCAACCAAACAGAAGGACACTGGACCAAAAGTGAATCCTGCCCCACTTGCTATCTTATATATGTTCATCCTACGCATGCGTGCAATCCTAGCAGGTACGCATAAACTTTATTTACTTGCATATTGATGAAGTAAACTGTCAAAAAAAAAATCTACATGATCCTTGAAAATCGATCTATAACAATCCTTTAAGAAATATAAAGGATAATGTTTATATAAAGCCTCTGTTATGATTTTAATGTTGCTATTATTGCAATCTCTTTTAAACATGTTGTAAATTTGGTTTCTCTTGAAGTGTCCGAGTATGATATTTCAGAAATTATTTTTGGTAAGATTTGTTTTCCAATCGATGAGATGATTGATCTTAATTCTATATAATTCTCTTTTGTCATATAACGTTATATAATGACCACATAATCCTTGTTTTTTTATTGAGATGTCCAGAAAATTTACCGCTTCATTTTCTTCTTTACAATTTTCTATTAATTTCAATTCCGGTGGGTAAAAAGTGAAATCGAAATTGGTGGTGTCTTCATAACACCCCAATAGCACGTCGTCAACAAACCGGATAAACAATTTGTGAATCTTAAATCCGCTTAAAAAATGTTTCGTTCTAAAAAAATCAGCGTGATGATTTCGAATATGTTAGGCGTTATAGAGAATATTCTTGAAATTATTACTCTTTAACTAGTTGTCAGAACAAAACGTGACATGTAACAAAATAAAGAATAGATTCGTGAAAAATTTCAAATTCAATGTAAATGAAAAATTATATATATATATATATATATATATATATATATATATATATATATATATATATATATATATATATATATATATATATATATATATATATATATATATATATATATATATATATATATATATATATAATTAAAATAATAAAAATGAAAGTGCAGGTGTGCAAATCAGTAAACACAGTATCAAACCGCGGTCAATATAATAACGTGTATTTAATAACAGAAAGTAAAAGGTACCCAGGAAGGGCTGGAAAAGTAGATCTGGGAAAGACCGGGACAAGGAAAATAAATCAATGAATAGTATATCTGCCAGGAACGTCTTCAGGGGAGCATTCTACACAGATATACTAAAATCCGTTGTTTCTATGATTGCAGAAAAACAAGTGGTTCAAATTTCATGCAATTTGTGCCCAACAACAGAATAAACGAAATTAACAGAAAAAAAGACCAAAGAGGGCAAAATTCAACATAAAACATAAAATACCACATAATTATGAAAAATATAGCGCACAAATGCACAAACATGCAAAAAAAGGGCAACTCACAAGTCTGATGGCCGCCAGCGTGAATAATCTTCATGGGAGTCCACCACGTGATCCACCTTGAATGCTTACCACGCAAAATGCCGCGATAGAATAAACCAGACCATGGAGAGTCCAAGTAGTTGTACAAATTTTTGGTGAGACAAACTCAAGAGTTCAGAAACTAACCGAGAAGTGACCACTACGATCGAAAACATTTAAAGTATGGATAACACTGTTTTTTGGAGCCGTAGCCTGTTTTTGTTTTATTTGCTTTTTAGATATCCTCCTTAACGGTTATATTTGAGTTTTAAACTATTTTCTTTACCCGCCGAGGCGGTTTTTTTAAAATTTTGCACGTTTTTTTGTATAACCGAAATTATATATATATATATATATATATATATATATATATATATATATATATATATATATATATATATATATATATATATATATATATATATATATATATATATATATATTTATATATATATATATATATATATATATATATATATATATATATATATATATATGAGGAAAATATAATAATAAAAATAATCAATTCAAGTAATCGTGAAATATTAACTTGACCATAGAAGCTAAACCACGGTCATAATGTCGATAATAGAAAAGCACAGCACCGGCCCAAATTCGAAGATTAACCTAAATTAAATTCATCTTAAGGTCTGAGTATTTAATTCTAATTAACCCAAACAAATGCATGTTTCAAATTGGGCAATAGTACAATAATATATATATAAGACAAAATGAAAAATGAAAATATGAGGAAAATCATATGCCGCACACATCAAATTTTAAAGGGCCAATAAAATTGTATAATAAATATTTATGTAAATGTAAAATATTTAACCCTGCACTTTGAAAAAAAATTATTTATACATTTTAATTTTTCCTAATAAACAAAACATTTTTCAATTATATCAAGATGGTCTCATGCCCTATTAGAAGAAAATCATCTACAATAAAAAAAACACATTTAAAAATATAAAAGCTAACTACCCTAATTTAGCAGAAACACATGCTTTAATAATGTCATGTTCTCCGTTTTGCTCTAACTCTCCGATTTATATAAATGTAAGTTGCCTTAACGAGCTTCAAAATCATTATACCTTACATATTCAGTTTAGCCAGAGGAAATTTCTGCAAAAGATAAAGCTTTTCGGAACTACTAAATTTGGGTAATGATCAGGTAATGTTTACGAATAGATATATGTGAACAACATGTTCGTTGAAATAAATTATAGCTCTTTTGAAACGTATATATTCAGATGCCCAAAATAGCTTTGGGTTAGGAATGAGAGCCAATATTTAATGATTAAACGACTCATTACACGTAGTTGCAGCATTGCTACTTTTTCATACTGCTGTGTATTAAAAGAATTGTTTCTTCAACGGTTTTAAATATGAGATTTGGACAAAAAGCACATTTAAGACATTGTGGGAGAATTTTAAGCATTTTAAGAAATATGTTTGGCGTGATAAATGGCGTGAGAGGTAATTGAGATGAAATCAATCAATATAATCTCATGGACGTCGATTAAAAATTTTGAATAAACGTTAACAACGGACGACTATTACAGGGAATATTGATATTTCTAACAAACACCTTGATTTATCTGTCTGTTTATCTATGTATATTTATGGGTAATGCTGTTACAAAACGTTGCCAAACGTATTTCAATCATGGATAAATATTTCAATTTAGACACTAACCCAGACCATCAGCATTTTTATAACCCTCCACGTGAACACTAAATTTTCCCGATCATTTATCGACTTTCCACTTTCATTGCTGCTTGAATTCAGTGTTCATATTAAAATCCGGAGCGCTTTTCTTAGCTAATTGAATGTTTGCATGTACGCGGTTCTTGGTTTTTATTTTTTATTTTCGTCTATTTTTTTTTTAGCAGTGTCAGCAGATTTAAATTTATATGTGTGTACTAATTCCCCCGTGGTGAAGGGTTGTCTACGCACCACGTTTACAAGACCCCCCAGGGTGTCCCATGGCGAAGGGGAGGAGATTTGCAGTTTTACTTTCTATAGAAGCCCCCGAAGGGTGGAAGTCTGACTTAGCTTCGACATGACAACATCCATGTCCGCTGGCGGGATTCGAACCCGCAGCCCAGCAATCCAGCGATCAAACTTAAATTTATATTTTAAAAGATAATGAACAAAAAGAAGAACAAAAAAAACAGTGTTTTTAATATCTCAAACAAATTTTATTAAACAAACGTGTTGGCCAATGGAAAAATAAGAGGATAGAAAAGAAAAGAAACATCGGTTAGACGGAGGAAGGGTGAGAAGAAGGCGAGCAAGTCAAAGTCAAGAATCTTTGGGAAAAATTCAAAAATAAGTAGCCCAAGCATATAAGCTGAAAAATTGAACAGGATACTCTACAACAACCTCAAATTCATCGCAAATTGATAAAAATGATGCCAAATGAGAGGTAATGATTTGCAAATTTTGAATTCCGTAGTATGACGGGCATACCTTCTATTCGTGTATATCTGTGAAGGGTAAACCCGATAGCTCAAGAATGCATGCACGTATCGGTAAAATAATTGATATGTATAAAATACTTAACATATGGAATTAAATGGAATTGTTTAAAAATTGCATGATTGGATATCAAATTATTTTAAATTTAAGGTTTTTATTGCATTATTTCCTAGTATATCCTTTTTTAATTACCATTTTCCCATAGGGTAAAATTATAGTTCCCAGAACAATAATAGTAGAAGCGAGTAAAGTATAAAATATGCTATAAATGCAAATTGTATTAAAATATTTCATTAAATTAAAGACGAAATATTTGATTTAAAAAGTTATTTAATAGATATTAAAATAATATATAGTAACACTAACTTATAAATGTAGCAATTTTTCGGTGTCACTCAACTGTTGATAACATGAAAGGTCATAATGTTTAACATTTTTATTTATTTACGTGTTTTTTTTTTCAGAAAAAATGTTTTTAATGTTAACGTGTAGATGCGTATCAGTGTCTGCACGCAGATACTTTCTAAATTGTGGCTATATTTTCAGATTTATTTCAGATAAAATAAAAATATTTCCCCCTAATTGATAAATTTTTCACAATAACGTGCTTAAATTGTTCTTCTTGAAAATTATTATTTAGAAATACTTATATCTCTAAGCAATTTTTTATTAACTATTTCATTTTATTTGTATATACCCCTAAAGTTCACAGAAAATTTATCTCAACTCTTGTCTATCCTATTTTTGCCTACTATTCTTTGTATTTTCACACAACTCAGCTTTCCTGTTTGCCGTTAATTCGTTATATATGCATATATATTTTTCTTTTGTATCATTCTGACCTATTCTAGGCTGAAAAGCGCAAACTGAAAGATAAGAAACCGGTACATGGATACTGTTATTACTTTCCTACTGTTATTTCCTACTGTTATTACTTATACATAATGTATAAGGAAAGTATTGTGACGGGGTCGAAAATTCGAATTCGAGTTTTCGACGGGAGAGCACGTTTCAAGCATCCCTGATCACGAATCAAACATTTTTGAAGTGCTGTCTGCGTGTGTGTGTGTGTGAAAGTATGTGTGTGAGTGTGTGAAAGTATGTGTGTGTCTGTGAAAGTATGTGTGTGTCTGTGAAAGTATGTGTTGGTGTGTGTCAGTGAGTCTGTGGAGACGATAACTGACGAACGAATGGACCGATTCGAACGAAATTTGGTACAAAAATCACAATTCGTAAACACTGGAAGCTTATTGTTCTTATAAGCAATCGAATGTTCAGACCCCCCCTAAATTTTCGAGTGAAATTTTGAAAAAATCGTCAAAAAATCAGAATCGCTAATAAAGTTTCGCAAATAGACATTTCTCATGTAATTTTTCATTAGAAAACGATTGACATAAATTTTAGAACGCTAACATGAACCGTTTTCGAGATATTGCACATTTTTCAAAAAAATTATCAAAATGTCATATAAAATTTAAAAAAATATATTTGTTATTGCGAAACATGTTCACTTTTGATATGTAATACCATGCGATAAATTGGGTGACATCATTCTTGTGGATCTAGCTCGGTCCATTCATGAGAAAAGATACTTTGTAAAAGCCCCAGGCCGTCCGGCTCGTCCAGAGGACTTGGAGCAACAAAATGGACGACCGGGAAGGAAAAAAAAGATACTTTGTGTAATACTTTTGTATTTGAACGCCAATAGTTATTTATCTGCTATAAAAATAACTTATTTCTCCATTCATAACGCTTGGCGAGATTATGGCGCCGAATTTGGCGGAATGTCGCCAACTTGGCGACTTTTTTAAATGTTGCCAAATTCACGAAAATCTCGCCAAATGGACAAAAATGATACTAAATCATTGAAAATGACGACTAATCGACGAAAATTCAATTTCTTGGGAAGAATATAAATAGCTACTTTAAGAAAAACCTATTTTTATTTTGTAAAAATAGTAAATTCATTGCATTATATAAGGAAAGTTATGTGTTGTTCACATCAGATTTTTTTCAGTGGTAGCGTGTTCTTACGACTCAGCTGATTTATAATCAGACAATAAATAGGAACAACTAATTGATATATGCAAGGATAAACCTAAATAAGGGTTACATGGTTTGATAATTCGTAGCCTCCGGAAATCCGTTTTCATAACATAGTCTGAAATTTTTAAGCGTCCATTATCACCCAACGAAATGTCTTGCGTCTCACAGTTTCAAAATCACTGCAAGTAATTAGCATGGTTCCTCGCGGAATTTCGGAGAGTTAATGATTTCGTACTTGAATATTCCAATAATGTCCTCTAAGTAGTTTCGAAAAGTGCGTTTTGAAATATTGGAAACGTTCAGTTGTGATTATCATCTGCTTCTAATTGAGAGCTATTTTCTTTGCATTTTTAGTGGTTGCACAGTTTTGGTACCTTTCTTCAGGGAAATGTGTGGTTTCAAAATGGCGAAATACTTTGTTGAAATGAATGCGATAAATGCTCGTCAGGCGGAAACAAAATTGAATCGAAATCGACAGATATATGTAATTTTAACTTTCTCTACGTAGTATTCAGAAAGCATTGTTTCCTCGAAAATTTTCGATTTCGATGTTTTGAAGTCAATATATGTTTTAAGACCTCCTGAATACACATTTTGACTATTTTTGTGAGTGATGTCCGCCTGCGATTGATTTATTGTGTATACGATATCGGCCACAGGTTGTAATGGATTTTCACGGAATTGAATATCAGGGGGTTTGTTATCAAAAAGTCTAGAACTAGATAGAATGTTTTTAAATTCCAGTTAAAACTTTAAACGAAATGTATTCAAATTTTATACTTTTAACATGGCAACATAGGACAAAATTTGACATAATCATGAAAAAAGGGGAGTATTTATGACTTAATGTTCACGGAAAGGAATAGTTTCAATAATTATAGTGAAAAATAGCGTGAATCAATTTTTGTGTTCGTAACCTCATTAGCCCCCTCGGGGGCTAAGTTATCCCCCCGGAGGTACATTGACAAGTATGGTATTAATTGAAAGATATTGTCAAGTCCTTGGAAGTTAAGAATAACACGCTATAATTGTAATCATTTGGATCAACAATACCGGTTTTCAAAATGTTAATTGTAAAATTTAAAAAAAAGTAACGTTGAGCGACAATCAATTTAATTGCTTTTGTGTTGGTGCTTTAAAGTGTGTACATATATGTAAGGTGTGTACATATACGTTAGAAGAGTTAGTAAATTTTAACTTTTATAAAACCTTTTTTTAAATTTAATTAAAAACATATTACATTTTTAGTGTTAATTTAACCTTCCTACAGTGTTCGGGTCTTTTTTCACCCATATCAAAATTATTACGTGTAGATCTATTATATTTTTGGGGATTTTTCAAAATATTTTGTGACTTTGTTTTCATAGGCATAGTAAATATTCAGTTATGTTGAAGACCCAGACCGTCCGACTCGTCAACAAGGACATGAGCATCAGTTATGTATATTTTTTTTTCAAATGGTAGTTTTTTACAGTAAAAATTGTAACACATAAGTCGTTCGGGTCAATTTTGACCCGTGCTGAATTTTTAGTGCATAGGAAAAATAAAATATATAAAATCCAATATATTATTCAATTATTATTGCTGTGACAATTGCCCTATTAATTATTATTGCTGTGACAATTGTATAACCCTGAAATGTACGTTACTGTGGATGAACAACTGGTAGCTTTCCGAGGAAGGTGCTCATTTCGCCAGTACATGCCCATGAAACCAGCCATGTACGGCATAAAATTTTGAGTACTTTGTGACAACGCTACCAATTATGTATGGAATATACATCCCTACCTTGGAAGGAAGCCTGGTTCTGCACCAGAACGAAACCAAGATCTCAGGCACAGACTACTATACAGACCTGTCACTCTCGATAGTTTCGTTTTCGCGGCGGCCATTAGAGATAGACCAAACATTGGGTTGGCGCGCTCTTGGCGATGGTCTGGTTTGTTCCGAGCGCTTGGCGATAGTCTGGTTTGGTTCCAAGACGATTTTCAATGTTATAACCCTATTTCGCTCGGCGAAAACTTAGAACAACAGACTAGCGTGGTTTGAGTAACGTGAAAAAGGATTATTTGTTAAGTGTTTAGATCATTTCATAGAAATGGATTGATAAAAGAAAACTGGTTGCGTTACAGGGTATGTAATTTATGTTTATTAAAATTGAAATAATTTTAGTTATCACCATCCTACATACGTGTTCATTATAAGTATACACGTGTTCATATAAGTATACACGTGTTCATATAAGTATATTAGTGCTATGTTATTACTGCCGGATTAGACTAAATTTTAAGAGGTAGTGGTATAATTAGTTAAAAAATATTTTCCGAATTTTTGTAAAATGTGAAATAATTGATATTTGGATAGCTTTTTCTTAGTTGAATGTGATATAGTATGTGTATATATTTATGTAAAATTTTTATTAAGTGCCTTATGGTGAAAAATTCCCCCCCCCCCTCGGGTAATTAATGATTGAGTTCCACAACTTCGATAGTGCATTTATGTAAATTTGATATTTACTATATGAATATTTTTATATTTAAAAAAAAAAGTCTATTATCAGTATCCCAGAATAAATTAAGGATCAAGTAATTAACGATCAACACGCTAGTATACTTTTTAGACTGAAAATATTATATAATATTTCAGTCTTTTGAGTATGTTAGCTTGTAATTTTTTGTGCATTATGTTTTATAGTGAAACAATGCAATGTGTGTATTTTTTAATCTATTTTATGATTATTTGAATTAAATATATAACTATGTTTATTTAAATATTCTTAAACTAATGAATATATTTATGTTGCAGATTAATGTATTTTTAAATCCTGATCCTTTCTATAGTTTCAAAAATTATAAAAGTACAGTCCTCAACATTTTGTTCCCCTCCCGTTTAAAAAAAAATCGCCAAGCGAGCGATACCGCGCCAAATCTGGCAGACGCATCGTAGTTCAGTTGGTCCAACTCACCAGCTCTAGTGTCTATGCGACATCCCATGTTAAAAATGTTGCCATAGGGTCCTATGGGAGTGAACCTTCTGAATATAGTATTCTGTGATCTCAGGGATGTCAACGATCTCGTTCAAGATTTGAATGGACATAATTAAACATGTGATAATTTTTCATGTCGTATGAACTTGAACAGCTTCTTCTGAAAAAAAAAACTGACAATGATTGGAACAATGAGAAAGAATAAGCCAACAATTCCTCCACAGTTGCTTGCAAAAGGGGCCCCAAACTACACGTCGAGATTTGTATTCAAGAAGGATACAACTCTTTTATCGTACATCCCGAAGAGAGGCAAGTGTGTGGTTCTCTGGAGCACTCTTCACCATAACAGTAAAATAGTAGACACAGACACAAAGAAACCACAAATTATTTTGGACTATAACATCACCAAAGGAGGGGTAGACACGTTAAATAAACTTGTCTCCCACTATTCCTGTTGGAGGAAGACAAACAGATGGCCCATTGTAGTTTTCTCCAACATCATGGGCATTTCCGCGTATAATGCATTCCTATTGTTTATCAAAATCAATCCAGCATGGAAGATGAGGTCATTTCGCAGAAGGAGAATCTTCATTGAGAAGCTTGGCATGACTTTGGTAACCCGCCACATTGAGGAAGAAAACATCTGCCAAGAGCAAGGGCAGCCCGAGAATTGGCGGTGAATATTCTAAACTCAGGACAACCTGAATCCCGACTTGAAGCACCCGGAAGTGTAGCAACTGCTGGCAAAAGGGGGAAATGTCACTTGTTGCCACTGACTGACAACACAAGTTATGTAAAGTGTTTCAAATATGGACAGTTCACTTGTAAGAAACATTTCTTTCAAGTGTGTAACAATTGTATATAAACGGAACAACTTCCAGAATTGTATTGTTGGCGGTAAGCTAAATATTTAGTCTGTACTGTGTAATTTTGCTTTCATCAAACGAATGTTCTAAAATATAAAAATATCAATATATATAAAAATAAATATATGTAATAAATACAGGAAAAATACGTCATTGTACTGTATTTGAAAGTTTACAGTGATTTACAGGAATGAATGATTGAATTACATTATATATTTATATATTGCATTACATTTATATATATTATATATTTATATTACATATATTATATATTTACATTACATATATTATATATTTACATTACTAATATTTATAAAATGTGACTTCATTTCAATAATATTGAAAATTACACCATGGGTCATTTTTGACTCGAACACCTTAGGTGTATACTAAATTTGAACAACGTATGAAGGTTAAAGCAAACTGCATCAAAATTAGGCGTAAATTAAGCATACAGCGATGAAAATTGCATTTGTAACCATTGTAATATTCTCCAGTTTGACATTAGGTCCATGTTTTCTCATGTTGGGAACGAGTACATAAGTACATATATTAGCATATTTCCATAGTAGTTCGCAATGTGCTCAATGCACCTTTAACCTGCATTCTTATTAATATTCAGAATTACAAAATTTCTTGGGAAAATTCTACTATACTTCATACATTATACAATACAATGAGAAGACAAACCAACCACTTCTTTTATTCTAATTTGCAAGATAGTGCAACAAGCATTAACGTAGTTCATATGCTAACTCAGTCAAAAATTATAAAAATGTGATAAATTGATTCGGTTCTAGAATGGATTACATTAAAAGAAATAAATTAAACAATAGATTAAATGAAATAAATATTCCATGTACTGCAGTAGAAGAAAATTATAACAACACCTAGATAAATCGTTGTTAAATTATTGTCTTTTTTTCATTCCGTCAGTAGATACATGCGCAGATACTACCGAGAAAACTATTTAAATGGTATTCTGCTTGCCTAAATATCCATCATCAGAAACGGCAATTTCAAAAACTTTATATTAACATTTATTCTTTGTATAGCAAAGTCTGTTAGCGAAGTCTTGCGACACAGTACATACATTCGTGTGGAAAAATCCGCGTAATAGAAAATTTGAATCATTATTTGAGACTGTCTTTGCACTGCAGATATACTCAAGTCTGTACTTACATGGAATACACTTAAAAAGTGTCGAAGCATACTGAAAAAAAAAACGTATAGCAGCAGACTGGAGTTCAATGTGAAACTATCGACAACACGAGAGATCACAAAATATACACGCAAGATGAGTTTCAGCCACGAAAAAATACTGTGTATATTGGAAAATGAAAAAACTGGCTGCAAACCACAAAAACTAGTGAAATTCCAGTCTTGAGTTTAATCTGGCCATGCTATTTGAACCGTGTTAGATCAAAACAAACCCTATAAAATGAGTACTGCATTTCTTCCTAAACCGTGGTAAGTCATAATGGTGTAGAAAATCGCATATAATTTTGACTCGATTGTATATTTTGTAATGTAGGATATATATAAAGCAAAGCAATATATTTGTTAAAAAGATAGAAGGAGGACACGATTGTATATTATTTTAATGTAGGAAATATATGTTTAAAGCGACACAACATATATGTTAAAGAAGATAGAAGAAGGATTCGATTGTATATGATTGTATATTATGTAATGTAGGAAATATCTGTTTAAAGTGAATCGATATATATGCTAAAGAAGATAGAAGAAAGACTCAATTGTATATTATGTAATGCAGGAAATATTTGTTTAATATAAAGCAACATATATGTTAAAGAAGATAGAAGAAAGACTCGATTTCATATTATGTAATGTAGGAAAATTCTGTTTAAAGCAAATCGACATATATATATTAAAGAAGATATAAGAAAGACTCGATTGCCGATTGTATAGCATGTAATGTAGAAAATATCTGTTTAAAGCAAATCATCATATATCTTAAAGAAGATAGGAGAAAGACTCGATTGTATACTATGTAATGTAGGAAATATCTGTTTAAAGTAAAGCAACATATATGATAAAGAAAATAGAAGTACTCGATTGTATATTATGTAATGTAGGAAATGTCTGTTTAAAGTAAAGCAACATATGTATATATAAAAAAAAGGTCTAGCTCCAGTGAGTTGGCAGATAACCTTGGGTGAGTTCACACCGCTAAAGGGAAGAAGGCAGGCAAACAGACGATTTGTGCAATACAAGAGAAGGGTTGCTGAACGCAGAAATCTGTTTGGCGATCGCGTTTGTTGCGTGTATTTCGCCAATATTTTGGAATTTACATAGAATAGTTGGAATGTTTGACTGGCATTGCGCTTGCGACAAAAAATCTGTCTAACTTCTGTTCCAACTTCTAACGTCTATTTATTCAGTTAATTAGATTCTGATATTTGTGAACCGGGGCTTTGTCGACAAAATGTCTGTAAAAGAAAATGTAAGTCATTCCCAGGAATGAAATGTGGTCCACAAAGTCCTGAATTTTTTTGAGGCCGAAACAATTTCCGAAAAGTTATGCATCCGCTACCTAACAGGCTCAGAAGAGACAGTAGCTGCAATGGGTGTGTAAATGAGAGCAATTGCACGCATCAAGAAAGAATCAAATAATTCACCCATCTTAATGTCACCGCGTAAACAAAAGAGATCCAAGAAATATCGGAATGCAATTTCAAGTGTGGATGATTTTGATTTATGTGTAATTCGACAAACGGTGAACGAATTTTATGCTAGCAATAAAATACCTTCTCTCACCACTTTGTTACCTGCTATAACGGAGAAAATTAATTTTTCTTGAAAAAAAAAGAAACATTGCGGAGAATAATGTATAAAATCGGATTCCGGTGGAAACGCTGTCAAGACAAGAGGACAGTGGTCATGGAAAGACCAAACATAGTGGAGATATAGATTTTTACGAGAGAGAAAAAAAGTACAGCAACAGCAAACGAGCAATAATTTATTTGATTGAAACCTGGATAGACAGCAATCTGTGCTTCGCGAAATGTTGGCAGGTTGATAAACTCGGAGCTCTCACCAAAATAAGTGCTGAAAATAGACTGATAGTCGTACATGCACGTAACCAGGATGGATTCATATCAGGAGCAAGTTTGGTATTTCAATCTGGCACCGCCTCAGGAGACTAGCACGGTTAAATAAATTTTGATAATTTTTCAAAGTGGTTGCAAGAAAAATTATTACCAAATATACCGGTTAATGGTGTAATCTGCATGGACAATGCTCCTTACCATACTAAGATTTTAAACCGTGTGCCATCAAAATATGCAACCAAAAAAAAACTATCTGAATGGTTAGAAGAAAGACAAATTCCTTACAGCCTTGATATGAGAAAAACAGAACTTTGTAATTTAGTATCCGCAAATGCAACCCCAACTAAAAAGTACTGTGTTGGTGAACTTTTGAAGGATAGAGGCCATGATGTGCTGCAAATACCTCCTTACTATTGCGATTTAAATGCAATTGAAATGGCCTGGACTTCTATTCAGAGGTATGTGTGAGAAAGCAATGTTAATGCTGAACTTAACAACAATGAAAAATCTATCTTTTGAAGCCATTGCCAGTATTACAATGGATATTCTATTCAGAGGTATGTGTGAGAAAGCAATGTTAATGCTGAACTTAACAACAATGAAAAATCTATCTTTTGAAGCCATTGCCAGTATTACAATGGATATTCTATTCAGAGGTATGTGTGAGAAAGCAATGTTAATGCTGAACTTGACAACAATGAAAAATCTATCTTTTGAAGCCATTGCCAGTATTACAATGGATATTCTATTCAGAGGTATGTGTGAGAAAGCAATGTTAATGCTGAACTTGACAACAATGAAAAATCTATCTTTTGAAGCCATTGCCAGTATTACAATGGATATTCTATTCAGAGGTATGTGTGAGAAAGCAATGTTAATGCTGAACTTAACTTAACAACAATGAAAAATCTATCTTTTGAAGCCATTGCCAGTATTACAATGGAGAAGTGGAATAAATATTGTGAGCACGTAGTAAAAGTTGAAAATAAATATTGGGAAATTGACAATTTAGTGGAAGAAACCATAGAAGAAATAAGTTTTGTGGTAGGTGCCAACTCCTCTTCAAAACATGACTCAGAGTCAACTGAAAGTGCTGAATCAGATTTCGAGAATGGCGACGATGATACAATTTTTTAAATGTTTTATATATTTTTATATATAAAATATATATATATATATATATATATATATATATATATATACTAAATATAAATATTTTATGTATGTTTCAAATATTTTATATATTTTTATAATTTCCCAAATTTTGTATCTTAGGTGTGGGGGGTTATAGATTCCTTAGATGTTAGATTACATGGCCATGCATATATATATATATATATATATATATATATATATATATATATATATATATATATATATATATATATATATATATATTTAATAAATAAATATATATACTAAATATAAATATTTTATGTATGTTTCAAATATTTTATATATTTTTATAATTTCCCAAATTTTGTATCTTAGGTGTGGGGGGTTATAGATTCCTTAGATGTTAGATTACATGGTCATGCAATCTAAGCTCTAATTCAGAACTGTCCAATAAAGTGGCACACAAACAAGGATAATGGTTAGATAGTATATTTAAAATGAATTAAATTGTTAAAATGTATTTTAAAATGAGCAATATTAATACTTTATGAAATATGTAACTGTATAAAGTGTGATGTATAGATATTACTGAAATGCATTTCAATGGCAGCAAAGGTATTTGGATCGAAAATTTTTCTCTGTATTTGATAGAAGTTAAACAGCGTTATATATAAAGAGTAAAATATAGAATGATAAAAATATAAAAATGTGTGTATGCCACTGTATTTTTTTTCTTTTTGGTGAAGAATCATTAATTCAATTCCAGGGTCTTTCTTAAAGTAAATGTCGTACTACACAAGCGAGTAACCCATAAATTAGGGGGTGGGGGGGGGGAGATCTCAGCCAAAGATTTTTGGAATTTTTAAACATAGCTTTTCATTAATTTTGCAAGATTTTCCTGAAAAAAAAAATTGAATTTAAACTGCAAATTCATTGTCTTTCAAATAATTATTCGTGTTATTTTGTGCATATAAACTCATTTTAATGAATTATTAGAGAAATTAAAAATATATATATATGAGTCTGTAGTGAAAGTCGTGTGCTGCCCACATCATATTTCTTCTTTATGGAGATGAATCATTAATTCATGCACACTAAACTCGTTGTGCATTTCTCACTAAATAAAAGAGTTTAAGTTACAAGAAAAGTATTACAACTCGAACTTTTCAATTTTAATAAAACATTTACGACCAGTATTGTAATAAATAATTTTAATCATTATGAAGCAAACAATTCCACCAAATCCCAACATTTACACTGAATGTACTTACACATATAAAGCTCTTTATCGTTCTACACAAATAATTTTGGTACTGCAGAAATTGTGCATTAATTCGCACTAAAGGCGCCAATTCTGAAAACCCGTTCTTCCTAGGACGTTTCTACCTGTCACTGAATTTAACTACTGGACTCGTCTAAAATCGCGTGACCTAAATGCCTTCTCGTCAGAGTCAAACAGGAAATACTCGATTTCATATTATGTCATGTAGGAAATGTATGTTTAAAGTAAAGCAACATATATGTTAAAGAAGATAGAAGAAATACTCTATTTTATATTATGTAATGCAGGAAATATCTGTTTAAAGCAGCGCAACAAATATGCTAAAGAAAATAGGAGAAAATTCGGACAATTTATTAAAATTCAACTCCGAATAAGATATAAAATGAAATAGATATTCTAAAAAATATTAAATCATCTCATATCCCAATAAATTGAAATTGCAGCTCTTCATATAATTATTTATCTGATCCGAGGTTATATACCATTCAGTAATGACGTTTGAAACTAATAAATCGAATTAAATCCCGGTGCAATTACACAAACTTATTTTGAAACATAAACCTAAGATAAATTTAATATACTCTTGTCCCCAGCGGTCTTCCAAAGAACTTGGAGGAAGCCTAATAAAGTTGAGGTCATTTTAGGGCTTATTTTTAAATAGTGATTTCTGTTTGGTATACAAAAGTAATGAATTTGACTCAACAAAAATGTTCTTCGAAAGCACTATAAATAGTCTTGCATATTTAGGAAGCGTGGATTAATATGAAATGCAGATATTAGGATAGATATAATGTGTATGAATCCCTGAGCAATTTACTTATTATGTTAATGGGAACATGCAAAGGGAAAGCTGAAAAACTCGTTTTGTAAGATTACCGGAGGTAAGCTGTATCAGTTGTGTAGGTGCTACTTGAAATGTGATCCCTTGAGAACTCCCCGCCTTGTTGGCTTAACATGGTCTAGCTTTCTTTTAATACATAAGAAACGCGAAAAATGTATTTAGTGGTTTAGGTTTGCGTATTCTCCCCGAATGCCACAGTAGCGGACATACGACACACAGTCATCGCTATAGGAAATATTTAGGTTTGCTTATAGGTTTTATTATATATATATATATATATATATATACATATATACAGGGTCTTTCAAAAGTCCGTATAAACTTTAAAAATTCATTAAAAATCGAAAAATCATCGCATTGAGGTACGGTTTGTACCAAAAGTATTGCCAGGTTTTTTTTTTTTTTTTACGTGAAAAATTTTTGTAGTTTAAAAAATCAGCTATAGGTGACGCTTACTAGAATACATCTTTCAGAAGTATGCAAATAAGGCTGTTATATAAGAGCTGTAGTGCTCTGTAGATTCTTCATTGGATTCATTAATTAACTGTGCAAAGAAGAAGTTTTTGCGAGAATGTTAACTTTGATCGCGAAAGCTTTGTTAGTGAAGTTGTATTACACGTGAGCGGAGAATCAGCATCAGATGCTTTGCGAAAATTCTGATTTAGGAAGAATCTGAAGAAAGGGTTCTATCACCCGTTCAGGGTTACTTAAGCTTATCACACGATTTGAGACGTACAGTAAGTTATTTTAATTGTCTTTCCAACGCGTTCAGCGCCACCTATAGGTGATTTTTTAAACCACAGAATTTTGTTCAATTCAAAAAGAAAAAACAAACCGTACCGCAATGATTCGATTTTTCGATTATTATTAAATTTTTAAAGTTTATACGGACTTTTGAAAGACCCTGTATATATATATATATATATATATATATATATATATATATATATATATATATATATATATATATATATATATATATATATATATATATATATATATATATTATATATATATATTTGTTTTATTATATATATATCTTTAGGTTTTATTATATATATCTATTTCTACCCGAATGTCACAGTGACACATGAACATACAACATAGGCATCACTATAGGAAGTCTTTCACCAAGGCCCCATATTTCCTTTTCTGTATGGGAATAAAGTTAAGGATTGGAGCCTGATACAATTCCAGAATCTTATCTCCAAACTACAATGAATTAACGACCGTTGCCTGGATTCTATATAAGCACCTGCTATTCAAATCAAACAGTCACAGATAACATCGTTCAATTTCCAAATCGTCTGTTTTGAAATAAAATCGTCCGGCGCTTCGTTATTTCAATGTGCAACCGTGCCAGTTGTACAACGCTGATGTAATGTAGATAGGCACGCTGCATTTCGCTACTTTTGCGCACAAGCATCTTATTCGTCGATCGCCGAAAGATAAAAAAATGTATGGCAGAACGATAAAAAAATATCATATATGCTTGGCATGCTATACCTTTTAAATTCCCACTCTTCACAAACCGATATTCAATAAGGTAG